>CM044102.1:8210075-8398162 GCA_024174645.1 Lemna minuta | reverse complement strand
GTGATAAATCAACGAATTCAAAAAGGGATTAGAAAAATGTAAATATTAAAAAGAAACTAATTCACCTCCCCCCTCTAAGTAATTTCACCATCTCATTAGGGAATTTCAACTCGTTCCTCTTTTTCTTTTCGTAAGAGAGAGAGAGAGAGAGAGAGAGAGAGAGAGAGTTGTGAGCTTTGGATGGCTGCAATTTTAGTTATTTTAGGGTTTTAAAGAGTGGAATAGAGAGAGAAAAAATTGTTAAATCTCTTTATTTGTATTTTTATTTAGTTTGTAAAATGAGTATCTGAAAATAACATGGAAAAAGGACGAATTAGACAACATTTAATTTAAAAAGAACTAAAATGCAAATGAAATTATATAACAAAAATATCAATGACAAGAAAATAAAGAACAATAACATGTTTTCACAATGGATATTAACATGGATATTATAAACCGATGGTAATGTAAAAACTAAGCATAGAAACTACGATAATAGGAATAATGATAATAATTGATAGTTTTATGAGTATAAGGCTTAATATTTGTTTGTGTCATTAATACCTATCTTTAGGAGCATACCCTTCTATCTTCATAATACTAAAACAATGATAATGATAATCCTACCTTATTCAAATGTTTTGATAA
Source organism: Lemna minuta (assembly GCA_024174645.1). NCBI lineage: Eukaryota > Viridiplantae > Streptophyta > Magnoliopsida > Alismatales > Araceae > Lemna > Lemna minuta. Next base: position 8,397,532 of record CM044102.1, on the reverse strand, counting down.
CAGATTAGGAAATAAGTAATCTAGAGCTTATTCTTAGCAGTGTTTGCGTTCTGAAGTCGAAGTGGGTCAATCACTCAAGCCGTTAGTACCTACACTAACACAGACATACCCTTCTCAAATCATTTTGACGAAAAGCTATCAATCCAAATCTAAAAGCTTCTTAATATAATATTTCATGAACATTAAGAGCGCACTAATATAAATTATCAAACTTAGATTAAATTAACACTTCACTTCTCCACCTTTTAATATTGTCACCATCATCTCTCACTTTCTCCTTTCTCCTTGATCTCTTTCTCCCCCTTACGTGCACATGCTCTATGAAAAGGGGAGGAAGAAGTCCTATTCTCTTTCTCTCTTGAGCGCATGCAACGGAAATTCATGTCCATTGCATAAGCTTTTTTCCCCTCCTCTACTTCCTCTCGCACACAAGACAGATTTTTTTTCCATCATGTAAGCTCTCTTCTCTCTTCCTTCCCTTTCTTCTACGTCCTCTCCTCCCCTCTCCATCATCTTCCCTCTCTTCAGCATCCTCCATCTTTGTGCATGCGCATGTGTTTGTACGGAGGAGAGGATGGAAGAAATCATATGTCCTTTCTCTTTTTGCTCTCTCCCTCTCTCTCTCGCATGTGCATGCATGCGTATGCAGGAGAAACCTCTTCTTCGCTCTTGCCATCGGCCCACTTTCTCTTCTTTGCTTTGATAGTGCCTCTTGCCATCCCCCGCTTTCTTTTATTTTCTTTGCTTTGATCGTGCCTCTCACCATTGCCTAGCTAAAGAAGAGAATAAAGAGGAAAGCTTGACTAAACAAGAGCAAGTTGACTGAACTTTTTCCCTTCAATGGTCCAAGTTTTTCTAAATTAAAAGCTTGATATCTGACAATCCTGATGGAGTTAAAGGGGCTAAATTTTTTTGGGCATGATCTTCATTTCAAGCTCTACGAATCTATCTATCTCATTTAAATTTTGAGACAAAATTTTGGGTTATTAATGTTTTAGTACGTGTTTCTATCATTGGCTAGCCAAAAGAAAATACGGCACCAATTATTTGTGTATGGAACATTTTTAGTGAGTTTCTTCTATGTTATGTTCATTCCTTGTGTTGGATGCAAGACGCCAAGTCAGGAAAAAAAAGTATGAGCTCTTGAAGGTATGTTTTTATTAGAGAGCATCACTAGAGTGTGTTTTCATTAAAAATCCTTATATTATAATCATTTGACATCCATCTTTTCATCCACATTTTCAAATTTCCAAACCCTAAAATCACTTTTCCACCATCGATCAAGGTTTTTAATCTTTGAAAGGAGTTTGAAATCATTTGATTAGTTCATTTCATTTCCCACGTACATCTTCTTCTTTTCATCAATCATCTTTGATTTCTTAATAAAAAATACCAAAAATATTTATTGATTGCTATCTTTTAACCTTTCTCATTGTGGATTTGATCTCAACTCATTACTATTATGAATTTAAAAACCAAATTCCAAGAGTTAATTATAATTTTTTATATGTAAATTTCCACATTCAATGACCATAATTTTACATATATCAATTGTACATCTTTTTCAGCTTGCTCAAATCTAGCCCATTTGGACCTCTTAGAGGTCCCAACCAAGGAGCTTGTAAATCCCATAAATGCATTGTTTCCCTCCTAAAAATGATCTCTCCTATTGGGGAACACATTAGATATTTACCTGAGCCATTGCTATTTGAGTAGAGACCACATTAGCGCCAAGCCATTGGTCTTTAGCATGAAAAGTAAAATCTTGAGCTTGAGAAGTTTTTGGTCAGGTTGGCCCATAAAATGCACAAGGGTAAGCAATATATTGAACTAGAAAAATTGCCTAAATATCACTTACTCCAAATCACCATGGAGAAACATCATCCTCACATCAAGTTTCTTCAACTACATATTCTCATGCATGACAACATGCGAATAGAGTAGTGTTTCACAACATTTAAGAAAATTTCATTGTAATCAACTCCATGTATTTGTGTAAAACATTTTGCGACTAGTCTTGCTTTGTATGATGGCTTCTATGACTTAGAACGTGGTGTCTTCTTCTTGAACACCCACTTGCTTCTAAGACAAAAGCTCTGCCACCTCCCACATCTACTTATTATCCAAGGATGCCCACTCCTAGAACATTTCTTGTCGCCACGTCCCCTTCTCAAAGAATCTTATCACCTCATTGAAAAATTTATGTTCTTAATCTATTGAAAAAAAAAGCAACAACACTATAACATGAAGATGAGCGAGGCCTCGTCACACATTATGCTTGTCTAATTGCAATGCTGTCAAAATTCTCCAAAACATCTTTAACTGATCTGCCATTTCAACTACATTGAGTGGATTCTGCACATTCTCCACCTCCACCAAGTCCTCTATTGGAGGTGGAGAATTCCACCAAGAGTAGTTGATAACATGCATTTATACCTTAATTTCTTATCATAATTAACTCATATTCATGCTTATTTTATGTGAATATGATGCATGTTATCATACTTTTTACGAATTTTCTCCATTGGTGTGTCATTTCACTAAAGTCGATATTTATGCATAAATTAGGGATAATTTTATGCTTGATTGATGATTAATCTTTTTACAAAGTTAAAATTAATAGAAGTTAATCTATTTTCTTAAATTACTTTGACTTTAGTGCATGTTTTGAAAGATAATTTCAAGATGAAAATGTGATTAAGAAGATTGCTTAAGAAATGAGTAAGTGATTTTTTAATTCATCTTAATTTCTTCTTTGAAAGTATATTTTAGATGACGTATTAAAAAGGAAGGAATTTGTGATCCAATGGAGAAAATTTGGATTAAAAATGAGTTGTATATTTTAAGTTATGAATTTCTAAATTTTATGCCCTTTTTCAGATTTTAATTTGATTTTTAATGAATTTTTTTATCAAGTATTTCCTATGTAAAATCACGAAAAAGGGGATTTATATTCCACTGACCCCCGCGATGCTGATGTGGCAAGCTAACTGATGTGGCGCGGAGCTGGCGTGGCACGCAGAACCCGCGCGGGCCCATGTGAGGCGCAGGTGGCGCAAAAGGCGCGGACACGTGGCAGGAGGCCATGCATGTCCACGTGTGTCCACGCGGACGCCCATGAGGGGCGCCACGTGGTGAGAGGGGCTGGCGAGTGAAGGACCCAAGGGTTAGTGGGCCCTGGTGAGAGTATTGGGGCAATAACGTAAAGGCGTTACCACGGCCCCCTATTTAACTGCAATTGTTTTGCCTTTTCCTCCGTGTGGGACTAAGTTCCCATGGAGTTTAACCTTTGCAGGCGACGTGGACACACAACATGCGTCGGATGCGGTTGGATGGCAGAGATCACGTGGACCTGAGTCCACGCGATCATTAATGGAGCACGTGCGGGAATTAATGCGTAAGTGAAAGCAATCAAAGGGCTTACCTTATGACATGTGGCGTCACGAGAGGCTCCCGATCGTCATCAAATTGAAGGAATCAACTGAAGCGGATGATCGCGATCAAACGGCCATGATTAAACCTGATAGAAGATCATCCCAGGAGGATACGTGGACCATGATTCTGAAGGATTGGCTCGATCGGACGGTCGCGATTCGTCATGACGTTGGCTCACCGTGGAGACGCGTGGAAGTTTCTGGATGCGTCGATCTTCATCGGATGGTGGACGGAAGATAACCAAGAACCACAATCGACGCATGATCGTGGCCCGATCGTGGCGCGATCATGGTTCCTTTGAGGCAATATCAATGCCACGATCGTCGGACGATAGTGGGCATCACTTCTACCGAATCAAACGGCCATGATTTTTGGGCCAAAATTCCCTTTAAAAGACGATGTATCCTCTCCTTTGTTCTTCAACTTTTCATTGATTCGTGAAGCAATTAAGCGAATTTGGAGCAAAATCTTAAGTTCTTCGTGATCCCCCCACGTTTAGACTCATTTGCGAAGCAATTAGAGTGGGATTGATCGCGAATTCATCTTTGATTTCATCGAAATTTCCCCTTGAATTCCGAACATCTGCAAGGAAGAAATCGAGCAAATTTTCTTCAATCCATGTGAATTTAATCCCTATTCTTGCGGCAATTGGGTTAGTAGTGAGATTTGATCGATTATCAAGAGGTAATTTGAGTTTTTATTAGGTTAAGATCTTAAATTTTTCAAATTAGTTCTTAGTGTTCTTCATTTTCCCCAAATTTGAGTCAGTGGCCATATAGGACAAAGAATTGACAAGAAGCCGGTGGCCATCTACTACGCTAGTAAGACCTTGGTGGATGCTCAGGTACATTATTCTACAACTGAGAAGGAATTACTAGCTATAGTTTTTGCTTTAGAAAAGTTTAGGTCTTATTTGTTAGGAAGAAAAGTCATAGTTTATTCCGATCATGCCGCTTTGAAATTTCTTTTGAAGAAGAAAGAAGCTAAGCCTAGGTTAATTAGGTGGATCTTATTACTTCAAGAATTTGACATAGAAATTAAAGATAAGAGAGGGAGTGAGAATGTACTAGCTGACCATTTATCTAGGATTAGTATAGATGACCCATTACCCCTACCCATTCGAGATTCCTTCCCCGATGAACACATATTAGAAGTACAAGTAAAACCGATGCCTTAGTATGCACATATAGTGAACTATCTAGCTACTGGGAAAGTACCCAATGATTGGGATTATAATGAAAGAAAAAAGTTCTTCAAAATCCTACCTCATTATTATTGGGAAGAACCTGAGTTATTTTGCTTAGGAATCGATCAAGTTTTGAGTAGATGTGTTTCGGAGGAAGAACAAGGTAAGATTTTAGAACTATGTCATTCGTCATCTTATGGAGGTCATTACTCATCTGAAATTACAGTAACTAAGGTTCTCCAATGTGGATTTTATTGGCCAACCTTGTTCAAGGATGCTCATAATTTTTATTTGAAATGTTTGACTTGCCAAGCGGCCATAAACTTAGATAAGAAAAATAGCATGCCCCTTAAGCCAATTTTGGAAGTAGAACTTTTTCATCTTTGGGGCATAGATTTTATGTGACCTTTTCCTAATTCTAATGGGTATGAGTATATTTTTATGGCAGTATATTATGTCTCTAGGTGGGTAGAAGCGATTCCTACTAGAACTAGTGATTCCAAAGTAGTGCTAAAATTTATTGAGCAAAATATATTTTCTAGGTTTGGATGTCCTAGAGCCATTATTATTGATGGAGGGACCCATTTTAATAATTTTCAATTTAGAACCTTACTGAAAAGATATGGAGTTCATCATAGGATAACCACTCCTTACCATCCACAAGCAAATGGACAAATAGAAAATTGTAATAGAGAGATTAAAAAAATCCTTCAAAAAATCTGTAAGCTTGATGGTAAGGATTGGTCCAAGAAGATTTATGATGCTTTGTGGGCATATAGGACAGCATATAAAACTCCTTTAGGTATGTCCCCATATCGATTAGTATTTGGAAAAGCATGTCATCTTCCGGTAGAGTTAGAGCACCGAGCATATTGGGCCTTAAAAAAATTAAATCTATTGATGGAGGAAGCAAGAAAAAAGAGGATTCTTGACTTGCATGAGTTGAATGAAATTAGAAATGAAGCATATGAGAATTCTTGAATTTATAAAGCTAAAATGAAAGCCTTTCATGACAAGAATTTAAGGAGAAGGGAATTCTATGTGCATCAAAAAGTTTGGCTCTACAATTCTCGACTTAAGCTTTTTCTGGGTAAGTTTAAATCAAGGTGGGATGGCCCTTTTATTATTGATGAGATATTTGATTGTGGTGCTATTTTGATTTCTAACCCCAAGACAGGGCAGCAAATGAAAGTGAATGGGCAACGGCTGAAGCCTTACGTGGAGAATGAGCCACTATCACCGGCCATTTCACTCAATCTAAAAGAAGTGGGACATCACAGTCATGATCCTCTCAACTCTACCACTTGACCTATCAGCTGATTTATTTTACTTTTTATTCATTTTTTTTTAATTTCTAGATTTAAACATTTTACTTGTGTTTAGTTTTCTTTTGTTGATAGGAAGGCCTTGACTCGTAATACCAAGAAAGCCAATGCGATAAAGAGGATCATGTGTGTAGTCACCAAGAAAAGAAGACTCTATGCAATGCAGGCTAAATCAATGAGTTTTTCTAAACCTATTCTCTATTTCCCTTTAGCTTCATTGTCATGGCATACATCATGATCATTTTCATGCACATGATGGTTTTATTGAGGACAATAAAAGGTTTGACTTGGGGGGCGTGGTTTAGACAAACTTAAACGTAGAAAAGGTTTGAATTCATGCTTACTATTTGAAGTAGCTAAAAATTCTGAATTTTCAAAAAAATTTCTTAAAATTTCACACCTAATTGCATTCATCTTCTTTATATGCTCTATGAAGTATGACAAGTATTTATAGATGACACGCATTGAATTGAAATTCTTAAAAGCATGTAAGTTTTAAAACATAAAGTATATAATAGTGACTCTCAATGAAATTGCAAATTTATAGAAGAAGCAGCCTGTGGTGTAGCACCAAGCCAGTGGGATGGGTAATATGGCCATGGGTTTAGGTATTCCCTCGGGGTGAGCTTTCCTTAGTCAACCGTAACCAAGGATCTCAATGCATTTAGTGGTTTTTCAAAGCATGTCTTACTCTACCTACTCGTTTGCCTCTTTCTTGGTTGAATCAACTAAACCCCGGGTGAAAAATCTAAATATGTGGGGATGGATTCTTAGTGTCATTTGCCTTTCATCTATGTCTTCTAAATCCCTTCACACTACATCTTCTAATCCCCTTTCGTCTTTATATCCTTGTTTTTATTTTTTCTTTCTTTTTTCAAAAAAAGTGGAGCAATTTTTGTGTCATTCATGAAAAATCAGAAGCTTTCTCTCATGGAAAAAAAAGCAAAAAAAAAGAGCAAAAAAAAAGAAAAAAAAGGAAAAGAAATGGCCAACACTAAAAGGCCAATATATTGCAATATGCGTGTAATGTCATGTTTGGTTTAAGCTCTTTTGCATGTGCAATGTAAATATCTGTCCTTCCCCTCCTTTGTTTTTGTGGTGGGTGACACAGGTCTTGTTTCCCACAATATACTTAATAGCTCGGGGCGGTGTTGATTTGCAATAGGTTGAGGCAAATTATTTTAAATATTTACTTTTGCATAGTAGGTTAGGCATGAGATCTTTTGGTTGCGGACCTTAAAGCTGTGATCTCGGAAGGAATATCATAACCCTAGAGCCTTGGCTTTGGGATGAGAGCGATAGCTCACTCCACCGCCTTCAGGTAGACTGTCATTGGTCCATTAAACTTCCTGAGTAAGGGACTTTTTATTCTCTGACTTTCAGGTGGATCGTGTGTCTTTCTATTAAATTGTATATTCCATGAATTGTGAGTGAATTGATGGTCCTATTATATACTTTATTTACTTCCATTGCTAAGGGACTAGCAATGATTTGAGTTGGGGGGTGTGATAACGTGTCATTGATGCATTCATTTTCATCATTATAAATGGGTTTTAACACATAATTCTTAGTCATATAATGCACGTTATCATCTTTTTATGATATTTTTGCATTCATCATTGCATTTCACTCATATACTCAACTTGCGTCTATTTAGTGCTAATTTAGTAAAAAAAAAAAAAGATGTCCTATCATGCACCATTCTTTTCAATTACTTATACTATGAGACTAACCCCATTTGACTCTTTCAAAGTCAAGTGGTTGAATTCTCATATTTTCTATGAGTTATGTGGATGTAGGCACATAGGTATGCAAGTATGAAAGCATGGATATAGATGACGATAAGAGGAAAGAGGAAACAACTCTCTACTAAATTTTAACACCAAGACAACTATATTTTTATGAAATGTGGTAAATGAGATTTGGATTTGGTAAAGGTATCATCATAAGATTTTTAGGTTAATTCTAAATTGATTTAGAATGAATATTGGGCCAATCTCCTTATTTTAAGGAGGTTGGACCAAGCTTAATTTTTATTAAATGAGACCTTAATTTTTTCTCATGATTTTAGATATTTTGGGATAAAAAGATAGAGGATTAAATTCTTGATCCAATAGAGAAAATTTCGTGAAAAAAGGAGTTGTATTTTGTGAAATATTCAATTTCTAAGTTTAGGGATTTTCTGAATTTTTTAGGGACTTTTTCAGATTTTGAGCATATTTACGAAAATGCCACTCCGATTTTTAAAGTGAAAATTTCTAAAAATGTCCTCCGATTTTCGAAGTCAGAAATTTACAAAAATGCCACTCTGCACTATCTCAATCAATACTATGATTTCTCTAAATTAAAATCATGATATCTCATAATCTAGATGGATTTTTGAGCTGAAATTTTATATCTAGATTCATCTTTTAACCCTCTATCCATCTGTACCCTTGGATCAAATAATCAAGCTTGAAAAAAAATGATTTTAATAATTGGACTCTTTTACCCCTCTTTATACTCAAACCCTAAGAACTCACTATAAAAGCCTTCATTTTCTCTCTCCTCGCATTTTTTGGCTCTCTCTTAGCATCAGGCTACCAGAAGGAAAGGGAGAGGAGGTCAAGGCCCGAGGAGCATTGTTTGATGCTCAACCTTGTAGTGAAGAAGGGAGCAAGCAAAGATCGTGATCGGAGGGGATCGAGCATCACCCGGCCTAGGACGGGCACACCGACGGGGTTTGTGCGACGATCTGGATTGAGTTCTTGCTTGTGTTCATCATCTCCATAAACAGTAAAGTTGTATTTTCCTTTTATTTTTCTTTCTTATTTTCTTTTAATGTAGTGGCTTTGACATCATCGAGACTTGCAACTCTCTCTCCCTATCGCTTCACATCGATTCGTCGATCCATCACTACCGCCGACCACTCTTCTCACCTTGTCATCATCTCATCCCCATTGCATTTCTTTCTACATTGTTTTTCCATTGAAATTTATTTTTTTCTCCTAATTAAAAAAGAAACCTAAAAACTATCACTCATATTCATCTCTACATGCCGCATTTACTTTTGCTCTTCTTTCCAAGCTCTCACTTCTTCCACGCTCTCTCACCTTTCATTTGAATATCTAATCTCATTACCTCAGCTCCTTGTGGATTCGACCCTTGCTTACACTATACTAAGTAAGGACATATAAATTTTATTACATGAAATCGATACACAACAACGACGGAAAACACGCGTAATCGAGATCATCACTTCTCATCAAGAGTAGAGTTTGGTGATCTATTAATGAAATTAACATCCATTTGGACTGCTTCTACCCAAACTCTTTCGGCAAGTTAGCATTTTATCAAAAACAAACACTAGATCTTTCTTCAATGGTGCATTTTATACGGTCTGAAACATTATTCTACTAAAGCATATGAGTCTTCTTTACAATAAAGTTACGTCAAATGTCATGCTCTGCACAAATTTGATCAAATTCAGAGTTCTTAACCTTCCTCATTGTCTGGTTCTCCATTCTTGTACACCAAGTCTTAAAGCGAGAGAAAGCCTCCTATTTATATTTCAAGAATCTTACATATAGCTCATTAGAAGGTCTTAGATAGAACTCATTATAAGGTGTATTGTACTAGCTCTTATAAGAACTCCATAATTAAGCGTGCTTGAGTGAGAGCAGTACTAGGATGGGTGACCTCTTGGGAAATATTCATATTTTACTATGCTCAAGGATATTAGTCCCACATGGGATACATTTTTTATCTTTCTCTCTTTCTTCTCTATAAATAGAGGCTTGTAATCTCTTCTTTACTCACTCAATACAATTGGGCTTTAACATTCACATGATATCAGAGCGTAAAATAAATTCTTTTTCCTTGTTGCCGTCGCTGCTCAATTAAAGTCACCGCCACCACTGCACTACTTCTTTCCTCGCTAGCAGCCTAGGAGGGCCAAAGGTATCCCCTCTCCCCTCCTACCTTTTTTTCAGCTACCCTTGTTGGGCCGCCACTACCGCCCTTATTGGGCCATTGCTGCTGCCTTTATTGGGCCACTACCGCCGCCCTTATTGGGCCATTGCCGCCGCCCTTCTTGGCCGCCACCATTGCTGTCACCCCTCTCATGACATTGCTATCGTCTTTCATAGCCCCTTCCGCCATTGTTGTTACCCTCTTCAAGGCTACTGCAATTCGGTCTTGTTTTTTGGGTTTGATGGCATCTTCTCGGTCAAATGAGTCGTTGCCACTTTCACCCACGGGTCCCCTTGCTCTACAGACAATCCCGACTACTTTACCACATATATTGTCCCCCGTAGAAGCATTTCCACCACACAACATTCTATCACGAGCCAATTGACATGACCGACATACATCTTTGACGGTCACAATTATGCATCATGGGCTACTCGCTTTGAAGACCTTCTCATTGCCCATTGCCTACTACACCATTTGACGGAGTCTTCTCCTACTAGAACTTCTCCGGATTATGATACATGGAATCAACGAGATTTCTGCTATTCGCTCTAGAATGTGTCAAAGCATTCGTCCAACTATTGCTCAACCTCTCTCACGTCTCAAACCTGCGAGCACACTATGGCATACATTGGAGACTATGTACGCAAACAAGACCAATATTAGCCGCGCAGTGGAAATCTTTGAGTCCATATTTACTTGTACACAAGGTGATCATTCCCTTCAAGATCACTTTGGTCACCTCCAGTCACTTGTGCAAGAGTTATCTCTCTATCAACCACCCACAACAGATTTACCCACATTGGAACGATATCTTGAGGAGCTCATCGTTGGAGTCTATCTCAATGCCATGCAACCATCAATTGCTTCCCAGATTTGTGGTCAAGTACTTTCTGGTACCCAAGTTCCAGATATTACATCAATTTTTTCCTTGGCTCTTCGAGTTAGCACCGGAGTCACTTTGAGCGCTAGAGTCACTTCGAGCACTAGACCTTCATCTTCTACATCATCCCTGTTACCAGAGTTGTCTGCCTTGCTAGTATCTAGTACTCGTGGACGAGATGGGGGGGGCGTAACTCCAAGGTTACTACTTCTCGTGGTGGACGGCCCACTGCTAAGGGCAAGCAAATCTTCCCGCCTTACACTTATTGTGACAAGACCACTCATGCTTGAGAGAAGTGCTTGAAGGAGTTTGGGAAGCCTGAATGGGCTCAAGCTAAGTTTTCCTCTATTACTCCGAGCCCGACTCCTCCTAGTATATCTACATCATCATTTGGACCAACTATACAAATGACTTTCACCCTAGCAGAATATGAAGCATGGAAGCAATCTCAGGCATCCACATCGACTGCCAACTTGGCTTCTACTTCAGGTACACATGCCTTTCTTGCTTCTAGATTGTCATGGGTTATTGACTCGGGGGCTTCGGCTCATATGATTGGAACCCCTTCTACCTTCTCCTCCCTTACTCCTACCACCGCCTATCCACCCATATCCATTGCAGATGATCGTTCATGCTCTGTTAAAGGGTATGGATCGACCAAACCTACTCCCTCCCTTACTCTACATAATGTTTTATATGTTCCTGGCTTTCCCACTAACCTTCTTTCTATTAGTACCATTATCCGTACACTTAATTGTGTTGTCATCGTGTACCCTTTCCATTGTGTCTTCCAGGACCTTCGTATTAGTCAGAGGATTGGTTTGGGGCGTGAGAATAGTCGTGGGATCTATGAGCTCATGTCGTACACCCCTTCCTCTAGGCTGCTTGCTTTGTTTTATAGCTCTTCTACCACTTCTTCTATTTTGTGGCATCGTAGACTTGGTCATCCTTGTCTTTCTAAACTTAAGCAAACTTTACCATGGTTATCTTTAAATGAGTTAGTGTGCGAGTCGTGTCAAATGAGCAAACATCATCGCTCGACTTACCCAGCTCGTGACTCCATTCCATCCTCCTGTGCCTTTGACTTGATTCACTGTGATGTTTGGGGCCCCTCTCGAGTTTCTTTTCTCTCGGGCCATGTATATTACATAGTTTTTGTTGATAATTATACTCGAGTCAGCTGGGTATATCTCATCAAATACCGTAGACAAGTTCTTGACATTATTCACCAATTTACACAAGAAATTATTGCCCAACATTCCACCACACCAAAAATCATTCGAACTACAATGCCCTAGAACTCGTTCAATCAGCCCTCCAATAATTTTGTGTTGACCAAGGAATCATTCACCAAATCACTTGCCCTTACACTTCTTCCCAAAATGGTGTTGCGGAAAGAAAACACTGTATATTACTTGACATCATTCGCACTTTACTATATGAGATGTATGTTCTGCATTATTTGTGGTCTGATGCTATCATGACAGCCACTTATCTCCATAATCGGCTCCCGTCCTCTCCTTTGGGAGGTGCAATTCTCCTTACTCATTTTTTCTCCAATGCTTCTCTCTTTCCCTTACCACCTCGTGTGTTTGGATGCATTGCCTTTGTGTAAGACCATACTCCATCTCTATCTAAACTAGCTCCTCGTGCACTAAAGGGAGTATTTGTTGGCTATTCATGCACGCAAAGGGCTATCGTGTCTACTTCCCTGATACACGGCGTTATATTACTTCCGCTGATGTCACCTTCTATGAAGATGTTCCCTACGTTTCTTCGTTTACTACTCCTCTCAGAGCCCCTACATCTTCCCCCTTGGTTTTCCCTCTATTCCTCCCTCCTCCTTGTCGCCTTCTCTGGGGATCTCTATTACACTATTTACTCTGTCTCCTACCTTGCTTACCTCTGATGATTTTCTAACTCCACCATCACTTGTGATACATACTCCTCCATCTTCCTCTTGTCTACCTTTCACTGATCGGTCTACTCCTTTGGTTACCTCCTCTATGATACTTGATTCTAGTCTAACCTCACTTGTCCCCACCACCACACCACATGATCCACCTCTTGATTACCTTCATCTACCCATTGCCTTGAGAAAGGGTACGCGTGCTTGTACCCAACATCCCATAGCTCACTTTGTTTCTTATGAGTGCATTTCTCTAACTTACCGCACATTTGCTCTTGTTGTATCCTCTGAGTCACTACCCCATACGTATCATGAAGCTCTCCAAGTACCAAAGTGGAAAACAAACATGGATCTAGAGTATTGCGCCCTAGTCCATCGCGGTACATGGGACTTAGTATCACGCCCCACTGATGTTAACATTGTGACATGCAAATGGGTTTTCACCCTAAAGTACCATCCAGATGGCACTGTGGCTCGTCACAAGGCCCGATTAGTTGTTAGAGGATTCACTCAAGCTCATGGCATTGATTACACTGAGACCTTATCTCCGGTTGTTCGCATGAACTCTATACACTTTCTTTTATCTCTTGTCATCAACCTAAATTGGTCTCTTCATCAGTTGGATGTCTCCAACGCCTTCTTATATGGTGATCTAACAGAGCAAGTCTTTATGGAGCAACCTCCGAGGTATATTGCTCAGGGGGAGACTTCCCAGGTTTGCCTTCTTCGTCGTGCTATCTATGGGCTGAAACAAAGTCCTCGCGCCTGGTTTATTAAGTTCAGTGGTCTGCTCACAGCTTATGGTTTTAACCTTGCAAGTCTAATCTGACTGTAATGCGCAAGACAACATCTGCAGGCTATGTGGTACTTGCAATATATGTAGATGACATTCTATTGACTGGTAACGATGAGGCTGCTATCTCTACTACCAAAGCTTATCTTCAAATGCACTTTACGATATGCGACTTGAAGACACTGATAACATGCAATCTTAACATGATAAAATATGATTATTAATACAAATTAAGGCATAAAACATTACATTTATGTGCATGTTATCATACTTTGAGTGCATTTCTATCATTCTATGTAAATTTATGTTATAATCTCAAAATACACTAAATTAGGGTTAATTGTGATAAATTAAGAATAAATGATTTTATAACCTATCTTTACTTGAGATTATAAGTGGTTTTTAAAGTTAAATAATAAGAGAAATTATTTTTATAAATATTCATTTAATTTTCTAAAGTTAAAATCTTAAAGAAATGGATATATTTTTGAAATAAGAATTAAATCTCTTGTTATTTAAATAATTTGAATTTTTAGAATGATAGATAATTAAATTTCAGATCAAATAAAAGAAATTTGGATTAATTTTGGAGTTGTATTTTAAAAGATATGATTTTTACAATTTTAGGGATTTTTCTGAATTTTTCCTAATTTTTATGATTTTATTTTCTATTTAAAAAATGTTTAAAATAAATAAATAAAATGCAAAAAGCGCGCGGGTCCCACGCGGGTGCGACGTGGCACGCAAGGCCACGTGGCAGAGCCACGCGGACCCGCGCAGCACCTACGTGGCGCGTTTTATATCTATAGTATTTTTATTATTATTATATATATAAAATGGGTCTTCAGCCTTCCCTCTATGGGAAGGGTTATTAACCCTTTAAACCGTCGGGTCTTATAAACCCGACGGTTTTCTATAATTATTACCGTGTGGGACTAATCCACACGTATTTACCTTTTAGGTGACGTGGACGCCTGCGGAGCGTTGGATTGGGCGGCGCGCAGGATCTCACGCGTCGATCGCGTGAGCGCGGTCCATGGATCAGAGATCAACGCACGTGCTTAATTAGAGGAGTTATAACGGCCAGATTAGAGGCGACGTGGCGGCATCACACGCGTCGATCGCGTGGACGCGTGGTCCACACATCGCAGATCAAACACGTGCCTTAATTAAGGCGTTATAACAGACGAGATTTAATCTCCCGGGAAGCATCTCAGCCGTCCGATCGTGATCCAAGGGGCGACATCCAAGGCATTTTATAATGTTTATCTACGGATCAAATCATGGCCGTCCATCACGATCCGACGACCACGACTTAATCGAAACGGTCCATGATGGACCGTTTCATCGTAACCGTTGATTGAACTGTCTAGACACCATTCCACTCATTTCTCTTGATTCCATCCTCTTCCTCTTTCATTTCTGCATCCATGGAGGGGTTGAAATCAAGATTTGGTGGCGAATCGAAGGAGAAATCGCAGCTTGAAGCTCGTTGTGACGTTCTTGGCGTTTTTTGCGATTAATCAGTCTAATCGCGACGATTTGATCGCTAAATGGGTTTAGTGGAAGCGGTTTTTCCTAGATTATCTTCCTATTATGTTTAATTTTCGTTTAGATTAGGTTTTAGATTTTAATTTCATCAAATTTAGCTCAAAATCACGATTTTAACGTCCGAAAATTTCTCTCCACTTCAAATTTCGATTTCTCTGCGAAATCAAGTCCAAATTCGATGATTCTTGATTCCGTGGATTCGTTTTGAAGTTATATTTCTAAATCCACCATTTTCCCTAATTTCTCACCTCAATTCATCGTCCAATTTGACCAAATTCCAAAAGATATCTCAAAAATACCTAATTCCCTGTGGATTCAACCCTTATTTACCATTATACCCCTCAATTCTTTATAAATTCCCAAAATTGGTAAGTTCGGATTAATTTTTGACACGAGACCGTGTGAAATCGACGACCTCGCGGTCTCGTCTGGTCAGACACCACGATGTTTCCTTAGAATTGAGTTTGCTTACCAATCAGGTAAGTTAGCATTATCTCAAAGAAAGTATGCCTTAGATCTTCTCCAAGAGAACGGACTACTTGGGTGTAAACCAGCTACATCACCCTTGGAAGCACGACCCAAGTTTTGGGACACTGACTCACCTATGATGACAGATGCCAACCGCTATCGGCGTCTATTGGGGAAGCTAATCTACCTAACAGTTACATGTCCCGATATTACTTATTTTTTTAGTGTTCTTAGTTAGTTTATGCATGAACCTCGCATGGTGCATTGGGAGGGTGCATTACGAGTTCTTGCATATATCAAGCGTGCCCTTGGCAAAGGGCTTATATATCAACGTCATGATCATCTTCGTATTGAGGCCTATTCTGATGCTGGATATGCTGGGGACAAAGGAGATCAGAAATCTATGATAGGGTATTGCACATATGTAGGATGTAATCTTGTCACTTGGCGTTCTCAGAAACAAAAGGTCGTTTCTTGTTTGAGTGCGGAAGCTGAGTATCAAGCTATGGATGCTACCGCTCCTGAAATGGTATGGTTACAGTCTTTTGTACAAGACTTAGGCATCACGACCCAATGCATTGCATTGTGATAACCAGAAAACTATCTTTATTGCTTGAAACCTTGCCTTTCACGAGAGGACTAAGAATATTGAGATCGATTGTCACTTTATTCGTGGCAAGGTGTTGATGGGAGTTATTTCTACACCACATGTGTCATCATCTGACTAGCTTGCCGACATCTTCACGAAGAGCATTACTGGTGTGTCGTATGATTGCTTAGGATCCAAGCTGGGCATGTTTGATTTCTATAGTCCAGCTTGAGGGGAAGTGTTACATATAGCTCATTAGAAGGTCTTAGATATAACTCATTATATGGTGTACTTGTACTAGCTCTTATAAGAACTCCATAGTTAAGCGTGCTTGAGTGAGAGTCGTACTAGGATGGGTGACCTCTTGGGAAATATTTATATTTTACTATGCTCAAAGATATTAGTCCCACATGGGATACATTTCTATCTTTCTCTCTTTCTTCTCTATAAATAGAGGCTTGTAATCTATTCTTTACTCACTCAATACAATTGGGCTTTACCATTCACAAAGAAATAAACCCCAAACCTTCCAAAAATCATCAACAAAGATCAGAAAAAAATATTGAGTACCACCTTTGCTCATCACATCAACTGGCCCCCACACATCAATATGAATGTAATCAATGACACCGCATGTGTCATGTTTTTTTGTCTTAAACGTCACTTTGCATATTTTTCCCTTGACACGATACTTAAAAAAATCCCATTTGCAAGCTTTGAACCAAGGCACCAGGCCATCTGCATCTAACTTCACCATATATATCGCTCTCATATGGCCCAAACAGAAGTGTCACAAGAGCGAGTCATCCATTATCAGCTCATGTGGTATAGTGGTTGCAGCTCGACCTATCACAAAATGCTTCAAACTGATAGATATTTACTTGTCGATGTGCCCCCTTTCATCACCACCAATGATCCCTTAAAAACTTCAAAAACTTCATTCATGGCCTTGAATGTGCATCCATTCGCCTCCAAATAACCAATGGAAATCAAATTTTAGCATAAGCCTAGCACATGTTGAACATCCCTAAAAATCAAATAATCAATCAAACTCTCCTGCCTTTGACTTCTCCTTCTACCTTCCAAGTTCCTTATTGCTACTCACCATGCGTACCTTCAGCTCCTCTCTTCTAGTGATACTCTTGCATCAAGGTCGTTATAACCTCTTCAAGATCTAGTGCTTTCCTTTTGCGCAGCAAGGTCATCACAAGGTGATCATACAATTTAAGAACAAGGCCTTCAACTCTTGATAGGAGGTAGGGTTTCAAATCCTCTCCCTTGTGTGATAATTCTTTCTCTCCACACAAATGCATGTGATGACATGTGTTAGTGGGTGACTTTATTGTAGATGACAAAGTACCCACATGTGTCATGCATGAACATAAAAATAGTATAAAATTTTATTGGTTTTTTCATGCAATGGAAAAGCTTTTCTCAACGTAAAAAAAATTGCAGCTATGCTAGAAAAAAATACGCAAGAGCCCGTTTGTATACCCTATTGAAATAGAGAAAGTTGGCAATGCATTCATTAAAAAAATGAAGAGATTCATTGCATTTATAGAAGAGGAAAAGGGGGAGAGAGAGAGACAATCATGGGCCTAATGAGAAAAGTCCAACAATTTCATTATCATTTCAATTGTTGCATAAATGATTATTTCATGCATGTATCTAATTCCTTATCTCTAATCGTTGAAATAGGAGAACCAAGAGATTTCTAAATTTTCACATTAATTCAAAATTTGATATTATATGTTTTGAATCATCCATTACATTGTTTGAGACAAAGGAATTTGAATGATCATTTGTCAAACAAGGTGCATATTTCTCTAAGTCATGATGAAACTGCTCATTTTCCACCATCTCCCCTCTTGAGAGTTATTACAAGAAGATTGAGATAATAAAGGCATTAGCAAAGGCAACCATCAAGCCCAGTAGATATTTTTGTTTTTCATGAAGCTAACAATATCTCACTCGTTCACGAGTTATTAACTCTTGGACTAGGCAGGTTGATTACTTTGCAAGTGGAAGTCCATGGAGATGGAAGTAAGCCTTTGGAATTGTAGTGGGCACTAGGTGAACTAAATGTCTTTTCGATTTCACAATTAGAGGTTTCAAGTGAAGAAATGAAAATAATTAATCAAGAAATAAGTTTTAAATTGAAATAGGAAACTTAATTCATCCCCCACCTTGAGGATTATCCCCTACACTGACATTTTATTTGTCACTTACTTGGATATCGAATGTCTAATCTTTAAGTTGTATCTTATGACTCATGAGATTTTTTTCTATGCATTGATATTTGCATACAAATTTTTGTTTTAATCATAGTTTTGCATAAAAAAGTTTCCTTCAACTTTAATTATAAATTATTATCATGTTTTTTTCTTTGTGTGCACCCATTATAACTGATCATTTTCTTTGTCATTCATACATAAGATGAAATTTAATATTATAGGTGAAGATATCATTAGAGATTTTCAATGTCCTTCATCTAAATGTTTTATTTTATTTTTTCAACAAAATTTGGAAACCATAAGCATGGAAGGAATTTCAGTAATTGGATTGTTAGATCATCTGAAAGAGATGAAATTCCATTAATGCATTGAAATTTGCATGTGTCTTGACATTAAAAAATATTTGAAGTAAAAAAAACTAATATGTGCATTATAATTTTCATTAAAACGGACTAAATATCTAAAATATCAAACAACGATTGCACGCTTCTGAAGAATATTGAATATTGAATAGAACAAGTAGCTATGTCTTGCTATTATCCTATATTGAATCAAACGTAATAAAAATTGAACGTCTCTAATAATCAACATAAATAATATAAACCTATACTAAGATTGAATATTTTACATATTGAATTCATTTAGACTGGTTTGGATTGTATAGGGAATATAACTAAATCTAATGGGAGTTTCAAAAAATATAGAATGATCTGAAGATAATTCTCTTGCTAATTTCTAGATAAGAAGAAGAATGTATTATTTTTTAATTAAGATTATCAAGAGAAGGAAGGATTGAATTGATTCTAGCTTCTTTAAACTAACCCAGTCAATTATGCATCTGCACAGTAAATACAGAGAAGAAGAGGGGGTGGTTGGTGTGTTGGGGAGGGGGAGTGAAGGATGCGAAGAGAGAGAAACAGAGAGAGGGTTTTTCCGATTTGAACTCCTGTCGCCAAATCTCGTCCTCTGGGAAGGTCCGCTGAGAAATCTTCTCTGCTCTCCTTTGGATCCCCCAGAAGAAAGAATCCTGCATCCCGTCGGAGGATGATGCGAAAGAATCGAAGTCCCTTGCGCAGCCAAAAGGAAAGGGGAAAAGAATGTTAGTCGTATGATCCATCGTAGTTGCTGCCGCTGGAGACGCTACCACGGCTCTCCTGGCAGAGCCCGAGCGCGTTCTCGAGGTTGCCAACAATATCCGTCATGGTGGGCCTCTCCCTTGACTCCAGACTGACGCAGCTAATTGCCACGTAAGCCAGAAGCTCCACCGCCTCCGCCTGGCTCTCCGGCGGGAGGCCAACTTTGGGGTCGAGCACGCGGGCGACATCTCCGGCGACAATCAGCGGCACGGCGTAGTCCACCACGCTTGTCGGGTTCCCGTCAGCGTCCTTGAATATCGCCCGTCTTCCAGTCAAAACCTCCAGCATTACGACTCCGAGGCCGTAGACATCGCTTTTCACGGTGAGATGCTGCAGCCCGTAATATTCCGGGTCCATGTAGCCGACGGTGCCGGCTGCCTTTAAGGGTAAGGACCCGCCGTCGAATTTCGGGCCATTCAATGACAGCCCGAAGTCCGATACCTTCGCCGTCCAGTTGGCGTCGAGAAGTATGTTGGAGGACTTGATGTCTCTGTGGATTATGGGGGGAACCGCGTAGTTGTGGAGGTACTCGATACCTCTGGCTGTATCGAGAAGAACCTTGATCCTCATTCTCCAGGAGTTCAGCACCCCTTCTTCGGAGGAAGAGAGAGAACTGACTTTGCGGGAGTGAAGGTGGTCGAATAGCGCGCCATTTTCCATGTACTCGTACACGAGAAGGCGCTCGTCGTCTTCGTCGCAGAAACCGACGAGACTCACGAGGTGTTTATGGTGGAGCCGTGAGAGGAAGAGAAGTTCGCTCCGGAAAGCGCTCTCCTTTTCTTGAAACTTCCTTGCCCTGAAAGCGTGCTCGCTTCTCTTGATCGCGACCTCGCGTCCGTCGGGGAGCTTTCCTCTGTAAACAGTGCCGAAGCTCCCGGCGCCGATCTTTACCTCCGGGGAGAAGTTCTTCGTTGCGGCTGCGAGCTTCTCGAGGGAGAACACTTCGGTTCGGTCTCTGACAGAAGAGGGTCCGCTTCTCTGCCTGCTAATCGGTCGAGAATCGTGTCTTAGGGAAGCCACCGATCGTGATCGAGACCTGGACTTGGAGATCGACTCGACATCCGACTGCGGGGTGGTCGAGCGGACAATGGTCGTGGGATTTACAGAATTGTGGACTTTTTTCTGCCGGCAAACTCCAGTCCATAGACAGTATATGATGGTGCAGACTCCGGCGAAAGTTCCGACTGAACCCACGATGGCAAAAGCCAGTAGCGCTCTGTTTGTCCGTTTTCGGCGGCGGGGTAGGCGGCGCCGCCGGCATTTTTCTCTCGTCGCAGGACTTGCAGATAACTCCAGTACCACCGCAGAGATTCTGGGAATCGGGGAATTGTCCGCAGCTGCGGCAAGAAGCCTCGTTCGAGCAGATTCCCGGAAGAATTCTCTCAAGCTGAGCGGACGGGGAAGGTTTGATATCGCCCCAGCAGATTACCGAGAAGTTCAAGCTGGTTACTCCGCACGTGATGTCGCCGCCGGCGACGATCCACTCCATCGCTTCTCTCACAGGCTGAAAGTCTACGGCGCCCCCCCAGCAGAGTACACTACCATTCTCGCGTCTTATTCCGCAGCTGTGGCTTCTCCCCAAAGCGAGAGCGGAGAATTCAAAGGGAGGAGAATCAAGAGGAAAGTTCAGCTGCCCCTTATCGTTTCTTCCCTTGCAGACCAAGCGACCTTCCGTGGTGATACCGCATGCGTGAGAATCTCCGGCGATGAACTTAGACATGGTGAAATTCGCGAACCCGGACCGCATTTCTTCTGCGACTCCGCCCTCCTCTCCCCAGCAGTTGACTTTCCCGTTGTCATCGCGGATCCCGCAGGAGAAGCCGTTACCGGAGGAAATTGACTTGAATTTTCCGTCCGCTGCAGGTGGAAACCGGCTCCCGCGGCGCCACCACCGTGCTCCGCCGCCGATGACGGACGCGAAGACGTGGTTCTCGCCGACGGTGAGAGAATCTAGGAGAGGAGGCGCTCTGTAGAGGCGTCTTGGGCTCGGCGTTTTCTCCTGTGAGCCCCCAGCAGATTAAACTTATCCCCCCTGATCGCAGCCCGCAGAGGAAATCCTTCCCGCCGGAGATGGACACGAATGACACGTTCGGTAGAAGATGAAAAACTCTGGGCCCCTGTCTGCACAAGATACCTCTCGTGGACGGACCTGTTAGAACGCCGCAGACGGTGGCGGCGTCGTGCACGACGGCGATGGGAGAGGCCGAGCCGATCGCCTCTACCGCCGGCAGAAGGAAGACAAAGAAGACGAAGAAGTAGGCTGCGGAGGAGACTGAGATCGTCATCTAACAGTCGCTTGGACAAGAGCGAGCGAGCGAACGGAGACTCTCATCTACGTGAGCGGCGGGAAGACGGTGGAGGAAGTTGGAAATGAAAGCGATGAGAGGTGGGAGCGGTGCTACATATGGAATGGAAGCATTCGCGGTCAACAGAAACGAGTTCTTTAGTAAATGAGGAAGGAAACTGGGCTCCACCCACCCCCCCCCCCCCGCGTGTGATCGTGTCCCTTGGATTGTAATCTACCTCCAAGACGGACGGTCACAATCGTACGACGAACGCAAGGAATTTGAAGAGACAAGCGAGCGGGCCCGTGGAAGAACAAGTTAGGAGTCGTGTGGTTGACCGAAAAGTGGTCAGCGACGCGTTGAGCGTGTAGAATTCGTCAGCCGCAGGTTCGTCCTCCCAGAGATCTTAATCGACAGTATTGAGCTCGGATCCACCGCATGTCAGCGAAAATAGTCGTCATCACCTTGACGAAGCAATTTGAAATCGAACGGCTGGAATCTGTCTGACTCGGTCAATCTATGCCATTTGTTTATGACTGGATACGTTTTAATGGGCTTAAATAAATTCAAATGAGCTCGAAGGGGTCAAACCGATCCAGCAAAACTTGACCAGTGTGAATATACTCCGCTTTCCCCTGTGCAGAACTGACAACTCTCTCACTCTCTCTCTCTCTAGGACAAAGATCGGAACTTCGGTTGACCCTTCGTCCCCATGCGTTTTGAATCGATCTCGTTCATCCAGTCCGAAAGGAGAAACAAAGCCTTGTAACCATAGTAGAAGAAGGCGACGATCAGCGCCAGGAAGAGCGCCAGAAGCAGCAACTTCCCTATGACCGTCTTCATCGCCTGTGCAAATAACCGTTTACGGTTAGAACGATCGAAGACGCCGTCAAGGTCAACGTACGGCCTTCAATAAAATGCAAACAGGCGATTCACCTGGAATTTCGAGACCTGCTCCTCTGCCTCGACCCGCTCGCGTCTTTTTCTACGTTTTCTCACGTGGTCGTCGACAGAACCGGAGATCTGCGAGACGGAATTTCGATCGTACTGATTACTGAATAGGTCGAGGAAAAGAGGTACGGAATGATGCGCCTATTACCTCAGCGACTGCAGATCTACGAGGTAGTAGCTCGTGGTCAACGACGTCAACTTTTCTCTCGCATTCCGAGCTGCATAGAAGAATTCTAAGCCCGAATTGACTTCTCGGAACATCCTTTGGGTCCAGTCCGGAGCCACGCAGAGCCTCCTGAACATTCCGGCAAACCCACTCCTCCCTCAGGGTGTTGCAGGCACACCGTACTGTGACCTTCACGGATTCAAAAAAGTCAACCGTCTAGAAGAAAGGGTAGCAAAAAAAGTTAGAACCACCTTTTTGACACAATTATCCGATGATAGGCATATTCCAGCATGACAGATCTCGGAGCACAAGTGCGGGCAATTCGGAAGCTTCCTGAATGAATCATTTACCTTTGAATCTAACGTGATCAATAAATGTTTATCTTTTTATTACCTGTGGCAAGGACCGCCACATGAGCGGATCCGTTGCTGTTCTTCAGAGGATGAACCGTTATAGTATGCGCATTCAAAGGCGTGAACCAGGGCACCGCAATGGCACGATCTCTTGACGAGAACTTTACACGGCGGGCAATCGTCAACGTGACAGATCCGAGGACACGGATGTGAACAAGAAGGGCTTCTTTCCTAATCCGGAAATTACATAACATTAACAAACTAATAAACGTATAGTACGTTATTAATGGAGTCCAAACGATGACCTTTCGACATGGCTGAGTGCATTGATCGCAGGACTCAGCGACCAATGAATGGCAGGATTTCGTGCAGAAATGGTTCCCGCAGCGGACGGCATTTCCGCACAGGTTTTGGCAAGAAAACTCGGCTTGATTGGAGCAAACCATCTGAAAATTGTTTTTAAAAAATAGTTTACCTATGTCTTTATATCAATTTTTTGAGGAAAAACTATTGATGAACGCACAGGTCGATCTTCTCCGACGTGCTCCCCAAGACAAGATCGCACGACGATCTCCCGGCAAGGAGCGCACGTTGACCCGGTCGTCGCTTTCGGTTGTGTACTTGGTTTCCTTTTTCTGGGTTTTAATGAAAACTCCTCCTTTGGAGCAGGCACTGGTCCGTGACACCTAGAAGCAGATCAATAATTTCATGGGCATTCACCGTAAGCTAAATATTCCTTCAATTGAGAATAAAACCTTAGTTTACATGTATGCCCGCATGGAAAAAGCTCGTCGCATACTCTTCGGCATGGCGGGCATGGTCCATAGTGGCATCTGTGAAGCTGCAGAAGAATGGCCGGCATGTTCCATGGTTATGACCGAAAGATATATCATAGAGAGGAGAGAGAGCACCTTTGATGTAGAACTATGTCTACAGAGGCGTGAGACATCGCATGATTTGCGACACTTTGGAGGCTTCTGTTCTTTCTCTGTTCCACAAGGAACCTGGATTCATATCCGTGAAGAGATTTCAGAATGCAAAGCGAAAATAAGAAAATACGACAGATATTCTGCAGAGACGGAGAAAATCACACCTCGAAGTGAGTCTCTCCGCATGCGCATGAGATGGAGATCATCAACGGGCATGGTGCGCAAAGTCCCCTGAAAATAAATATTATGGATTTGAAGCAAAAAAATTTGCGGAGGTTACAAGTAAAGTACTACCGGTGGCAGGGGGATGGGCATTTGTGGTTGTTGCACCTAAGTTTCCGGCCACATATCTGAAATAATGCGTCATTAGATAAAGCGCGATAGACTAAAAAGTCCTCAGAATCTTCACCTCCGGGCATGGCGGGCAGTTTCCGTCGCAGCAGCGGCGCTTACAAGCGTGCCGGCCGCAATCTCTCAATCTCTGACATTTCCTCTCACAAAGCAAATCCTGGCAGCAGGGAACCTGAAAAGCGAATCTCCGTCTTCAGACACTTTGAAAACGCACGATTTCTTCCTTACGTAACGAATCACCTCCTTCTTCAATCCACCACAGCGACAGAACTTGGAGATAACGTTCCGACAGATCTCCAGACAAGCGCCCTGGTGGCATCTCTCCGAGCAGCGATGGATTTTACACGAGAGGAGCTTGTCGCAAGATGAACCGCACGTGGGCACGACGACGTCGCACGAAACTCCCTCGTAGTGCCGTTTACCCGCACGGGCAAGTCCTCTTCCCCTGCAACAGGCACTCCCCGCAAGAACCCGAATGACAACCTCTCGTGCAACCGTGTCTCCCGCACGTAAGAACTCCGTCACAGTTGTTGTCGCACTGGAACAGACGCTCCCTGCACTCGCCTTCTCTCTCCTCCTTCCCACACGAACAACGGTGGATCCCCTTCACGCGGCACGGGGGGCAAGCGCCTACGTGGCAGATCTCCGGGCAGCGGTGAATGTCGCACTCTAACCGCTTTCCGCAGGATCTGTTGCAGGAAAATTCTTTACGTCCACAACGTCGGACGTCTTGGGTTGATCCGCAGTAGCAAAAGGAAGTGACGAGCTTGGGACATGGCGGGCAGGGACCTGGATGACAGAGAAGAAGGCAGTGGTGGCCGCAGCCCTCTCGAAGAAGACGATCGCAGATTTCTCCGCAGGAATGCGGCGTAATCCATGGATCTGGTCGTGGGTTCTGGGATTTACCGCAATAACAGAGATAGGTCCGGGGAATGAGGCTGCGGGGGTAGTTTAGTCTGCACTTGGGGCAGTGCCAGTCGGTGGATACGGTTAGAGAAGGCCTGGAAGAGGAGGGCGGAGCGGAAGAGCTCTGCCGCGCCCAGGACTGGATGCAGAGTAGGTGAAAGAGATCGTAGCAACCGGAGATGCACGACCAGGAGGGATCAGAAGGGCGGATCCGCTCGAGACAGATGAGGCACGAGACGAAGGAGCTTTTGCGGGAGGAGGCGAGAAAAGTGCGGATCTTTGCGAGGTCTGCTGAGGCTCCGGAGGCCTGAAGATAGGCAGAAAAGACTGGGTTTTCGGCGGTGGCTGGCTGATCCGGAGCCTCTTCTCCGCCGCTGCTGCTCGCGTCGGAGGAGGAGAAGGTGGCGTCAGCGGCGTTAGAGGCTCTCGCCAGAGCGGGGAAATCCTCCCTGGACATTGCTGGCGGAGGAAAGAAATTGAGCCCCAACCCGCAGGCTAGAAAGTATGGGAATCGTTATGGACATTGTGAGCCCATTTGAAATCCTAGTCAAACAGAGATATTAGCCCATTTGAATTATAATCGACAGGAGATCTAATCCCACTTGAAAAGGCGAGCGATTAAAAATTTAATCATTCATCAACAGGAGATTCACAAGTTCTAATCGTGCTCAAGGAATTCCGAAGAAACCTTTTTTTTTCCTTTCATTTGCCTTTTGATGAGGCTATTATAGTAACAACCAAGTGGCCATGAAATCTCACTTTCTATGAGTGCAACTAGCATATGAAGGTCAATGGTCATTATATATGTGACTATATCATCATATCATTAATTCTACGGCTTTTCATTAGAGCAATCCGCCAATACTTTCGCCAACGACTTGAGCATTACCTCCTATGACAATCTCTCTAGCATGTTGGCCGTATTTAACATCTATGCTCCGCCTTAAGAGAGAGCGTGATTCGCATATGGAAGCCTAATGGTATTGGTGTAATTACTCTTTTCTTGTAAGGTCTCTTACTCCTTTTTTCACTTGAACTCTGTTCTTCATTGTATTTCACAATAGTTAATCATTTTTATCAGTTAGATGGCACCCCAACTTGCAAAAGTCCTCATATATTGATGTCAAAAAGTGAACACATCAAAATGGCAAACCATTGACTTATCAATCATCTATTATTATAAAAAAAAATCTACGTTAGTTTAACCTAAGTTTTGATCATTTACCTTGGTGCGTTCTTAATGTTTATGAAATATTATAATAAGCAGTGTTTTGATTTTGATTAATAGCTGGTTGTCAAAATGATTTGAGAAGGGTATGTTTGTGTTAGTGCAGGTACCGATGGATTGATCGATTGACCCACGTTGACTTCGGAAACACAGACGTTGCTACGAATAAAATCTAGATTACCTATTTTCTAATCTACTATTAAAACATTTGAATAAGAACTTCTGAAGATAGGATTCAAACCTTTCGTAGAACCTATTATGTTTAATAAGAACTTATTAATTCCTATTGTTATTATTTTTTTTGGAAAAGAGGACAGGGAGCACCCAACGCGGTGTCCCCAATTCATTGAAATAATGAAATTTATAGCCAAGGTCAAATCAGGGTATCAAGGATGAGGGGCCTATGCCACCTCGAAACCATAATGTAAAGAAACCCCTCACGGCATAGCGAATGGCGTCGCCGGATGGGTTAACGCCCCTGAAGATGACTTCATTTCTGTGTGTCCAGATTGCCCACAGCACTGCGAAGATGCACCTCCAATCGGCTTCCCGCCAGAAGAAGCCGCCCGACAGGGAGGCCCAGAACGCCTCGGTCGATGTGACCCCAAGGCAGTCCACATTTACAGACTGCCATGTCTCCTGCGCGAGAGGGCACACCGGAAGAAGAGGTGGTCGCAATCTTCATCGCCCCCTGTTGCACAGGGGATAGTTCACCGGGTATTAATTCCTATTATAGTTTTAGTTTCTATGCTTAGTGTTACATTGCCATCATTCTCGAATATCAGTGCTAATATCTATTGGTAAAACTTATTATTGCTCTTTATTTTCTTATCTCTGATACTCTGGTATATATTTTCATTTGGTATATAGTTCCTTTTAAATTAAATATTATCGAATTGGTTTTGTTGTTTCTTTTATTTTCAGGTACTTTGCTTTTTAAAAAAATGGTTTTCAGTCTTTAAAACCCTAAAACAACTAAAATAAACCCCCTCCTCCGATTCCTGCGAAAAGAAACAACGAGAAAAAGGGTTAGCTCCAGCGAAAAGGATAGAGAACAACGGCGATTAAGAAGAGTTTCGTGGAGAAATTTCGGTCTTCAACAAGCTTGAACAGGAGGCTTCAAATTCTCTTCATCGAGTTCTCTCTCTCTTTCTTTGTGTGTGTGTTCCTGAGGATCGCATTTTCTAGATTTCCGTTTTCTGATTTTCGGTATTCTGATTTCCATTTTCTTATTTTCATTTTCAATTTTTGCTTCCTGATTTATCGATTTCGATTATTCGTTTTTCACGTCGACTTCGATTTCCATTCGATTTCGATTATTTCGATTTCAATTTTCTACTTTCTGATTTCGTTGAGTTTTCGTTTTTCGTTTTTCATTTTCAATTAACTGATTTCTGATTTCCGTTTTCTGATTTTCGGTTTTCATTTCACAATTTTTCGTTATTTTGATTTAGTTTTTCTGATTTTCGGTTTTCATTTTACAATTTTCTGATTTAATTTTTTTTGTCTTCTGATTTTCGGTTTTGATTATCCATTTTTCTAATTTTCGTTCATCAATTTTCATTTGTCGATATTCTGTTTTTCTGATTTTCTGTTTTCTAATTTTCTGATTTTCGATTAGTGTTATTGTGTCGTTGCATTTCTTTTATATATTCAAGGGAGAAGGCCGCAGGAGTCAAAGTCAATTGTAGAAGTAAAAGTCAACCATAGAAAGTCAAAGTCAATAGCATCAATCAAAGTCAATCATAGCAAGTCAAAGTCAACTGAAGCAGTCAAAGTCTAGGCAAAAGTCAAAGTCATGACAAAATTCAAAGTCAACAGAAATCAAAGCCACAAAAAGTCCAAGTCAAAGTCAAAGTCAGAAGTTAGAAAGTCAAAGTCAAAAGTCAAACTAGTAAATTAGGGGGTTATCTTGATTTGTTTTATTTTTAATAAATTTTAAAAATCTTTTTTTTACCCATATCACAAATTACATCAATTGCTATTGTTTGTTGTGATTGGTTTAGT
Source organism: Lemna minuta (assembly GCA_024174645.1). Taxonomy (NCBI): domain Eukaryota; kingdom Viridiplantae; phylum Streptophyta; class Magnoliopsida; order Alismatales; family Araceae; genus Lemna; species Lemna minuta. Next base: position 8,368,896 of record CM044102.1, on the reverse strand, counting down.
TCATTTCAGCTTTTTCATTATATCTTTCTATTTTATAAGTTTAATTAAAGTACTAGGATAATTAGACATACCATCATACTTTGAGTCGACTCTCGGTGAGTTGTACTTACCCATGAAGGTAAGGGGGAGATTCCTTGGGAATCGTAGCGAGTCTAGACAACTCTAGGGAGTTGACTAGAAAGTCAACTCAAGGTATATTTGTTCTTCACCTTGTAGGATTACTCGGACTCAAGAACGGACGACTTACTTGGTGCGTGTGTGGATCGGTGCCGAGACTCGATGACTTCAGAGGGGCAGGCCAACTCCAAAGAGAGTAGGGAGCGGCATGCGGAGCTCTAGGGAGTCGACCCTAGGGATGGGACGAGCGGAGGGGTACCGAAGGACAGCGCCGAAGTAAGGTTGCTAACCGAGACCGTGAGTGAGTCAGATCGAAAGATCGTGTTAGAACTTTTAATCTGATTAACCCAACCAGCCAGCTAGTATTTTCTACTGGGGGATTAACCAGGTGAGGAGTGACTCTAGGAGGACTATCTCCTCCTAGGGACTGGCGGGGGTTTGGATACCGTGTCCAGTATAAAAAAATCTGGGCTACAAGTGACGTAAAAAAGTTGAGTGATAATCAATGAATTCAAAAAGGGATTAGAAAAATAGAAATATTAAAAAGAAACGAATTCACCCCCCCTCCCCGGTCTTAGTAATTTCACCATCTTATTAAAGAATTTCATATCCGACAAATAGAGAATCCTTTTTCAAAATTAAGTTTCCACTAACATCCAATAGAAAATTGTCTTCAACCATTTTGCCATCCAATGAGTGAAGAATTACAATTAACTAAGTGTTGATAATTGGCACAAAATCCAAGAAATACAAAATTAGGAGTCAAAAAACTTTGAATAGCACAAAAAAGACTATGTTTGAGTTGTCAAAGAAAAAGGATCCCAAGGAGAGCTATAGTTATCTTTTACTATATGAAAGAGAGAATAAGGGGAATGGGAACCTAACTCCAATAGAAGAGAGACAACCATATGCTTAAAAGAATGAGGGTTGGTAATTATTGGTCTACTTGCCATTTATATTATGCCCCCTTTGTCTATTTATTATAAATCTTATATATATATATATATATAATGTTGACAATGAAATATAAAATTCTACATAATGATAAGTAAATTGGGATGAGATTATGTTGCATTGATTAGTTGCCTATAAACGCACATTCTAAATGTTTTTGTCTAGAGGATATCCAAGGAGGACATTATATATCCTAAAAAAACAGAATTGCATGCTCTAATTCAAATGACTAGGGTGGTTGATCTTGTTATCATTGTTTGGAGACATTAAATAAGGGAATTGGGTGCTCTTTAGAGAAAAAGTGAAGTAACCTAATCCAAATCATTCTTTGGATGTTACTGCATATAATTGTTAACTAGGTTGATTCTATCACAATTTTATACGTGATCCTTAGACCTCTTGTAGATGGACTTTTGTGTTTTGGATTTGACATGGGAATCCATGATCACAAGATGTCAAAGCATTGAAACTTATATATTGGATCTTTAATGTCAAGATGGGTTCGTCCACCCTTAGTAGTAAGAGGAGATAAACTCAAAAAAATGGTGCATTTAAACTTGCTACTAAGGGTGGACAATCCCATTTTTGCAATTAAGGCAAAAGGGAAATATCAAAAGGAAGTTTTTGATGACGTTTGATTGCATTATTTCCCAGTAGATTGATTGATTGGGCTTTGATGCATGATCATATCCTAAGTAATTCAAAGAGCATTGTGCAGATAAATGGTTATTCACATATAGTAAATGTTCATAGATAGTTCACATATGTGAGTAGAAAAAGCTCACCATCTTTTGTGAAAAATGCCATACCTTGAAACCAAAAAGCATTAAAAACTTGACATATTGAACGGGTTAAATTGATAGTTAATTTGTTAATTTGGACGATGAACTTATTAATTGGATATGCCAATATAGACTTATTGGGCCACTAGGTTCATTAACTAGATCGTACTTAGGTCTAGAGGATCACATGCATAAGGTTCTTAGACACTGGGGCAACTATTTAAATGTGTTGGGTTTTGTGAAAAAGATCACTCACTATAGAGGACCTTAATGGGAAGATTTGAGGAATTCATGGAACTTTCTTTTCCTAGAGATAACCTTTTCTATTAATTTTTTTTCTCAAATTTGTGTGATGAGGAATGGTGTGGAACTTGGTGTGTAGGCATGGTCGTTCTATTCGCAATGTGCGAATGTGTGCGATTTGTGCGTTCTGTTCTCTTCTGAGAACATAACATCTTCAAATTCGCACTGAGAACCGCACACAGGTGTGTGCGATTCGTTATGTGCGAATTTGTGAGAATTTTGCACATGCTTAGATAAAGTCTCTCTCCTTCCCTTCTTCGGAACATGTTCTCCTAAATCGAAGAAGGCGAGTTCTCCTAAACCTGTTCTGCTATTAACCCGATCTCGAGTTCTCTCTCTCTACTTACGATATCTCGACATCGAAATCGTGGGAGATACCTATCGCCCTAGCGCCGATTGCCGCGGGTAATCTTTTCTCGATCTCTTTTTCCCGATTATTTTCATTTGTTCCTTGCCTACTTGACAATAACACTTTTATAGCTTATTTTGATTAAATACTTGAACATGAGTCGTAGATTCACTGTTTAAAGCCAAGGAATTACATAAAACTGTCTTGATTTAACAATCGAATAGAATGGGGTAACAGATGACACTGCTGTACAAAATTGTATATTTTTATTACCTTTTTGTAGAGTGAATGCCTTTCGTCAGTGGTGGAAATATGTAAGGACCTCTGCCAGTGGGATTAATTCTGCACCGTAGAATTTAATGATTTAAAAAAAAAATTCAGTTAGGTGCTTTAAGATCACATCATAGAAAAAAATTTTAGAGGAAGTCGACCAACTAGAGTTGGTTGTAGAAGGAGAGTTCCCTGCAGTTGTCGTCAAAGCTATCGAGGACAGACCACTAGGCGAGGCAATCGAAGTTCGGTTTCCATTGGTAACCCATCATTTCCCCTGTTTTTTGTGTAACTACTTAGTAGACAGAGCTGTTGTAGTTTGTTTTTTCTCGAATCTGGTTCTATTACTTTTTCTTGAAAGTTGCTTCAATCAGGAACCAATATCATCTTGTAGTCATGATGTTTGGGTAGTTTTCTCAATGTCCTTGCAAAGAAGATGCAAAAAAACCCATGAAAAAAGGTTCTGAAGGTCAACCACAGGCTGAAGCGACAAATAAAAAATCAGGAGTGATGGATTGCAGTAGTGATTATGACTGTATAAGCTCTATTGATGTGGCATTCTCCATGGTTTCTCATAGAGAGAGAGAACAAGAAAAGGAAACAACATTATTAGAAAACGCCCCACTTAAACAGAAAGATAATTAAAGAGAAACAAAATAAAAACCTACCAAGGTTAATGGGTACTTAGACCCATAACCGTTTGACCTAGTGAATCTCCTCTAATATGACAAAATTTCCAAGGACAAGCTATTATACCACCATTGATGGCAATTTTGTCACATAAAAATTTTATATCTTGATAGACTGCCAAAGCAGAGTTTGATAATTGGCAGAGGTGATCATAGAATGTAGACTAAGGGTACGTAAAAAGACTTTCACTTATGAAGACACCACAAAAGTGTATATTGTGGTAACAAGTGATGGATATTTCTCATACCCTTGCACATCATGCGAGAGTAAAACATTCTGACGTTGATCAAAACTTCATAAAAGAGAAGATAGACACTGGGATAGTGACTGATTTACTCACTAAAGATCTTCTTATGGCAAGCTTCCTGCAGCTAATCTCACTAATTACCTCCCTAAAAACTGTTGAAGTTAATCTCACTAAATACTGCATCGAAGAAGCTTGAGGTCGAAAGCTTGACGAATCGCCAACAACTATCACAATTTTTTTTTATTTTAAAATTTGACTTTGTAATTCTCTCTCTCTCTCTCTCCATCTCGTTCATCTAATCTGGATCATCAATCGCCGGGATTATAACCATCATTTTATTTATTTAAAATTTGCTAATTTAAAATTCCATTCTTTTTGTTGTAAATTAAATTGACTTCTTCAATTTTATATTTTGAGAAACCTTTTGCTTTAGATTTCAAACTTGAACTCTCTTAAACTCTCTCACGTATTAGACATGAACTGGGACTTAAAACCACGTATTAGTTCCATTGAAGGATGTGTATTGATTGTAGAGCTATCATTAAAAGCATTTTTAGGTTCTCATATATTTTTTTTGAATAATTAATTTCTTTGCCAAGTTTCTTTATTTTCTTTCTGAACTAGTTTTTATTGATGCGAGGAGTGCAGGATGCCTAGACATCCTTTATCTCGTACTTCTGTTGCCGATGAAAGGTCTTCATCGGCTGAGGGAAGTGTTGGCCAAAGCCAACCAAAGAAGTCGAGAAAGAATGAATGCATTGCATGGATACATTTCATACAGATCAAGCCAAAGGTTTTTAGATGCAACATCTGCGGTGTGACTATAGAGCAAAATAAGTACAGTTGCAACACGGTCCTATGGTGACACTTGAAAAATGAGCATCGTAAAGAGCATAATGAGTTGAGGGCACAAGAAGTTAGGTCCCCAAGCCAACCGTCAGTGGCTAACTACTTTGAGCAAAAAGTGAATACGAAATAATACTACACTGGTCGCACGACGGAGGACACAAAAGAAGAGCTTGTATGCTTCATTTTCCAATCAGCCTCACCATGGAACATTGTGAGTAAAAAATATTTCATACGATTGCTTCGATTCGTCGCACAGGAGGAGATATCCCTTCCATCGACAAGGGTCGTGAAGACAAAAGCTTTTAACCTTTATGCGGAGTTGAAGACTAGCATTTGTGATCGATTAGAGAGTGTTGATTGACTGGCCATTACTCTAGATTATTGGACGTCTGATAATCGAATTTCATTCATCAGTCTCATAGTTCATTGGGTGGACACAGAATGGAGAATGTGTGAATGTGTTCTTGGTATATGCTAGTTGGAGGGATCACACACTGGGGAGTTCTTGAGCGCTGCTATGTTGGAGGTTCTTGCAGAATTTAATTTGAGTGCAAAGGTTTGTGCTATTATGACGGATAATGCTTCGAATAATTCAAGAATGATGACTATATTAGAGCAAGAGTTGCGGCCAGTGAGTTCACATTTCAGTGCAAAAAGACATGTCTTGTGTATGGCGCATGTGATTATCTTAGTGATGCATGCTGGGTTGAATGCACTGGATGTCATCGAAGATAAGCCCGAATCAACTTTCATCGATGGAGTAGACATCACTAACCTTGATGATGTGGTGAATGGTGGCGAGATGAATGTCCCATCTGATATTTCCTTGGGAGATGTTGTTCAGCGCCTTAGAGAAGTTGTCAAAACAATACATGGATCGACGAAACAAGAAAATAAGTATTTTTCTTATTGTAGACAATTAAACATGCCCAATATGAGGAGGATCCCACTAGATTGCCTGACTAGGTGGAGCTCTACTTACAAAATGCTACATGAATGCCTTGAAAAGAGAATAGTCATCGATGTGATGATGTCATCCGCTTTTAAAAAACCTACTTTACTTGATGAGGGATGAGACCTAGTTCAAAAATTTGTAATCTTATTGAAACCACTCAAGGACGGTACCTCTGTTGCTATTCAGAGCAAGGCACCGACTTCAAATGAGGCCATACTGATTATTAAAGGATTGATGAGGCATCTTGAGCGAATTAAAGTAGAAATCTCAAACTCACCCATGCTTCCAATTGGACAGTCTATTTCCACTAGGCAAAGGAACGCCTTAGCTAGTGTATGTGGTGCTATGAAGGTGAAGCTAGATAAATATGTGTCAATACTTGCACAAAATGAGGCTTTTACTATCGGTTCTCTACTTGATCCATCGATGAAGCTTCGCCTAATTGATCCTGGCTCAAAGAATGGGATTTTTTCTAATCTACGAACTATCATGGAATCATATTTACTAACTAGGGACCTTCCGGATGTGTCCGTTGAATTTTCTACTACATCCATGAGGCATGAGTTTCTACGAGCAGAGATGGAGGCATTGCTAGATCCATCTGAACTACCACAAAGAGTTGGTCCAATGGAGGAGCTTGACTTATATGCGAGAGCCCCCCTAGTATTGGGTACAGAGGTGTTGCATTGGTGGAAGATGACATGTATCTATTAAATTATCATATAATGTGCTTCATTAGATTAAGAAACATGTTACTTCAAAACTTAAATTTATGTTTTTTTATCCCCATGACAGGTCAAGTTTTATACCCCTTATTAGCATTGGTGGCAAAGGAGTTTCTAGCAATTCAAGGGACAGGCGCCGCGTGTGAGCAAATTTTCTCAGAAGGGGGCCGAGTAATTAACTGCAAACATTCCAGGGCTCACAACGAGAGCGTTGAAGTTCTGATCACGTTGAAGTCATGGTATAGTAACAAAGATTTGAGAGCGGAAGATGACGATGGTTATAACAGTGATGATGGACCATTGGTCGTTAATATCGATTCATCTAATATTTAGATTTTGTTACTCTTTCTTTTTGTCTAATGACAAAGGTTTCTAAATTTTTATGACTAACATTTATTTTTCATATTAATATTGCATCAAATGGTGGACCTCTCCTCACACAACGACGCACTAGCGATCGTCGCGAATGGTAAGCAAAGGTAAAAGAAATTAGTTTTCGTATGAATGTAACGCAGAGTACAAGATGGAGCAAGAAATCGATGTAAATCGGGGAGGCCATCTCAATTTTTTTTCCAGAAATATAAGAGAACAAAGATATCTGTAATTGTATTTTTAATATCAAATGTATATTATAATGAATATATCATTAATTCATACACTAGCTAAGGCCATTAATAACTAATTCGCATAGATTCGCACAATCTGAACATATCATATATATTATACTAGTATACATATCTATTATATATATAATAAGAACAAAATAATTATAGCATACTAGAAGATATAAATATAATAAGAACAATTAGCTATACTAATATCCCTATATCGTCAACTACCTGGTCAGTGATTCTCTCTTTTAAAATTAGGAACCCGTTTGAGTTTCAGCGTCTGAGGGACACGTGGATATGCATGTCGAAGAGGAGCATTTCCACGTGGCATCAAAGGCACGTCATGAGCACAGAACCCTAGGTTTTCATCTACACTAGTCTTCATATTTTCTCTCGATATTAAATGTTATCATCAATTCAAATATTCTTATAAATTTATCTACTCCGATTGAGAAGATCGAACAATAAGGATCAGAAAAATTGATCAATTGCACAACATATTGCTCTTCTGTTGATTGATTGTCAACCCTTCATTCCCGAAATGGCAACTTCAGTTGATTAAAATCAATAGACAATCTATTAATAAAATCAATGTAATCTAAATAACAACTATGAGTTTCATGCCTAGTGAACTGACATCTTACAATGGTTGCCAAGTAGTCAAATATCTTCGTCCCTCATTTCCTTCCATTTTTTATGCTTGTTTACTCCTGATTTCCCTCATTTACCTCATTACAATGGCAATGATGAAACTCCTATCTCTCTCTCTCTATACATATATAATAAGAACAAATAAATATAATAGGAACATATTATATATATTATAGTATAAATAAATATCTAATATATATGATAAATACAAATTAATTATAGTGATTTTGTGCAAATTTATGTGATTTTTTTCAAATTCAACAGAGTGTGCGAATTTTGTTCCAATTGTGAGAATTTCTTCGGATTTTGTATACTGTGCAAATTTTGTTCAGATTGTGCGAATTGTGTACGAATTGTGTGCGAATTGTGCGAAAAGTTGTTCTAATTTTCGCACACAAAAAGAACATAACAAAGAACAAGGCCCTGTGCGGTTCTTTTGTGCGAAATTTCTGTTCTTTTTAAAAGAACAGAACAGAACAACCATATCTATTGGTGTGGATCAAGTTTATGTTGGTTAGAGCTTCATATCATGTGTAATAGAGGAGATTTGTCAAGAAAAGGACCACTTGGATAACATTAAATTTCAAGCACTTGCACATCTAGCAGCATGACATCCAAGTAAGCAAAAGGTTGCGGATTTAATTTGGCACAAGGTGATGTCATCACATTTGTCTCTTTTTTCATTTTCTCTCCCATCATAATATTTTGGTGTAAAAAATACATTTTCCATTAGATACCCAAATCCTAGAAAAATTTTCCTAATATTGGAGGTCAAATAAAAGCTACAAAACTAGAGGTTGATAACCAAAATACAAATAAGTTTACAGACAATTATACCTTGTAAAGATGTTATCAATGGATTTTTTTATATTCCTTTGAGTTTCTTGAGTTTATAGATCTTCTAGAAGCAATTAGTTGTTTATTGGTTTCAATGAATGAGAAGTATAGAGCTTTGTGAATACATATCTAGTAGAATTTTTATATATACTTATTATGTCACTTCTTGAAGAACATGGATTCTGAATTTATTGGTCCACTGAACTTTCTAGGCAGTCAAGAAAGAATAAAAATATGTCAAATTCATATTTCATGAACATATCAAACATATCAAAATGTTACATTACGTTGCAGATATCGTAATTTCATGGTTTATTATTCAAGATGAAAGTATAATAGGTGAACCCAAAAAAATTCAATAAATAATATAATATTCATATAAAGTGAAGACCTACAAAATTTAACTACTGCAGATAAGTAGATCAACTCATAGATGTCCATGTCGCTCAAAGGTCCTCACCATAAATAAATATAGATAATGCTCCAAGCCAATGTACTTGCCTTAGCTCCCACGTGACCTAAAAGTGTAGAAAATGATAAAACAAGTGAAGGTAAGATATATCAATTTTCAATCATTATTGATGCCAATTAATATCCTCGAGTAGCACATGCTAAAATTTCTAAAATTTGGGCCATAACTCAAGTGGTGACACTCAATCTTTACACCCTAAAATTTTTATCTCCTCTAAGGACACTCAATCTATAGGTGAAGCATATATGTGCCTTGAGTAAGCACCATCTGCTCATCCTTATAGATGAACTTAATCATCAATAAATAGTGTGATCTTCCCAGATCATGAAAGATGAAATATGCCCATGGATGCTCTCAATCTTGTGAAATCCTTACCTTTTCACTACACACAAGAAGCATGCCATTAACATCAAATGCGAGGATGGGGATCCATGGGAAAATTTGAGTTTGTTTGGAAAAGAATGTTGAATTCACCATACAAGGCACATATCCATGAATAGCACATCAAAATAAGCAACAACAAAAATATTTGGATGATCAGAATGCAATTGATTTTGTCAAAAAAGTATAGAGAACCACATATGACATGTCAAGGAGACATGATTGGATGATCATAATGAATTTGATTTTGTCAAAAATTTTAAAGAAATATTTTTCAAACCACATATGACATGTCCAGGAGACATGATATAGATAAACACCACCCCCCCTTAACATTTTCATTACATGTGAGAAGAATACTCTTAACATTAAATGTGAGGATGAAGATCCCAACTTGAGTTTTTTTTGGGGAAAAGATCATTGGATACAATATAAAAGGCACATATCCTTGGATGACACATCAAAATAAGTAAAAAAATCCTATGATGATTGCTGATGGATATGCAATTAATCCTAGGATGATCGCTGATGGACATGCAATTAATCCTAGGATGATCACTGATGGATATGCAATTAATCCTAGGATGATTGTTGATGGACACTTGCCAAAAAAATGCAATAAATTTGTCAAAAAGGTTATAAGAGAAATATTTTTCATATCATATATGACATTTCAAAGGAGACAATTTAGATAATCGCTGATGGATATGTGGCCTATAAGCTAAATCACCTTCCATGTCTTATTTACATTCATTATAATAATTTTTTTCCTATATGAGGTTTCCAATAAAGTCCATGAGCATATGCATTGATGAAGTAAATTTTTATGAGATCATAACAGAACGATCATGAGTCTTTAATTATATTACAAGTATTCCTATTTGAGGGATATTCAAGAAGGGCATTAAAAATATATGACAATAACAAACACTATTTGATCTTACTCATATAATGAGTATAGCCCATCATGTGGCCATCGATGTGAAGATACCAAGGATAGATAACGAGTTCTCTTTGGAGAAAGAGTTCACTGAACTGAACCGCATAAATCCCTAAATTGTATTATACCTATCTAGCTATCAAGTTGATTCATGTCATGGATGTATGTGTGGTCCTTTGACCTGAGACATTAAAGATATCTGATGAACGGATGATTATATTATGATTATGACTTATGAATCCCTATCCATGGGATATCTAAAATTTTAATATTATAAACAAAATGAAGTCCTCAAAGGTGATAGTATAGTTAAGATGAAATAGTCTATCCTTAATATTTGAGGAGATGCACTCAAATAATGAGATGATATTATCTCCTTGACCAAGGTAAAAGAAATATCAGAAGTGTTCTTAATGATTTCCTCCATATACTAGGACTAACTTCAGAGATCGATTATGATTTCATTGTAGACCACACCTTAAGTCATTCAGAAGTTTTTTTTGGATGAAGGATTATATATACATAGTAAGTGATGACTGCAAGATTCTATACACGAGTTCTTATGCAGGTTGGTGTACCTGGGCACTCAATGGGTTGAATCAATCCTTGATTATTAATTCATATGTTGATATAGATAACTAATAAGTTTAACCAATATGTATTATTGGATCTATGGAATTATATGGACATAGAGGGCCACACACATAATTTATAAAGATGTTTGTGGATATAGACATAATTTTGAAGATTTTGAGGAAAATTTCACATACCTAATGTATATAAACAAAGGGAGAATTACCATAACTCGATGTAAAAATTGTGGGTCTCTCCTTTATTCTCTTTCTCTCTTAGTAAAAAGTGTTGAAGAATAGATCCAATTGTTTGGTAATCATGTAGATACTGCTAGAGACAAGACACTGGAATAACTTCAAGAACTCTTTTAATGAGCCTCATAAGTATAGATAATAAGATCAAAAGTTCTTAGTGCCTCAATTTTTTAACTATTTGATTTAATGTCTTTTGTTAAGTTCTATATTTTGATCAGAATTTTGGGAGCTTACCAAGCATCAATACTATCAACTCCCCTCCCCCCCCCCACAACCCCAATTAGTAGCATATCCCAGAGGACTTTCTCAATCAAATCTCCTTAGAGAAAAGCATTCAATATATGTAGTTGAAACAGGTTTCAATCTTGGTAGATTGATGGAGACAGATGTACTTGAACGAAATTGAATCAAACCGCATGGGAAATGTCTCATCGTACTAGATGTTAGTGGATATAGTGAACCCATGAGCTATGAGATGAGTTTTGTGGAGTGTGATCGTAGTATTTTGATTATACAGGAGGTTGAATATCCACAAGCTAGTAAAAATGATAGCATAAAGTGTACAAGATACCAACTCCCATGCCCAATGCTCAAGACAGACATCTCATTAAAATTCTATCCCCTCTTTCCTCTCAAGTACATGCAACCCTTCCTGAAATGAAATAGATATTTAACTCATAATCAATCAACAAATTGAAGTCAAGAAAGATGGAATAAAGGCAATCGTAGAAGAAAAAGTTAGATATAAAATGAAGGATGCACTTGTGTTTGCCTTTACGGCGGGATAAAAAATGGCAAAGATTTCCCTTATGCAGTTGTGATAGCATTAGCTTTGAAGAAAAGATTGAAGAATTGATCTATCGGGCAATGGTGATAATACAAACACTAGTAATTTGGAAGTATATGGTCAACTTGGTAGCATCTCCAAGATTGGTACAAGAAGCATAGTTGGAAGGTCTAGTGACAATGCAAAAGGGCTGAATGTAGGTGAACTAGCAGTAAATAAATGTGCGTATTCAAATAAAGTTGAACTAATCAAGACCTCCTAACTTTGATGGTCTAGGAGATAGATGTGATAGCCCTTTTTTATGTAAGAGTATCTGACAAAGACAACCTCAAAGGGTCAAGGAGACAATTTGGAGAGTTTAGGTGAGTGGGCTTTGACAAATGCCACTTGTACAATGATATTTGGTGGTAATGTGAAGACATGGGTACAAAGGTGGAGACGATGAAGGGAAATTTAGTTTCTCAAGGTTGAAGATGATAGATAATTATTCTGGTTGGTGGAAATTAGAACGGCATCAAGAAAAAATCTTGAGGAATGCGCATCTCTACCATTAATGTGTGTGACATAAACACAAGGTGGCAATGACTATGTTTGCAAGGCCATTTTTTATGTCCAGAGGAAAGATAGTTGATGAAGAATATTGACTGAGATGAAAAGGTCTTTCTGAGGTCATCAAAGCAATTTAAGTGCAATACCCATCCAAAATATTATGGATGTGGAGGAAAACTCTAAGATGATTTACTGGAAGAATTGATGAACAAATGGAAAAAAAGGTTTTTATAGCCTTTGAGGAGATTTATCAAGAAATATGAGAATAGTCACCCACAAAGATGATGCACTAGAAATGAATGAGGATTTAAGTAATATGAGATGGTACCCAGAGTTCACAATCGACCAAATCAAAGGTCCAAGGCTCTTTAAAACCAAGGGCACTGGTTGGTGACACAATGATACTTCCCCTATAGACGCAAATCACACATAAAGAAGCGATAAAGGTCCATGAAAGGGCTTTATTGTGTAAGGATATTTTGGGATAGCCAAGTAGATGATGCCAAAGGATGGAGGAGCAACTCTAGTGAAGAATGAGTTTAGTCTTAAAGGAATACAGTCCAAACAAGCTCGTAGACAATGCCCCCAAACCAATCCTCTATCCCACCTTTAAATCTTAAAAGGTACAATAAAAAGTGAAGATGATGACACACCAATGTGAGGCTATAGTGATTACATGAACATATATGAGATACATAAAAAAATTAGGTAGCTTGAAGAATATGATTTAGGAAATAATTGGTTTGATGGGCCATGTCTTGTCCCATGATGAGATAGATCATAGATGTGACAATCAACGATGGGAACATGAGAGGGTTAGAAAAAGTATATACATGATAAAAGAAAGTATATCATTGACATCTTTGCCATCATCATTAATCATGTCATCATTTCCTCTATGGGCCACCCATGACATCACTATATGGCTTTAATAATCTTGTTCTACCTTTCTATGTTTTAAGTTGAACATGATGTGTCAATGCTCCAGCTTGACGGGGAGTGTGAAAGCCCAATAGGGCCCTGCACATCTCTATTTCTATCCTTTTTTTATGTTCATTGTCTCTATATGTATCTTTTTTATCTTGTTTAGGCCCTCCTTGTGCAACCTTCATCATACTCTGGATAACTTTTCAAAGATAGAGAGAGAGAGATAAGAAAGGAAGAACTCACATTAGACTCATGCAGAAGAAAATTATTTTTTTGCATTCTAGAGATAATTTTCTAGAGCGCAAGCAACAAGATTGAACCTTTTCTTCCTGCCTTTTTTCCTCACTTGAATGTTTATTTTGTTTTTCTATTTTAACTCCATCCTCAACGAAGAGTATTTGAAATATGGTGCTTTAATGGCCCAATACATATTGACGTGGACATTTGAGGAATTGTCCCTCTTCCAGTTCAGTTTTGGAGTTTCCATTCACTTCACTTACCCACCCCCATCAGCAGCAAACAACCAGACCAGGAACCCTAGTAGTTGAGTATGAGATTTCAGTTCTAAGGTCTATGTCCAAGTAAATTATATGCGCATATATGTATTGCTAAAATTTTCCTTTCATGAAAAGACTTTGCAAAAATATGCAAATTCGTCTCTATATTCTGCTGATGTCTCTGCCAAAAACAAGTGTGGTTAGCCAATTAATGGCCACATAGAACCGATTCCTCCAGCTTATGACACGGGTGAGATAGGCAGATCTCCAGACGAACCAGCTCACGAATCCCGCTAATGCTAGCCCTTTAGCCTCCTGAAAAATGTTCATAATGAGCATCACGGAACATAGAAGAAAAACTTTGTTTTTCTTCAGAGCTTTGACCTTGCTCTGACGGAGGTCAACAAGAGCTTTGTATCTGCCAACAGTGGCCATGCTGCCGAGGTGGCGGTAATGGAACGGAGCGCCAAGTTCAATTTCACCGGCACCGTTGGCATACCCACCACCAGCACGTGCGATTTGATTCAGAAGGCCAGCTAGGAACTTGCCCTGTCGCTCTGCCACCTGGTCGAATCAGTGATGAGATATTTGGCAGGTTATTTGAAGAAGGGAAGTCAGTGTTTATTCACTACCTGGGCTAGAGCAGGTAGCACAGACTTGCCGGTGATCTCAAGAAACCCGCAGCAGTCACCCACTGAGAATACGTCTGGTACCGATGGCACACGCAGGTGCTCGTCCACACCAATCCTGTCCGAGCAGACTCCCAACGGTGAACAGAGAGAGAGAGAAGCCGGCAAGGTATGTATATACATAGATATTGTAGATATATTGATTGATTGAAAGACAGGTGAATGGATTAGATAACAATAAAGACAAAGATAAATCCATCATATTTTTAGAAAGAGCATATTGACATTCAATCAGGCGATTTCCAGGTTATCAGTAGGGATAACTTCTGCCAGGTGACTTTCCCAGTAAGTTGGAGAAAGGGGAATTTTCTGAAGACATCTTCCAACAAGGGACCTTGGTAGAGAGAGAGAGAGAGAGAGAGCGAGAACTTGTTGAAAGGGGTATAGAGGAAGAGAGAGTTGACTTTTCTACCACGAGACTTCTGTATGGACAGAAGAGGAGTTGACACATGCCAGATGACTTTGGTAGACAAGTTTGGTAGAGAAAAGATCTATATTACTCGGGAAACTTTTGAGAGAAGTAATTGGGCTGACAGCCCAGCTGGTGAATTTGCAAGTGGACAGAGAGGTGAGGGAACACCAAGGATTGACTTTCCAATACTTTACATTGGCAGGGTTTAGTTTTGACCAAGAGACTTGGTATTTTTGAAGAGAGAGAGAGAGAGAGTTTACCTTCCACCAGGAGACTTGGGAAACTGCAAAGATTTAACGAAAGGAGATGGGCCAACGCCAGTAGACCAGACAAGAAGCCCATACGGAACCTCTGTGCCATCGTCAAGAAGTAGAGTTTGAGGTTGGACATCCTTCACGATCCCACGGACAAGTCGAACGCCAGACTGTAACAATAATAATTCCTTAGAAGTGTACAATTCAGCTCACAGAATCTCTAAAAGATCGAAGATCAGAGCTAAAAACCTTAGTCAGCTGAGTGGTGGCATACTGTCTCAGGCGAACATCGAAGGAAGACAGAATCTCATTCGCCTGAAATGCTCATGAAAACATAATGAAGTTGATGAAGGCACTGATTAAAATTAATCTTCTAATGATAACCTCAATAAGAGTCACACGGATGTAATCTTTGACATGGGTGTATCTCTCATGGACATCTTTGATGATGAAATCGCTGAGCTCACCGCTGAATTCAACACCTGTAGGGCCCCCACCAACAACTACGCAGTGTAAAAGCCTCTTCTTCTCTTCTTCAGAGATTCCTGAATTGAGGAAACCGATTATAATGTCCGAACAGTTAATAAAATCTGGTAGCTGAAGACGAACTTCTGAGCTTCATGTTAAGTTAAAATTTCCAAATTATGACCAATTTTAATGTTTTTAGGACAAAAAAAAGATACAAATAAAATTGTAAGTCATGACTCTTTCTAAAAACTTATATCCTCATTAATTCCCAAATCAAAGTTCATTCACGTAATGGGATTCCCAACGTAAAGATAAACCAACATACCCGGCACATCCGACAGCATCAAATTCAGAAGTAATTTTCTCCTTATCTCCTGAGCATGATGTACTTCCCTCAAAAAAATGGCGTTTTCTTTGACACCCTGTATCCCAAAAGTCAAAGCGTCCGCTCCAGCTGCAACGACCAATTTGTCGTACGCCACTTTAAAATTCCAGGGCTTCAAAGTATCCTCCTTAGTTCCATCCATCACGGTCTCGCAGAAAACCTTCGCGGAAAGCAATCTCAGACGAATCACAAAGTACAATCCGGAACTTTAAACCTTGATTACCGTGTGAGAATTAGAGTCGATGGAGGTGCAACGTGCGAGGTAGAAGTAAGAACCAGGAACGGTGGAAATCGCGGGCTGAACGCGACCAACGGGCTCCGCCACGGAGCGAAATTCTAAGGTTCCGACGCACGTAGAGGCTAGAAGGGGAGTGAAGACCATATGATTGCGGGGGGAGATGCAGACGACGTCGTAGAGAGAAGTGTCAATGGATTTCATTAGGCGGCAGCCAGCCCATCCTGTACCGAGAACTACCAGGCGTGGTTTTTCCTTTGATGGGTTGGTCGGCTCTAGACCCAGAAGAGAGGAGCTTGCAGCGGCGGAGAATGGAGAGTAAGGGAAGATTGATTGGTGGGTTCGGACATTTAGAGGTTTTGAAGCGAAGGAGGTGAACCGGGAGAAGATCTTCAGCCACGACATTCTCTTGATATCTAAGGAACTTGTGAGGGATCAACCCCTCTCCTTTTCTCTTCTCTATGTCTACCTCCTAGAGAATATTCTTTGCCTTGGTCTACACACGTTCGCTATCTCCATATCTCCCCCTCGTGTCGTCGACAACGCCCAATCGACCTCCCCTAGCCCACCTTCACGTAGATGGATTCACTCTTTCCTCGTCTCTCCGACTCTGTTTCACCTCGCCCTTCACTCTTTACTTACACGCGTCAACCGTACAAACACGCACTCTCTCTCTCTCTCCGCTGTAAGCTCCTCTCTTCTTGGGGGGGGGGGTTGTTAAATTTTTATCTTTTGAATATTTATGTATTTTTAATTCTTTTATGAATTTAAAAATTATCTACTCGAATCTTCATGTTGCTCGTACACTAGATTTTTTTATATTGGACAGGGTATCCAAATCCCCCTCTTCCTCTCCCATGTAATAATCCTAGGAGGAGATAGTTTTCCTATAGTTACTCCTCACCTTGTTAATCTCCTAGTCACAATTACCAAATGGTTGAGTTAGTCAAATCAAAGTTCAAACACGAGCTTTTGATCTGACCCGCTCATGCTCTTGGATAGTAACCTCACTTTCTCGCTATCCTTTAGTATGTCACCACTCGTCCCATGAGTCGACTCTCAAAGCTACGGATGCCGCTCCCCATTCTCCCTTTAGGCCAACTTGCCTCTTTGAAGTCTCCATGCCTTATAATTGATTCACGCACACTCCAAGTAAATTTCTCCTTCCTAATCTTGCATGATCCTACAAGGTGAAGAACAAGCATACCTCTAGTTGACTTTTTTTCCCAACTCCCTAGACTTGTCCCATCTATCATTGATTCACCAAATGATTGATAACACATAAATCTATGACCTTTAACTCTGAATTTTTCATGAACATTTGGCTTAAAAGGAATATATTTATGTGTTATTATAATTACAATTACTTAATTTTGCTTCATTATAATTTTATGGTATTTCCTGGATTTTATAATAGTTGAATATCTCTTTTCGATTATAAATTGGCAATGAAATGAATTTTTAAAGCAAAATGTATTTTTGTTTGGATTTTATAAGTGATTTAAAAGATTTTTAGAGCATATTTCTAATTAATCTACTAATTATTGCATAATTATGAGCGTATGGGGCATATCTACAATTTTCGGATCTGCAAGGTAAGTCAGATAGAAGCCACCAGATCGCGACACGTGTCGCAATCTGGTAGCGACGGTTTTAGTTCAGTTTTTCCGATTATTTTATTATTATGATTACCGTTTAGATTATTTTGTTGTTTACTCACCGTGCAGATGACGTGGAACCCTCTCGGTGGCGCCGCAAGAGTTGACCGAATGTGGAATAATAGAGCGACGTGTCGCTCTCTTATTCGCTGAAAGAGGAGATCTGCGGCGAAATTAATCGCCGCAGATCATTAGCCTCAAATTCAATATTTTGTCAGTTTTGCTTTATCACTTTTTTTTATTGTTTTATGTTACTGTTTTTTTTACTCTGTCATTCTCTTATTCTCTTTTGTCGTTTCTTATTTCTTTTTTTGTCATTTTCCTCTTAAGCCTAATAAGAGAGCGACGTGGCGCTCTCTTATTTGCGCTAAATGAGGAATCTGCGGCGAAAGTAATCGCCGCAGATTCCTCTCGTCTAACCGTCTCAGATATTAAAATAATATTAATTTTTCACTTACCTGCGCAAGAAATATGGAGCTCCTCTCGCGCGCCGACATGTTTGAGTGCAGAAGGAATAAGAGAGCGACATGGCGCTCTCTTATTCGCGGGAAGATGGAGCTCGTGACTCACCTGACTTTGTCGTTTTGTCACTTACCTGTGCAGGTGATGTGGCAAAAATCTGACGGTTGGCTCTAATGTGACGTGGCGCGATCAGGTGAAGAGCACGGCAAAAATTCAGGTGAAGAGCACGGCAAAAATCTGACGGTTGGCTCTTATCGATTTAGGGCTGCTGACGCAAGAGATCATCCGATCGACGATCATAAATGCTCATAAAAGAAAGGTTGATATCTCATGATCTGGCCGTCCGATCGGGCTGAAATTTTGACGACATGCTAATCTCACCGTGCTCTTCCCATCTGCACGGTTGAACTTTCCATCAGACTCCTGAAGTTCCCTAAAATCAATATCATCTGTCGGATTGGGTGGAAGCCCTAACTCCTAAAAGTTCTCCTCCTCCACTCCGAATTTTCTTGTCTTTTGGCTCTCTCTTGACACCAGGTCACCAGCAGGAAAGGGGGAGAAGCTTAGGCCCAAGCTAGGCATCATCCGATGCTCGAGTTTGTTCTGGAGAAGGAGAACAAGAGGAGATCGACGTCGTAGCGAATCAAACCAGCCGGCCTAGGATTGGCACCAACACGAGGTTCGTGGGAAGATTTTGATGAGGGATCCTTTTGTAAGCTTTTCCATGGATAATGTAGGACATTTTATTCTACTAAAATCATAGGTAATTTCATTTGTTTTCATAAACCCTATCCAAATCGTCATTTATCTCTATACTATTATACCTCTCTTCTCTCCCCTTCATCATTTTCTCCCATCTTCACTCAATCTCTTCCCTTCTAATTATGACCCCTTCTCCTCTAATTAGAAACATAGAAATATAATTTAACCATTTACATCCACAATCTCTATAAAGTTCCTCTTCTAACTTCTAATATTCTCCACTATAGGAATTCTTCCCTTCTTCTACCTTAGTTTCAATCCTCATTACCTAGATTCCCTAAGGATCGACCCTTGCTTACTACTGTCCTAAGTGAGGTATTATAAATGTATTGCATGAATTAGAACACACAACAACGATATAAAACAAACCGAGTTTTAGTTCATCAATGATCTCCCCGTTACCCTTTGGGGTAAGTTTGACTCACCTAAAGTCAACCTAATGTGTGTGCAAGTGTTCTTAGCTATTCTTAATTCTTAAAATAAACTCACATGAAAAATAGATATAATCAAGGAATTTCAAAAAAAAAAACAAGTAACAAGTGACTTCAAATAATTTAAATTTAAAATAAGGAAACTATAGGAAACATATCGATGAAATGAAAACTTCTTGATGAGTTGGTTTTACTTTGACTTGTGCCTTTGACTTTAACTTGTGCCCTTGATTTTGATACTCAACATCTTTGCCTATGAATGTATTCGTAGGATGATTCTCTATCTATGCTTAAAATGATATGATGAAAGAGTTTGAATGATCATAATTGTCTATATGATGAATGAGCAATGTCATGTAAATACCTCAAAAATTACTTGTAGCTCGTTTTGAATTACCTTGAAATACAAATCTATTTGACGAAGTTCAATGAATAAAAAATATGAGTTCAATAAATTTTTATAAATTTCAAAATATGAGATTGTAACGATGAGATTCTCTATTTCTATATGATTGAATGTGATGAGAATATCACTAAGTCATGTCATGCATATGTTAGTTTAATCTAAGTTTGATAACTTACATTGGTGCGCTCTTAATGTTTATGAAATATTATATTAAGCAGATTTTAGATTTGGATTGATAACTTTTCATCAAAATGATTTGAGAAGGGTATGTCTTTCTTAGTGTAGGTACCAACGGCTTGAGTGATTACTCGGACATGGGGACAAGCGACTTACTTGGTATGTACGTGGACCGGTGATGAGACTTGACGGAACGAGACCGCGAGGTCGTTGAAATCCCACGGTCTCGTGTCAAAATAAAGTCCAAACTTACCAATTTAATGAAAATAATTTGAATTGAGGGGTATAATGGTAAATATAGGTCGAATCCACAGGGAATCAAGGAAATTTCTGATGATCTCTTCGAATTTGATCAAATCGGACAATGAATTGGTGATAACAATTGGGGGAAAATGATATTTTATGAAAGAGGACTTGAAGACGATTCCATGGAATCAAAAATCATCGAATTTGACTTTGATCTCGCGGAGAAATTGAAGATCAAATAGAGGTGATTTTTTTGAAACATTAAATCGTGAAATTAACAAAATTAAGAATGAAATTCAACTAAATTACGATTCTAAACAGAATTAAACACTAAACGAAGATAGATTAGGATAAAACGTGATCACTAACCCACATCTGCGATCGAATTGATCCAATTAATCGCCAAAATCAAGGCAATTCATAAAAAATCCAAAAATCGCGATCGTGGAGTTCAAGCGTCGATTTCTTCCTCGTTGATTGTCCAAATCTTGATTTTAAGCACTCTATGGACGCGAAAATGAATCTAGAAGCGATTGGGATCAAGAGATTTGGTATCTAAACAGTTTAATTTGATTGAATTGTTCTCGAATGCTTTACAAATACGAAGACCATCTCCATTTATAGGGGATTTGGGCGTAACCGTCCGATGAAACATATCAACGGCTCTAATGAAACGCACGGATGCAAATCATCACCGTTAAGCTGTGGCCGTTGGATCACGATCGGATGCTTGAGATGAAGCCACGTCGCATGCGTTTTAAAGCGCATCAGAAACGCACACCGTTGGATCGCGATCGGACGCATCAGATGCGTTTTCAGTTGATTTAATCTCGACCGTTATAACTCATTGTGATTAACAATCGAGATTATATCGCATCTGGTGAACCTGATCTCGTCACGTACCCCTCTTCACTTAAGTGATGATCAACGGCTGAAAATCCACGGGCGATTGGGCGCTCCTCATGCTGCCACGTCGCCTCCTCTCCTCAATCGTTGATTGCGATCTAATCGAATGGTTCTGATCGTGCCACGTCACCTGCGCGCTTTATAAAATTCATAAAAATCGATATAAATTAGAAATTTCTATTTTTAATTCTGGAAAATCCTTAGAAATTCATGAAAAAAATAAAAAAATTTCGAAAAAATCTCTAAAAATTAGAAAATTCACAACTTTCAAAATATAACTTGAAAATAATCCAAATTTCTTTCATTTGATCAGAAATTTAATTATCTATCATTATAAAAGTTAAATTTAATAAATAACAAGAGATTTAATTTCTATTTCAAAAATACATTCATTCCTTTAAGATTTTAACTTTAGAAAATTAAATGAATGTTTATAAAAATGATTTCTCTTATTATTAAAAAAAAATTATAATATCAAGTAAGGATGGTTTATAAAATATTTATCTTTAATTCATAATAATTAACCCTAAATTAAAGTATTTTGAGATTATAATGACTTTTTCATAGAATGATAGATAAGTACTCATAAATATGATAACATGCATAGGAATGAAATCTTTTCTACCTTAATATGCATTAATAATCATGTATTATCATGTCTAATTAGCATGTTATCAAGAATCGGTGAGTTCAGAGAGACAAGCCTGCCCAAAAGAGAGTAGGGAGCAGCTCATAGAGCTCTGGGAGTCGGCCCGGGGGATGAGACGAGCAGAGGGGAACCAAAGGACATCGGCAAAGTAAGGTTACTAACCAAGAGCATGAGTTAGTCAGATCGAAAGATCGTGTTAGAACTTTGATCTGATTATCCCGGCCAACTAGTAGTTGCTATTGAGAGATTAACAAGGCGAGGAGAGACTCTAGCAGGACTATCTCCTCCTGGGATTGGCATAGGGGGTTTGGATACTCTGTCTAGTATAAAAAATTCAAGTGTACGAGTGACATGAGAAATTTGAGTAGATAATCAACGAATTCAAAAAGGATTAGAAAAATGTAAATATTAAAAAGAAACTAATTCACCCCCCCCTTCTTAGTAATTTCACCATCTTATTAGGGAATTTCATCATCATTTCTTATATTTTGATTATATTATGAGACTAACCCCTATTTGACTTCTTTGATGTGAAATGGTTGAATTCTCACATTTTTATGGGTTATGTGGATGTAAGGACTCAAGTAAAGTTTAATGGGATCATAAATGTAAATTATCTAGAAGAAGAAGAAGAAAATGGGTACTCCACCTTTTTAGGAGGTTGGTCAACCTTTTCCACCTTTTTAGGAGGTTAGTCAAACCTTTCTACTTTTTATGAGGATGTTCAAGCCTTTCCACCATTTTGGAGGTTGGCTAAGTCATTCTTACTTTTTAGGATGCCAGTCACACCTTTTCACCATTTTTGCGAGGTTGGTCAAACCTTGTCATATCTTTATGAAGTTGATCAAAACTTGTTATATATTTAAGAGCTTGATTAAGCCTTTCCACCTTTCTAGGAGGTTAGCCAACCAAATTTTTAGGGAGGGTCAGCCCATTCCACCTTTTTAGGAGACTAGTCACTCCATTGCTCTTAAAAGTCAATGATAGTCAAAGTTATCCTTGACAAGTCAAAGATGGTTAAAAGTGTTCCTGAAGGATTCAAAGAGGTGGAATTTTTTCTCTTTTATTTCTTATTAATAAATTTAGATTTTTTAAAGAAAGATTCAGATTTATAGGAGGAGAGGGAGGTAAGCCCACCTCCTTAGGAAATTGGTAAAGTTACTACCTCTTGGAGAGTAGTCAACCCACTCCCTTAGGAAATGGTTGTGGCCCTCACCTCCTTAAAAGGGTCTCTCCCACCTCTTTAATACTTGATTATTGGTGTGACCTATGGATTTAATCTCTAAGATTCATTTGGTTGCACTTGAAAAGACTAAATCTCCACCATTGATTCAAAGGAACATCTTAACCTAACATATAAATGAATCTTCTTCTTCCTTTTTTGGTTTTCTTTTTTTTTCTATCTCTTAGCATCAGGTTACCAGAAGGAAAAGGAGAGGCTTAGGCCCAAAAAAGCTCGGCATTTTTTGGTATTCAAGGATTTGGGTATAATTTTCTCTTATAATCCCATCCATGGATAGTGTAAACCCTATTTCTATTTTTATATTTTAGATTTGTTCTCTTTTCTTCTAACAGTCTCTCATTATTACTGATTTCGTGACTACCCAATTTTTCCATGTTTTAATATTCTTCCATCATCTTCCATATCATCAATCTCATCTCTCTATTCCATCATTTTATTCTCTATAATTTTCTAATTATTTTTCATAGAATATATATATATATATATATATATATAATTTTGTTCATACCATATTCTTTTTCTTAGTCCTTCCATATGTCTTCAAAATCTTTTCTACCATTTTTTCCCGTATAAAAGTATCTATATTCTCCAAAGCACTAATCTCATCCCCTAGGGTCCCCAAGGATTCAACACTTACTTTACCATTATAAAAAGTGAGGAATCATAAATATTTTTTCATGAAATTGATTTAAAACTACAACTAAAAATATCCCAAAATTGAGTTCATCAATGACTTCATAGAGAACACCTTTAATATTTCTGCTACCCTGGCCAAGGATTTCATCAAATCTCATTCCTTAGGTCACTCTCGTTGAATACCGAGGGCAAATGATCCCATCTTGACCACACAAACATCTTCGAGGACTTCATGTAATATCTAATATATGATGTTTAGAGATCTCGTGGCTAGAGATTTATAAGTCATAATCAAAATATAGTCATCCATCCACAAATTTCTTTTTTAAATTATCTATAGATAATAATGAATCAGATCGACTCGACTGATATGTCTTTGGTGTTTCAAGTCAAAGGATCATTTACATAACCATGATACGAATCAACATAATTGATAGTTAGGTTTAATACCATTCAGGGATTCATATGGATCAGTTCAATGAAATATTTCTTTAAAGAGTATCTATTATCTATTCTTGATATCTCCATATAGATGGCTATACGATTATCATACTCACCACATGAGTTGAATCAAATAGTACTAATCTTTTTAGATAATTTGATGTCCTTTTCGAGTATCTCATAATAATAGTGTTTACAACATATGTTTAATAACTAGTGATCACTGTATTATGATATCATTATAATCCACTTAGTCATTACATTTGTTCATGGACTTCATTACAAATATCTCAAGAATGACACTAAATAAATGTAATTACCATAAACGAGATACATGGAAGTGTAATTGACTTGTGGGCCACATAACATCCATTAAATTATCCCATCTTGACTATACAATCACCTTTGAGGACCTCAAGTCATATTCAATTTATCAATTTTAATTTCATCTACTCATGGATTTCTTTGGAAATATCATACTAAATGAGACCTAAATAATATCCGTCAAAGGGAACCCCATACATTATAACGACATGAAGTCATCTTCATTGTGGAGAACCCTACCTTTCACAAACATATACAACATACCAAGGTTGACCACCAATATGTTTGTGACAAGGTACTATATGGGACATGTAAGCATTGTGACTAGGCACTATCAAAATTCTAGTTATTTTGGGTGGTAACAATAAGTGACACTAGTAAAAGGAATTCTCGTGATTAGGAAATGTCACAATCCTAGATCTAAAAATTGTAACTTGTGAGTCTGCTACCCCACATTATATGAAAATTGACATGATGTTCTATGACTCCTTATAATAATCAAGTACAGCTTTTTTGAAAAGATTATCCCAATTCTCTAAAGATCATGGCCACTTAATTAAAAATTATAGATTTCATTGGTGAAGTTACCAAGATATTAGATAAAATTTAGGAATTCATTCATGTATGGTCAAAGCCAAGGGGAATAGGGGTTCTTTCAAGTACACTCTAAGCCAAGAGGACATCAGGCTATTAAGATGATTAGGTGTCATTGGTGATTGGACACACTCTTAGACTTAATGACAAGGATTTTTAAGGGCCATCAAGGTAGACGCAAGTGCCCCTTTGGTGCATATTCTCCATTAATTAAATAAATCCAAACCTGTCACGAGAATTATTCACATCCACTTGCAAAATAATGGCATACGATCATAATAAATCATGAAAGTAGTAATTATACTAACAACCTGAAAAAAAATTAAATTGCATTGGCTTTTTAGAAGTAAATTTATCATTTCCATTTTCATGCCTACTTATTAAATATTACTATGTAGGGTAAGGATGTTCTAGTTTTAGTGGTGGGCTGAAGTAGATCCAATAGTTCACTTTCTTGAAACCTCAGGCACCAAGCACATCGATCTATCAATGACCAGCAGAAGGTAGAACCATCATTTCACTTATCTTAATGCTCAATCATCAATTTCTATGGTCCAATTATATCCTCCCTTCACATATATTTCTAAGGGACTATCAATAATCTTGGTTGAGGGGTGCGATATCATACATTGTCATTATTATTAAATAGTAATAATGCATAGTTTGCATAAATTCACTACATGTTACCATGTTTTTCTTATCTACTTACATTCATCCTATTTTAGAATTCATCGCTCATTTTTGCATCAATTATAGGTAAAAATAATAGAATTCACATGTTTATCCTTTCTCAAGGTCAAAAATTTTCTATTGATCATATTTTCATGTGTTTTTGAGTTTTTAGGGCTTATGTGAAAGAAGTCACAAGGAGAAATGGAATAAAAAATAATGATTGAGTTGAGAATTCTGAAACCAAACTAATAATTTTGGAATGATTTTTAATTTGGTTCCTTTCCTATTTTGGAACTAGAAGACGAATTATTTTCTAACTTACGAATGATTTTATAAAATGAATTCATTTGCACATTGTCTTTTTTTTCCCTATATTCATGTTAGTACTCTTCTAAGATGTTTGCTTATTTTTTTATAGGTTTACATTGTAGAACTATCATGTTTGTCCTTTCTCAAGGTCAAACAACCTTCTACTTATCATATTTTCATGTTTTTAGGGCTTATGTAGAGGGAATTACAAAGCATGATAAGATAAAGAAAAGGTTTTTTGAACATTGAAATGAATTATAACTTTAGAACATTGGAAGGACATATATCCACAACCTCAAACCTTCTCACATAACATGTGTAAATGCACCTATCTTATTATAACTTGCATTTTATACTTAAATTTACTTGACTATTAATTATTTCAATGTATAATTTATGTCATTACTATGCATGTTATCAAGTTTCTTTTATATTTTCAAAAATATCATCCATTTATCTAAGGTCACAAAATACATCATTTATGACTAGTTTTATGCAATTAAAAAGTTTGACTCTTTTTTAGGGTCAAATGTCTCAATAAGAAACTCCATTTTTAGGGAAAGATACTAATGAATGAAATAGAAGAACTAGATGAAATTATCCAGTTCAGACACTTTCAAAGTTGAAATTGTGGTTTTCAATTAAAAAACCTTTATTTCTCTCATTACTCATTATTTTTTAGAAAATTTTTCTCCACCCAATAGAGATAACTTGAATTAATAATGAATTATATTTTTGAAGCAGACTAAATTTCTAAGGATTAGGGAATTTTCTAGATGTTTTATAAATTTATTTTGATGTTGTAAGCATTAAAATGAAAAAAATATGGATGGAGCCTATATCCTCAGCTAACATGGCTGCAATGCCATGCGGTAGGGTCTTAGTAACCTAGTGTGGCAAGCATATCACTTGTGTTGTATCGATATGGCACACCCATGACAGCACGTTAGAGAAGAAAGTGAGATAGGTTCTATTGTGTCTACAAGACTTATCAATTCAATTAAAACACTTTTATCATTTTTAAATTTTTTCTACTTTCTTATGTGGGACTAAAGTTTTAGATGGTGTGCCACATGCATAAGCTCTATATGAAGTGGATTAAATGTCAATTTTAATATTGATGAATTATGACTCTCAAGAATTTTAGGTGAGATTGTGCAAGTGGTACAATATCAATTGTTAGATCTCGCAATTTCATGCAAGCTCTAAATCAATAATAAGAGATCTTGAATGTGTGGCATACTAGGGTGGGTTACATTTTGCCTTCTAATCAAACTTCAGCCATCAAGGAAAATCAGATCATAGACATTAATGATGCAAGAAATCAAGGTGATGTGGCCCAACATTACAATGCACAATAAGGCACAATGTGGGTGATTGCTCTCCATCATTCACAAATTAATCCAACTAAATTCATCATCAAATGATGGCATTTAATAGTATACGTCAAATCTTACTGCATGATATTTGATACATGAACTTAATAGTTGAATTTCCTTTAATTGTGTCTTATTTATTCTTTCAGTTGCTCCTAATTAGTCACATTGTGAGAAGACATAATGCTCTAAAACTATCTCTAAAATTAGTTATTGCATTGGGTTCTTCCATGATTTTTTGAAAATGGGAAGAAAAACTCTCATTCATTGGATTTTAATTTATGGAGAGTTAATTATTTCATGTACAAATCTATCTTGGAGAAAAACTGAAACTGAAAACCTTGATTTGAAAATAATTGGAACATTTCTTCAATTAATTTATATCACTAAGTCATCTCCGTGTGGGAAAGCTTTACTCAAGGAAAGATTTGATTTTATTGCATAACAAGTAGGTTAATTAGATTATTTGATTTGGATTCCATGATTTTCTCTCTCCCAAATCATGGTGAAATTATTTTCTCAATTGTTTCAAATCCTAATCACCTCAAATTTGATCCACTTGATTCCTTTCTTTATTTATTTTATGTAGAGTGTAAGGAGAGAGAGATGAATGTCTCATAAATTTTCAATCCATATATCGAAGGGGTTGAATGCCCTGGAATTTATAGGAGGATACAAGAAGATGACGAAGAAGAGACATGTATAGAGTCAAGGAGACATGGGAGGTGAGAAGACATGAGAGATGAGTAGGCATAGAGATAGATGGACCCATTGTTTCATTCTGGAGAAGGGCCAAGTGGGTTGGCCCAAGATGGCCCTAGTGGGTCGTCCTAACAACCCCCAGAGCCGAAGCATAGCATATTTTAGGAGGCCAATGATACACTAATGGTAGGTTGTCATGGAGATGATGGCTCTCAATTCGTGTTGTTCAAGGAGACAAGCTTCAAAGGGTAAATGTTGTTGAGGAAATGTCGCACAAAGGAGAAATTATGCTAAGGACAGGTGATGCAAATGAGATGTGTTTTCAAGGAGATGGTGATGCATGTGAATTTATTTCACATGAGATGTGTTTTCAAGGATCATTTCACAACTGGAGACATCGTGGGTGCCAAGGAGACACACATGGGGGACAAAGATCGTTGAGAGGATGGCAAATAGGTGAGTGTGGAAACATGACCCATAAACCAACAACACATAGACATTGATTGTAGTGACACCATTGGGGATGGTTGATGCCTAGAGACTCTAATAGGAAGCACCAGTAGGACAGCCAAGTTGTGGCAATGAACAACATGTTGATGGCTCAAGTAGAGCAATAGGCAAGCCTAGTAAGCTCCGTCATAAGCTAAGTGACTAGAAGGCATAAGGGCAGTTGGGGGGTGTGATAACATGCAAATTAAACATGAAAATATATGATTATTAATACAATTTAAGGCATAAAATATTCCATTATAATGCATGTTATCATTTTTTTAGTGTTTATCTATCATTATATGAAAAAGTCATTATAATCTCAAAATGCATTAATTTAGGATTAATTATGATAAATTAATAATATTATTTTTTTATCCCTATCTTTACTTGAGATTATAGTTAGTTTTTAAGGGTAAATAATAAGAGAAATCATTTTATATACACTCCGATATTTTTTTAAGTTTTGAAATCTAAAAGAAGTGAGTATATTTTTTAAATAGAAATTTATTATCTTGTTATTTATTAAATGACTTTTTAGAATGATAGATAATTTAATTTCTTATCCAATGAAATAAATTTGGATTAATTTAGAGTTATATTTTAAAAGATATGAATTTTCAAAATTTTAAGGATTTATTTGGATTTTTTTATTTAAATCGATTTATTTTGAATTAAATATATATATATATATATATATATCGTGTGTTGACGAGGCATATGACATGGGCGTGGATGAAAAACCTCGTCACCACATGGCGGCGTATGGACACGCCAGGTGTTCACGCGTGTGTATACGCGTGTGTATGTGCGTGCGTGCATGCGTCTGTGTGCGTACATGTGCGCACGTGAGGAGAGAGATAAAGATTCCTTTTCAGGATAAACCTATCTCTCTATGATTCACTTACCTTATATACGCGTCGATTTTTGTCATTTTTTGTCATGTGGGACTTTATTTTTCTGTTTTAAAGGCGCACGTGACGTGACATTATCAGGAGCATCCGATTCACACCTTTATAGAAGACCCTTGATCTTCACTTACATTGGGGGGTACGCAGCGCAATTCTATTCGTTCGCAATTCATTTTTAAAATGATCTAATCTCAGCCGTCGATGTGAGGAGTTATAACGACTGAGATTAAAACTGACAAAACGCATCTAGAGCGTCGGATCAATATCAAACGCCGAGAATTTGATGCGTTACTTATAACGCGCGCGATGTGACGAAATCTCGACGGTTCATCCAAGATCCTATGGACATGACTTAATCACAATGAATCAAAGCTTGGTGTTTCATCAAAACCGTTGATTGAAGAATTGAATCTCGATCCAACGATGAGGCGCAATTTGCCCTATAAATTGAGGTGGTCTTCGACATTATAAATCATTTTTCGGTCCTTCGAGAAGTCGAACTGTCTAGAGACCAAATCCCTTGAATCTCTTGCTTCCAATCGCTTCTAGATCAATTGTCGCATCCATAGAGTGCTTGAAAGTGAGATTTTGTTAAGAGAATGAGAAAAAATTGACTATTGAATGCCAACGATCATTTTCAAATTCGAGAATGAAAAGCCTTTGATTTGGCGAGTAATTGAATCAATTCGAGCACAATTTTGGGTTAGAGATCAATTTTCATCCTAATCTTTCTTCGTATTACTTTAGATTTCAATTTTGAATCTAACTTTAATTTCAATTTCGGCTTTTTACGATTTTCAAATTCAGAAATTTCTATCTCATTCACTTGATGATTTCTCCATGAATCTTGATCCAAATTTCTTGATTTTTGATTCCGTGGATTCATCTTAGAGTCTTCTTACCAAAAATATTAATTTACGTAATTTCTTACCACATTTCATCATCTGATTTGATATAATTTCAAAAGATATCTTAATTCATCACTATACTTCTTAATTCGTGTTGATTTCATAAAATTGGTGAGTTTTGTATTTTTTACATGATTTTTTGAGAATTCAACGACCACATAAATTCGTTTCATTAGCTAGAAAGTTTGAAGCAAAGCGAAGACGCATTGATACACAGTTTGGATATACATTTATGCATTATA
The DNA here is from genome assembly GCA_024174645.1 of Lemna minuta. Classification (NCBI taxonomy): domain Eukaryota; kingdom Viridiplantae; phylum Streptophyta; class Magnoliopsida; order Alismatales; family Araceae; genus Lemna; species Lemna minuta. The sequence continues at coordinate 8,338,189 of CM044102.1, read as the reverse complement.
TTAAATAATAGAGCACTTATAAGAATGAATTGATACTCGATTTACCAATTTATAATGCATGAATTTTTGAAGATATGTTTTAAAATGATTAAAATATAATTTATTAGAATTATATTTTTATTAAATTACCTCGTTGACCTCATATAAGTCAATTGGTGACTAGATAATACCATGTTCATTTTTTATGTATAAGAAAGATGGTTTTTTAAATGCTAGAGCGGCCTAAGAAGGAGATATGACAAATTCAGTCCATAATGAAGATAAATATAGGTCATTGGTTTTATTCCAATCGATATAAAAAAACTTATGCATTCTACATGGAAAATGGAGAGTGGATCCTCATCCATTCAAGGAGAATAGGTGAATTTAAGTCTTAAAATTAAGAAATCCTAAAGAATAGGAATTTTCCTATAGAATAAGGTCCTAAAAAATAGGATCTGCCCTAAAAAAGAAGATCCATCTTAACAAATCATATCTACCCTTTGAACTAAAGAGTATAATTTCATGAATCAATGGCCAAGGAGGAAGTTCACCTTAGAAGCCTTGAATACATCACTATTCTCTCATTGTAAACATCTTCTTCTTGATGGCGCATTAGTGGTTGCCCTTGCAAGACAAAAATAGAAGAGATCAATTCTTGTTTAGGAGTATTTTGGTTTGAAATTATGTGTTCTTGGTCTAGAAGATCAAGAAGAACCACTTGGTTGCTAGCCCTAAATCACCGATTCACGATGCTAATATAAAATCAAGGTTTTAAACTTTGAGTTCTAGGTACTAGTAGGATTCAATCCATATAGATTAGGAGTATATTAGTATGCTTATTTTATTCAATTAAATAATATATCACTATCCAATCCATTTCATTTCCAATATTCTTTGTCATCTATATTCTTAAATATTTCTCATAAGATAGAGTCATTTATTTATATAGTACTGATATCTTATATTGTCTCTTATTTCTGAACTTATCATCTACTACATTCTTTTCCTCATCTTATAATCTCCATAATTAATCTCAAAACCTCTGTTATCGGTGAAGACCCGCTTGAGCTCTTGAGTCCAATCTCCCACCTGCCTAATATGAACGCTGAGATAATCATCTCCCGGCGCCGATGTTATCGAAAATGGGTGCCTGAATAATCGGACGTTCAATAGAAAAGCATCAGCGGGGAGGAATCTTAGGTAGAGAAAGATGCGGCGAGCTGACCATTCGAACGGAGAAACTTCAGGGCACTGAACGAACATGTACTGGCCGCTCTTGTAGCGAAACACGGGAGGTTTTGAAACTTGGAGACAGAGAACATTCCCGGGATATATCGTCACCTGTTGCGCGCAGAACAGTCAGTAGATTTGTGAAAAAAATTGTCGTTCCAGAAGAACTCACTTTCAAGACGCGAACGGAGTAGTACCCTGATCTGAACGCTCGAAGAATCCTCTCTCCAGCATAGAGAAGCAAAGGTACAGCAAGATACATCCATGTCTGCGATGGAAGAGACGAACGAGAGGCTTCAGCTACCAAGGGAGGTCGAACGAAAGGAAGAAGACGGCTTTTTTTCTCACCGTTCTGAGATACCATTCGTGAACGAGATAAAGCATCAAGCCATGGACGACGAGCAGGATGTAGACCAAGACGAAGAGGTGGTGGGAGTACCAGAAGGCGTTGAAGCCGGTGATGCGATCAAAGGGTTTTGGGAGCTTCACCAAGCTCCGGCGGAACCAGTGGGTGGCGAGAGTGAAGGCAATGAACATCAGCACCACCATCAAAACTCCCGTTATTCCTTCCCAGCCCTTAACCAATTCTGAGTACGTCGGCTTGGTATCTCCAAAATCGTCTTTCATGGGTGCATACTCCTCCTCGGAAGTCGCCATTAGCCGGGGAAAATCACAAGCAAGGTGGTTCCCGGCGTGGAGGATGACGCCAACAACAATGGCGGCGGCGACTGTGATGAGAACGCGATGTCAACTACCGACCGTGATGAGAACGCGATGTCAACTACCAAAAAAAGAATGCCCCATGTAGTTGACATCGCGTTCTCATCACGGTCGGAGTATGCTTGAAAAGCAAAGCAAGAACAGAAGGAAGTCCAAAAAGGGAATGAGACTCGATCTCACGATAAGGAATAGAGTAATAAATGATAAAATTCAAGCGTGCGATCGTCTCCAATTGGTGGCAACGACCGATGAGAGTATATGAACGCGTGGGTTTGCTGGGGCTTGTCTTATCCACCAGGTCCAAGAGAAAAGGAGACGTCAAAACTCAGATCAGCTCCATCATCGACCATTTTCAACGCCGAAATCCGGTTTCCATTTCCTTAATCTCTCCCGACAAACAAGTTCAAAATCCGTAGGAGAAGATGACATCTCTCTTCATCTTCATCGCCCATTTCCCGGCCCACCGCCTTTTCCTCCGGTGAGGCGCCCACGGCATTCCCAAAGAACTTCCAACTATAAAGAAGGGAAAAGCTCGGCCTTTTATTTCTTCGCACTGTTTCTTCTTAAGCTTCTTCCTTTTCAATTTTCCTCCGTCTTCTCCCCAGCTTTCAACGCGGAAATGACTTTCCCCACAGACAACCAGGACGTGTCGCTCAGCGACCCTCTCCACTCACTAAAGGCGGCCGCATAATCACCCTCCAACTCACTCTCCATCTCCCCCTTTCATCAATCTATCTACCCCTAGATCTCTCCCTTAATTGACTTCCAGCGACCTCGTCCAATGAGGAGGAGCGTTTCTTGGCGCGAGAGATGCCGCGGTCTCAGCTTACCGTCTTCCCCGGCGATCTCCGCCTCGTCTTCAGAAGAGTTCGTGGAGGTGACTCTCGATTTTTCAAGACGACGACACCGTCGTTCTGAGAGGAGTCGAGATCGCCGTGGCAGGAGCGACGTCCGATATAGAAAATGGGACGTCGGAGACGGTTTCTCCGCCGTTGATCAAGCGGAGCTCGTCCCACGGGAAACTTCGCCAATTTTCTCAGTAGCTCAAGCAGCTGTCGCTGGATTTTAAAACGGAGTTAAAGAAGTGTTCTTGGAGTCATGGGCACGGAGGAAAGACTGGTCCGTCTTCCATGGACTCGGCGCTGGCCGCTCGGGCGCTGCGCAAGCAGCGTGCTCAACAGGATAGAGCGAAGTCCGGCGCACAGAAAGCTCTTCGCGGTTTAAGATTCATCAGCGGCAGCAAGAACAACGACATGGAAGCTTGGAACCAAGTACAGGCTAAATTCGACAGGCTAGCCAAGGACGGGTGTCTCTCGCGCTCTGATTTCGCTCAGTGCATTGGTGAGATAGTGAGACCATGATCACTGATGAAGGTTTTTGTACGTTCATTTATTTATTTCTTCAGGGATGAAGGAGACGGAGGAGTTTGCGCTGGAGGTCTTGGATGCGTTGAGGCGGCGCCGCCGTCCCGGTGCTGAAAAGATCTCTCGGGAGGAGCTTTACGAGTTCTGGTTGCAGATCACTGAGCAGAGCTTCGATTCACGCCTGCAAATCTTCTTCGACATGTACTGAGATTAACGTTTCCGGTTAACTAGCTACATGCGTTTGTTTCTTGCTGATGAATTTTGTCCGCGAGATTTTCCGCAGGGTGGACAAGAATTTGGACGGGAGGATCACCGAGGAGGAGGTTAAAGAGGTAATTCAAAGGTCTTCAATTCTCTCTCTCTCTCTCTCCTAGGCTTTTCAGTTGAATTCGGTGAGGCCCAGACCCAACCACTCCAGCCTGCGTGATTCATTCGGCCATCTTCTTCTTCTTCCGTAGATCTGATGCTAAAGAAGAACTTAGGAAAAATACCTTATTGGCGAAAGCCCGATTCGATTATTCCTTAGTTTAGAATGGCGTCGACGTGACGCTGAGTATCCGATTGGGCTCCAGCTAACATGAAGTAGGTGAAGGTATTCCGGGAAACCTAGTTTAGACTTCGCCCTCTCTGACGTCATGCTTCCATGCAATGGTTGCCGCATCAACGTCAGTTTATCGGCTAGCTGACGGCAGAGCTTTCGCAGGTTCTTTCCATTTCCCTCAACCTTTTTTTCCTCTTCAGATTATCATGCTTAGCGCATCTGCCAACAAGCTATCAAGGCTGAAGGAACAAGCCGAGGAGTATGCTGCTCTGATCATGGAGGAGCTCGACCCCGAGGGACTGGGGTTCATCGAGGTGACCTTTTCCGTTATTTCCCTTTCACGAATAAACTGAACCGTCATCTTCTTTTCCGTAAGAAGATATCAATCATTCAGAGGAAATACACTGAACCATTTTTACGAGGAGCAGGTGTGGCAATTAGAAACGCTGCTGCTGCAGAAGGATACCTACTTCAATTACAGCCAAGCGTTGAGCTACACGAGCCAGATGATGAGCCAGAATCTACAAGGGGTTAGAAGGAGATGGCGCATCGGCAAGCTAAGCACCAAAGTGAGCTATTATCTGGAGGATAACTGGAAGCGGCTGTGGGTTCTGATACTCTAGATTTCGATAATGGCGGGGCTGTTCTCGTGGAAATTCTTTCAGTACAAGGAAAAGTACGCCTTCAAGGTGATGGGTTATTGCCTTAGCACAGCCAAAGGTGCTGCCGAGACACTCAAGTTCAACATGGCCCTCATCCTTCTCCCCGTGCTTCGAAACATTCTCACATGGCTTCGCAACACTAAGCTCGGACTGATTGTTCCCTTCGATGACAACATCAACTTTCACAAGGTAAAAATTATTGACTTTCCTTTTTATCAGATCATGTACATGATAATACTATTTTTGTCCTTTTCGCTGCAGACAGTCGCCGCCGCCATTGTTGTTGGCGTCATCCTCCACGCCGGGAACCACCTTGCTTGTGATTTTCCCCGGCTAATGGCGACTTCCGAGGAGGAGTATGCACCCATGAAAGACGATTTTGGAGATACCAAGCCGACGTACTCAGAATTGGTTAAGGGCTGGGAAGGAATAACGGGAGTTTTGATGGTGGTGCTGATGTTCATTGCCTTCACTCTCGCCACCCACTGGTTCCGCCGGAGCTTGGTGAAGCTCCCAAAACCCTTTGATCGCATCACCGGCTTCAACGCCTTCTGGTACTCCCACCACCTCTTCGTCTTGGTCTACATCCTGCTCGTCGTCCATGGCTTGATGCTTTATCTCGTTCACGAATGGTATCTCAGAACGGTGAGAAAAAGCCGTCTTCTTCCTTTCGTTCGACCTCCCTTGGTAGCTGAAGCCTCTCGTTCGTCTCTTCCATCGCAGACATGGATGTATCTTGCTGTACCTTTGCTTCTCTATGCTGGAGAGAGGATTCTTCGAGCGTTCAGATCAGGGTACTACTCCGTTCGCGTCTTGAAAGTGAGTTCTTCTGGAACGACAATTTTTCACAAATTTTTTTTCTACTGACTGTTCTGCGCGCAACAGGTGACGATATATCCCGGGAATGTTCTCTGTCTCCAAGTTTCAAAACCTCCCGTGTTTCGCTACAAGAGCGGCCAGTACATGTTCGTTCAGTGCCCTGAAGTTTCTCCGTTCGAATGGTCAGCTCGCCGCATCTTTCTCTACCTAAGATTCCTCCCCGCTGATGCTTTTCTATTGAACGTCCGATTATTCAGGCACCCATTTTCGATAACATCGGCGCCGGGAGATGATTATCTCAGCGTTCATATTAGGCAGGTGGGAGATTGGACTCAAGAGCTCAAGCGGGTCTTCTCCGAACAACGACATGGAAGCTTAGAACAAAGTACAGGCTAAATTCGACACGCTAGCTAACGAGACCCACGTGGACTCTCCGCATTGTCCACGTCAGCAGCGGGACTTTTTTCTGGAAAAAAATGTTCGTACTCGTATCTGGACATTTTGAAAAGTTGAGACTTTTATATGAGAAAAGAAAAGTTCAGACTTATATCTGGACACTTTGAAAAGTTCGGACTCATATGTGACAAAAAAAAAGTTCGGACTCATATATGGTACTGTTGATAAAGTTCAGACTTTTTTATGATATTAACCCTATTTTTAATGAATGATATTGCTTTCAATTATATAAAATTAACATATATTTTGGTTCATGACTCATTATAGGTAATATGACGAAAAAAGGAGGCAACTTAACGGAATGGTAGTCGGTTGAAAGCAAGTGGGTAGAGTCATGATAAGAGAGAGAGAGGATCAATGACAAGCTAAAATCATGTAGTGATTTAAAACTTATGATTGCAATAATTCTTAAATCACTTAAATTGATGATTAATCAAGTATAATGGTGCATAAGGTCAAATCCACAGAGAATTAATTTAAATCACGACAATCTTCAACACCCACAAAATTTTAATTAAATTAGATGATGGAAGTGGTCTAAAATTTGGCACATATACTTATCAGGATAACTCCAAATTATTTCCATTGAATCAAATCGCATATAAAACAAAACAAATCAAAGAAGAAATTAAAGAGAGAAATTAGAGAGAGAAAATTACAAATTGAGAGAAAGAACATCATGGAATTCTTGAAATCCATCCTAAACAACAATAGTAAAAGACTAACCAAGATTAGAAAGTTCAAGTTGCTAATTCTCTTCAATATGTCATTGAATTCTTAATTCTCGGGCTAAATGGAAGTGGAAATGAGTCTAGAATACAATCACATCAATATTTTTGGGCTAAATAGAAGTGGAAATGAGTCTAGAATACAACCACATCAAGATATTTTGGAAATTGATGTCCACAAAGCTAGATTTAACGAGATATTCCAGTGCTTTGATGACTAACTATGATATTTTTCTACTGTTTTTTCTAGACTCAATTTGCGAAAGCAGAAGTCAAAATCTGGGAGAATTCAGAACTAGAGAGCAAGAGTTTCTATTGTAAGAGCTAGATTTCTGGAACTGGCTTTCAAGAACTTGTTTCTTGGCACAAGATTTTTGGATTGCTTTCTCTGAACCGGAATTTGGAACAGGATTTCTAGCAGTCGACAATCACAACTAGATTGCCACTACTATAAAGTTTATGGTATTTTACTCGCGACCGAATAAGGTTGAAGATCAAAGGGGAAAATCTAAAAATCTAAGATATGCTTAAAATATGGTGACCGTAGAATGAGGTCATGATTGAAGCCGCATCGCTCGCACCTTCAAAAGAAGAAACTACTGCATTTGATTGAAGCCGTTGAATAATCATCATGCCACTTCTCACCAGAAAATTGGATCACGTAAATCATCTATGCCATCGATCTCATTCTGATAGAGATCAGAGGCTTGGAAAACGCCACATGTTGAGATCATGGGGAGTTGTGGCCCATAGTCTTCTGCTCGGCGAATCTGGCTTTGCCACAACACTTCGCCAAAAGATCAATAGGAGAAAAAGATTTTTTTTTCTAATTCGTTAATGTATAAGTAAATTTGTGTATCTATTCATGGACTAAAAATTGGACAGACAATCCATTAGTTTGTCGTTTGTTTATGCTGAAAAGAGAGTCATACGGACCAGACTGCAGACCAAACGGCGGAGGACTTTGGAACCTACTTCCTAAGCAGTGTTTACTTGGGAAATTCCTAAACGGAATCCCAATGTGACAACTTGAGATTTACAAGCATGAAAGATAATGTAGGCATGAATAAATCACAAATTCAAGAAGATTTGATGGACAAAGATAAGCATGTAACCGTCATGCATGATCTTGTCGACAGCAATATTCACATATCGTGATGGGACAGGGTAAGGTTCTCTAATTTAGGCGTTTAGGGCCCCTAAACCCCCCAATAAGGGCTTTTAATGTAAAACTCGGATTGAAGCATATTTGAGTCTCTTGAGGGCTTCTTGAGCACTCGAAGTTGATAAAAAGAACTAGATGACTAGTAACTGAACCCCTGCCAATGCAATAGATCATGGACAGAACATTGAATGTGCCCAAAGATACAGAAGATCTGTAGTCAGAAGTATTCAAGAAGAACATTAGAGTCAAAAGTTTAACTCACAATCAAAAGCAGAAAATCTTAGGACAACCGAGAAGCAATAAGAACAATAAAACCAGAAAAAATGAAGAGGAAACCTGAGTTCCGCATATCTATGAGGGGAAAAAAAATCAAAAATCAAAATGCCAATCTGTAAGCCAAACAGATCTTGAGATGTAGGGGGGAAATCACCAGACCCCCTTATATAGATGACTGAATATGATCAAAATTATATGTAAGCAGGTTGAAGAAATTTTTTAAGAATAGACATCACAGTCAAATATTTACCTCACCATCAAGGCAGAAAAGTTAAGGAAAACCAAGACCAACAGGATATCTTTCCCACATGGAAGATACACCGCATTAGCCAATGTAGCCAGCATAGCCATAATCTCTCTCGATGCCTCGGTCCTCCTCAATTCAATCAACCCATTACCTGCCTTTGCAGTTGCCTAATCTGTAAGCCAAGTGGATTCACTCTCTCCTTTACTTCGATTGAAAAACATGAAGCTCTTGATTCATCTCATCAGCACGTGTTTTGAAAGCAAGTTTCGTAGAATAAACGCCACCATCAAGTATTTACAATGCCACAATAAATTGCTAATACCACAATATTCGGTCGATCGGTATAATTTTGGAGTTCTATACTTGCGTTGGGACAAGAAGGCCATTTGTTGAAAGTGTGCCGTTGTTGCAGGCCCATAATCTACGAGTAAAAGAAAAGGTAGGGTGAGCAGGCCCACACTATTAATGGGCCAATGAAAGCCATGTTTTCGAATAGGCTCGTTAGGACCATAAAATATGAATAAATAGGGCAGGGCGATTGGGCGAAGTCGTGGAATCGTGGAAACTTCACTTCTTCCCGTCCTGCACGCCGCGGGGGAAATTCAGCCTTCCTAATGGACAGAGCTCAGATCCTGCTTGTAGGGCTCCCTCTGTTTCTTCTCCTTTCCGACGTGGTCAATCTCTTCACCCCACCTCCCAAGCCTCCTCAACCGCACCGACATCAGCGCAATCATCCTTTCCCCGGTCCTCACTCTTCCCAGCCCCCGCTGGTTCAGACGCCGGACATCTCCGCCACGAAGGTGAGGATCCTCCCTTCTCTCCAATTATCTCGGATATTCTGTTTCTAAATCCTCGGCGTTTTTGCGTACATCGGAAGTCTCATAGTCGAGGAGTAGGATACGACACTACTGTCGAGCTCCGTTTCTGCACATCGTGCTCCTACAGGTCGCCCCTTTCATGATTTCCGGATATTTCTTTCTCCGGAAAGAAATTTACTTTTTTCTTTTGGGCAGGGGGAACGCATTGACGATGAAAAAGATGCTGGAAACTTCATTCCCCGGGATAAACGTTGACCTATCGAATTACCCTCCTCCCCTTCCTAAACGTATCCTCAGCAAACTGGTCCCAGTTGCTCAGGCAGCGGCCGTTGGTATCATGATGGGGGGAGATCAGATCTTGCCGCGACTGGGATATGTCCAGTTGCCTCCTTGGTACCTCTCCATGAGAACCAACAGATTCGGGACTATCGCATCCACCTGGCTTCTCGGGAACTTCGTGCAGAACTTCCTGCAGAGTACCGGCGCCTTTGAAGTTTACTGCAACGGTCACTTGGTGAGTCGTCAGTAGAGTTTTTCTTCCGCCGCCAGTTTTGTTGGGGTATACCCTTCAAGTTTATTCCCTTTGGGTTTGCGTAGGTGTTCTCCAAGCTCAAGGAGCAGAGGTTCCCAGGGGAGATAGAGCTGAAAAATCTCATCGAAGAGTGCACCAACTCGAGAATGAATTTCATGTGAAGGGAAGATTAGATATGTTCTTAGTAAACGGCACAAATAATCAAAATATTTTGGATTTCCACCCGGACATGATGGTCGCGAATCAGGTGATTATGATGAATGATTACTTACAAAACAATGATTCAGAGCTTCCACCATTTTTTGGCTTCCATTCTCTTGGCCAGCTCTTTGGCCATAGAGGCGAAGTTCTCCGCTTCGTTTTGTAGCTCCTCCGTCTGTTCTTTGGTTCTCTGCCGTAGAAAAAAAATTTTAAAATAAAATAAACTAATAGCACTACTCATTGAGAACAGACCTGAAGCTTCTCTTGCCGAAGCGCGAGCTTGTCTTTTGCGTGCGCGGCAGCTGCTGCAGCGTCCTGAGCAGAAGAGGAGGCAGCAGCTAAAAACACAATTTATTGCAAGGAAAAGAGTAGAATCAAATCCTTATTTCCATTTACCCCGGAGAATTTATATTTCGTTAGAATCTCTTCTGTCGTTCTAATTCTCGGTTTAATGTCCTCGTTCGCTCCTCGGAAGAGTTCTTTTCTCTCTGCCGCCTCTGCTTCACAGAAAATAAGCGTTTGAACGTTCGGGGAAAAGTAGAGCAGCGCTTGATGGGGAAAGAGAGTGAGAGGAGACCTTTGCTGGCGGGATCAGCAGACGGATCCTCGTCGATGCTAATGTCATCTGCAAAAGGAAAACTACTCTTTAGGGGCTGAGAGCACAGTAAAGGATTCAGAGGTGACGTGGCTTGTACCAATATCAAATTCCACTTGTTCAGCAGAGGTAGCGAATGGGTCCCTTGAAAAGCAATTCTCCAACCGCTGAATAAGGAGAAATTTTGGACTAATGCTACTGCTTGTTTCGGGTGCGTTGACTGAGATTTCGGATGATTTCCCCCGTTTAAGTCCTTTAAGGAATCCTCCGATGATCCCAGGTGTTGAATCCTGAAGAAAAAATAATAAGAACCAAAGAGAAAGGGAGAGTTTTAGGAATGAAGAGAGTGAGTGGGAGAGAGAGAAACCTCTCTCCTCTTCTGAGCTATGGACAGGCTAGTGGCCGCCTCTGCTGCGGCAGCAAGGACTTTGTCGTGGAGAGAAGGTAAAGATTCTGGAATCCTGTAAGAGAACATGTTGAGGAGCGGACAATAGTATCGATTCAACGATGAGAAGGGTACCTAAAGTCGTTTGCGCCTGCGAAAATGGAAATCACCGCCATTTCGGATCCATTGACCTGCATATTTGAATGAAAAGAGCGCTTACCTTTGATACTGAGTGGGAAGCCTTGAGGAGCACCGGATAGGTTAGAATGGTATTGACTTATCCTCAACAAATTAGTGCACAGACTAAGGGGTGATTAGACATTGGAAGAATGGAGCATCTCTCTCAATTCAATTGATAAGATCACCAGACACAACTGTTCAAACTCAGAACAGCAGCATGAGAGCCATGGGGTGATGGGGCCAGACCCCTCTGCCCGGCAAACTAAGCGAAGGATTCTTTTTATTAACTCAGTCAGGACTGTGCAATCGCAAATTACATGCAGCAATCACAAATTACAAGACAGACCAGAAACTAAACTAATAAAGAACTCCACCTTACTTCTAACACTTCCACTCAAGCCAAAGATTGAATATTTTCACTTTCAGCTTGCTTGAGGCGAATGTTTGCTCCAATGTCTCAATAGCTTATGAAGAGGTCAGTTCCCTAAAAATGGATTCTATCCTCTCCCATTCTCCCTTGCCCTTCAAAAAGTCGGTAGGCAAGGAATGGCTCCTCTCTCTTTCCAGCTCCAGTGCATACTGTATTCGTTTGAGGATGTGCATTGTGCTGTAGACACTAATAGCTCTCTCTCAGATTGAAGATGATTTATACAGTCTCTTTGAAACTTCTGATGGAGCACAGATGCATGCTCCACCATTGGCGCAATCAATCCCGGCACCTCTGGTGGAGATGTCACCAGCATCCTCAGAGATTGGCCAAGAACGGATCCTTGCCCCACTGATGGCACCAAAAATTCCAGGACCTTTTGTGGAGAGGGCCATGACACCACAAGAGAACATGGCAATGATGGTACCAAGTGGAGAACCTGACGCATGGGTCCAGTGCAGAGCATATCAAGGTGAGTCGGGAGCCAATAGGCCCCACAGAGAACCTACAGTCACCATGAGAATCAATTGCCAACAGGGTCAAAGCTCATTGAGCTGATCGCCTGACAATGCATGTGACGCCTAGCTCCGACAACAGCCCTTCTATGACTTTATGCACATTTCTTTGGATTTTCACTTCATTTTGTTCTCGGAAACCACCAGGCTTATAAATAGGCCTGAGTTGAAATTAGGGAAAACAGAGAGGATTGTGGTTCATCTTGCCCATGCAGCAGGGGGCAGTAGGACCCCTCCCCACTTCTCCCAGCCACCGAAGAGAGCTGCCAGTGCCACCATTGGGAGGAGTGGACACAGCCTCCACCATGCTGATTTCATGAATCCTCTTGGTCGCCAGCAGCCAACCGCCAGGCCAGCCCCACACGACATGTCATCACCCAGCATGCCATCTGCACCGCCTCTGTCTAGGTAGCATTGCCCATGGCTGTGACTCCCCCAGCACACGTACAACGCACTACAATGTACTCAAGCATACCGTGGCTGTCTGAATTAAAGACAGCCGACATGTCCCTTGTCACTCATCTTCTGCCATATGTTTCTGCATCTCTGCACCCATCAGCACCCACTGCCTCCCCAAGCACCGAAGATATCTGCAGTCCGACCACCCCCTGGAATCTCATATGATCCTACTTCAATTTTGATATCAAAGTCTGACCTGTGGTGACCTACTCTCTGTGTATCATGCATCAAATTGTGGCTCATGGATCTATGGTCTGGCATGTGTATTGATGCAAGGAGCTCAGATTGCACTCATCACCAGGAGGTATCAACCAGCCGAAGATTGAATGAACGTGAGCTTTCCAGTTTATCCCCAGAACGAGATGAGTTGTCAACCCACAGATCTCATTGGGGAAGCTCTCCCGCTTACTCCATGGATCGAGAGACTTCTTCATTCTGTAGCTTACATTGAGAAGGACTTCCCAGGCCATCATTCGGCAGATGGGGCTCCCACACCCCTCATATGTCACCTCCGAAAGTGGTTTTTTCTTGAGGATGACCTGCTTGCGATATTTATCCGCTGACAGGAAGAGAGGGATCGGCAGGCCAGAATTGCCCAAGATGAGCGTGATAAACGACTGAACACCTGCCTCAGCAGTATGGACAACTGCCTCAAATCTAGTTTCCAGGAATAGTTGGGAAGACTGCAACATGTCGAGTATGGCACCCAGGGACACCGCGGTGGTCCAAAACGTGAATGCCATCAGAATGGAGGTTGACAGCCTGATTATGGAAGTCATGTCGTTAACCAACATGACTGCCACAATGAATAACCTCATTATGATTATGATTGCAACTGCCGACAGGACCACAATGGAGACTGTGAATGACCCTGTGATCGCGGTGGCAACCACTGCGCGATCACATAAGGCCATGAAGATGAGCCCACTCCCCTGATGTGGACGAAGACCTAGGATTTGACCTCAATCTACTGCATGAGTTGGATTGCGGGGAGGACTGGGAGCAGGTTCCACATGACCAGCAGACACAACCACCCTTGCGACTGAGGGTGTGCAGACCCTGCCCCATAGGAGGACAGCAGCCCCAATTGGACCGCGACACCGTTGGAAGTACAGGCAGTAAAGGTAAATATGAATTGCATATAAATACTGGTAACTGCCACTTAATGATAAAAGGATTAGATTATCTTGGCATTGGATATCTGTACAAGTAGTATACACCACCCTTGACTAGATCCAATCTATAAGGGAACTTCTACTCCTAATAACGTTGTGACAAGGAATGTCCCAATTTTTTTTATCTTGCCAATGATGAGTAAAAAATTGAAATAGAAGAATATTTTCAGAAAAATTATGATAAAAAGATTAAAGAAACTCACGAGGGAAATTTGTCCATAGTCAGATGCACTCATTGTTTTGATAATATTTGTCTTGAAACTCCACCTAAGGATTGACATCAAAGGATATTCTTCCAATACTTCTAAATTTGACAATGACCTGCTCATTCATATCAACCAAATAAACAAATATGAATTACTCAGAAAAAAAGAGAATTTCACAGAATTAGTGTAGACAATTCCATTTTTTGATAATTCAATTTCACCTTATCTCTAAAACTCCATTTTGATAGAGCAAAAGCAAGGCATGTGCTTCATTCCTATCTTTGCTCCTAACAAGGGACGTCCAGCAGCATTGTCTCGGAAGGACCACTTTCTTAATGTAGATGTCACCACCCTGTATCATTAGATTCAACTTAAACAAAATCTTAATCCTTGTAAATATTCAAAAAACCAAACTGGCCAATGACCTCTATCACGGATTTCAATGGATACAGCCTTAGTGCATCCTCACAGCAAATTAAAAGAGCCAAAGATGATGTTACTTCTCCAGATTCTTTTCTGCTACCACTTCGAGGACCTTCCTGGGGATGCTTCTGATTCGTCACTCCCATGAAATTGCTTCCATCTGTGTCATAAAATTTGTCTTAGTTTCTTCACTTTTTACCAAAAGTACAGAGTAAATAATGATTTACTTGCCTATGACATACATGGAAATGGCAGTTGATTCTTTCTGTGGATGTATTGGTTTGGGGCTCAAAATATTTCCACTGACACCGTCAACAGAAATTACATGTGCATTTTTAGCTAAAATAAATAGTACATCTGAGGTGATGCCCTTTACTGGCGCATTCACATGTTCAAGTACTCTCATATCCAGTGAATAAATCGGAGAACCCAAGATAAAAGAATGATCCACACGGAACAACAGTGACATGGAGGTCAAATCAAGCATTGTCACCTGGCATGCAGCAGAATGTCAAACAGAGAAAGAGAAAGATACCAAACTAAGAAATGCATGTGGAAGTATCATGCAGAAAATTAAGAATTCTTACTTCACCACACAGGAAACCCACGACAAGCTTGGAATTGGATTTTGAAAAGTGAAGCGCAGTCACTGCTGAATTTGACAGGGAAAAAACTGCCAAGCAATGAATATCTTCATTTTCATGTTGAATGACATGAACTGCAAAAGACAGTACAAAAATCAAGGTCAACGGGTCAAAATTGATTAGAAAACACTAAAATAAGCACCGAATGCATCTCACACATTAACGATGGAAAGAAACTATACTTATTCAGCCAGTTTGTAACTGGGTACAAGGCATAGTACCCTCATTTAAAATTGAACTGTACCAGCAAAGACTGCCCAAGCCTGAGCATCCTTAACCATGGAGTTCTTCTCAGCCCGGTGTCCCTCTTCCTAGAGAGTCACCCATCCCTGCCATGCCCAAGCCTAAGCTACTTTCTGTTAATTGCTGTCTATCCATGCCTCATATTTAATACTGTTAACAAGACAAACGCGTGATACTAAAAGTTCACTTATCTACTTTCTGTTAATTGCTGTCTCTCTGCCCCTATTTTTAAACTGTTAAAAAAAAAAAAATGATAGTTCACTGATCTACTTGCTGTTAATTGCTATCATACATAATACTAAAAGTTCATAATCGTCAAACGTGTGAGATGCTATCCTAGAAAGATCTTTGCTCTCCATTCTGGCTAGTATATACTTTCTGTTAATACTAAAAGCAAGACAAATGGGCGATACTAAAAGTTCCTAATCATCAAATGTGTGAGATGCTATCCTTGAAAGATCTTTGCTCGCCATTCTGGCTAGTGGTCGCTGAACTTCAGGTCCACTTTGTTGAAGACTATTGTACCATGGACCTAATTCAGAAGTGAGTTTTCTACTTATATGGGATGACTGTTAGGGATCATTACATAGCTAACAGCCCAATAATGGGCACAAAATATTCAGCTTTTGTCCTTTTTTTACAAGAAGTACCTCATACATTACCATATCGGTTAAAATCTTGCAGATAATGAGCTAAAAATATCTTTCTTCTACTGGGAATCATTGACAGTAAATCATATAAAGTAATAAATGTATACCACAATAACAATCCCACAAACAATTAAAGCCACTTTTCTGCAAGTCCTCCTAACTCTTATCAATTCTTTAAATCCCACTGTTGCATGGTAGTTTTCTGTTTGAACCTCTACACCTTCTTGGCTGCACCAGCTCTTTAAAGAATCTATGTCACCCCACTTTCTAACAACGCAGAGGAGAGAGAAAGAAGGGTGATATTGAGAACTGATTAAAGACACAAAAGCAACTTCACTTAAAGGTAAATGCCCTTTAAATAGGGATACAAGGTTACCGTTCTAATAACAGTAAAATGTAAACTAAATAATATAAAATAAAAGGATATAATTATATTTTGAAACTCCCTCTCCAGCTGAATAGTGATTATTTTTCACTTTCAGATGGTCCTGGAGCTTTGCAAATAGATGTATATGTTCTTCAAGTCGAGATAACTTAGAAATGGAAATGGATATATTTGCTTACTCCAAGTTCATTCTCGATATGGACTTACCTCCTTGTCTTCCACTAGTGAGGTGAATTTTCCATCCAACTCAAGGTGAACTATGTTCTTTAGAGTTCTTTCTCAATGGGGATTCTGCCTTCCTTAAGGTCTTCCATGTAAGAGATGCATATCCTCATAACTTGGAAGTTGATTCAAGTCTCCCTCCAAGTTCTATATCATCATAGATTTTGCCAACAAATATAGGTCTTCCACACAGGAGATGAATTTCCCAAAAAACTAGAGGTTCTTTCTTTGATTCCTTCTAGCTCTTTCTTGCAATGGATTTGACCAAGTAGGTCTTCCATATCTGAGGCAAAATAGGTCCTCAATCCCATAGACAATCGCAGATTGCATATCAAGCTCCATGATGAAGATCACACATACCATAGATCAACTATGAAGATGGAGAAACAACACAATGTCGCCTCTGCCCCTCTTGCAAACCAATCCCATCAGCAGCTATTCATCAGTAAGATTAGTGTTATCTCTTCCGCTTCCTGAAAACTCTTTTCTTTGGAAGCTTAACAACCTGGATCTCCCCTAGATAGGAAATACCGGCAGTTCAAACAGTGTACTAGAATAACTGGAAATCACGTCGAGCAGGAGCCATTGCAGCTCGCTTCCTCTTGATGGCTACCAGCTGATGTCTGGTCATGCATTGCCTTATCTTCTACCACTATCACCAGGTCTCTCAGTCAGATACTCCAGTTCGTGCCCCAATGCCAGCACCAGTTTACCGCTGCCTGAGCTATCAGCATGTCGCATGCTTATCTCTTCTGGGATGCCATCATCTGACTGATAGCATCCCCTCTAGCCCAAACTGTAAGTCTAACTCCCTTGCAATGATTCTGAAGCACACATCCTCAGAAGTACATCTCTTTAGCACTTTGCCTCCTTGGCAGCATGTCTCCTAATCCAACACTACTTGAGCAGTCATCTCCTCGGCAACCAACCTGAGCTATCTGATTTCATACTCTATATAGCAAGCTGGGCATGTCTATGCTCCAGTGAAAGGAGAGTGTAAGGATGACCCACTAGGGCCATTTTGGGCCAAACCATCAATCACAGTCTCCCGCACCCTTTGTCTCTTCATCTCCCTACATATCTCTTCCTCTTCACCTTCCCTCTCCCTCCAATAAATAATCCTATATCCAACCCCTCGGATATATGGATTGAGCTTTATGTTAACACTTATCTCCTTCTCCTTACTCTTTCCACAAGGTTTCATACAAAAGGTTCCGTCTCCCTATCAAACTTATCCCCTCAAATATCTTGGAGATCTGAGCAGTGTATGGAGCTGATTCTGTTTTATTAATTAGCATTTACTATCAGTCCATTTTAAAATACTCAAAGTGACATCATCCTAATCGCAGATTCCCTGAAACCTAGAATGTCATACCTTCCTCATAAAGGAAGCAAATATGTATGAAGCAATAACCTTAAAATGAAGGCTGTCTGCCTGAGAGAGATAAATGTTAAGATAAAATCCTTATAATGAAGGCAAATTAGAGGTCCAATCAACTCTTGAAATCAACTGGAATGGTTCTTTTATTATAGGGGGAACCCCACAATCCGAAAGAAATCAGTATGACAAAAAGGATGATAATGTAGCCAGCAGCACTCTTCACGATCATTTCATGATTTCTTATGCAGGGATTAAACAAGCAAAAAACCAGTAGAGATGAAATAAAAGCTTACAAAAAAAAGCAGGACACAGGCAGGTGAAGAACACAGTAGAATAGTAAAAGATCTTGTATTTTTAGAATGGAAAGCTGCATTTCTTTTAGAAAAAAGAAGGTTCCGCAAAGAAGGATTACCTTCTGCCAATTAGAAATCTCTAGGTTTGAAAAGAGATTTGATGGATGATGCCTGATATGGAGATAAAATACACGCATAAAGGACAAAGTAGGAAAAAAAAGTGCTAAGTATTGAGATAATTAGGTCCACATATGCATATATAGATGCATGAGATCTCTTGACATACTTGTAGATGAAAGATTAACTCAACACAAAAGACTAAAATAAAGAAAAATGTTCAACTGGGATTAAAATCAAGAAATCTTCTCAAGAGAATGGCAACACCATCCAAGGATTTTCAGTGGCCATGGAATGGCTCAGTCGTTCACTTCAGTGTCTCATTGAACACAAATGATAAGATTCTGGTATCTATAAAGTGGTGCATCAATCATCAATTTAATTTTTTTTTTTGAATAAATATCATCAATTTAATTTTGTAAATTCATATTCTTCATTGACATATCTGGGTGATGAGGCTTTCACAAATGGTACCTAAAATATTATAAACTCTACCATCAAGGGAATAGTGAAATTACAAAATGTTATACAATCATTCAGAGAGAATACCTTGATGCTCGCTTCCAGTAACAAAGTGAAAACCCTGCTCATCACTTTTGACAGTTGTGCTAAGGTCATAGAGGAAAACCTGAGCATTTTCAATAAAAGGCTATAAACATGGGATTCAAGACTGGTCAGCCTGAAAAAAAAATCTCATATTAACAAATAAACTCTAACCAGACCGCTTTCATTTCCAACAGCCAAGCAAAGTGTAGCAGAAGAAAAATCCAATGCTGATACCGAGGATATTCCACTTGGCAACTCCACACAATCAACCTGATGATCATAAAAATTTTTCTGTCAAAAAAAGCCCTCAAATTGAATTATAAAGTTGTGTACAGTAAATGTCTTACCTTCCCAACGATGATATGGAGAAGAGTAAGAACCGGATGTGTAGCATCCCAAATTCGTACAGAACCATCTTGATATCCTGCCACATAGATTCTCTCAATACCAACATCCCCCTCAAAAAATAGCCCACTGGGCACTCCGCCGGTCAAAGGCCATCTCATATTCATAGAAAACGAGGGAGTTGCCTTCACTCTCTTAGTATAGTCTTTCTGCATGAAAGAGATCGATTAAGAAAGATACATTGGTACACATGAAGTTTTCCAAGAGTACCTTTGAAAGAGCCTTTTTCAAGTCTCCATCAGTAGGCAAAAAGTAAAATTTTGTAACTGTCATGGAGGGATCGGTGGTTGGAATTGTCAGAGGAAACTTGACTGCATTCACTTCAGGTTTGCAATCCTGGGGTCTTGACTCAGATAATGAAGAAATGTCATAGATGTGAAGTTGTCCAGGGTTAGTCAAAATAAAGATACCAGCAGCTGGAGTATTCTCCATGCCTCCTGGTCTGGGTATAACTGTCATATTAGCAAATGATCCATGTAGTGAAATATCCACGCGAGCGATGCATTTTACTCTTTGTATTCCAGAAGACCAATCTAGACTCAACACCTGCAGCATGGGAAAATGTTTAGAGAACAACGCAGAAATTGGATTGGACAGAACACCTGAGATGAATTTTTACATGGAAATAAGAAAGAAGGGAACAATGTGACAACAAAACATCCTCCAATTATTCCTCTGAACAGTTATAAAAAGTATCCCTGCAAGCAATAGGTCCTCCCCCAAAATAGTCTTACGGGTCTAAATGATTAGAATTGGGGTATAAAGTTCAAAAAAAGATGCCAATATTCTGAAAATAGAGATAAAGGAAGGAATTCCACACCGTTAAAACTTCATCCGATCCTATTTCATCTCCACCATAAACAAAAAGCTTCCCTCTGTGCTCATTTTCTGGTGTGCTGTCTGTAGACCACTGTAAGACGATAACAGGGCAATCTTCGCCCTCCAGATGATAGATCAAGCTTAACAACATTGTTAGAAGATCTTGTTGCATCTTCTTTTTTCAAGTGCGTTTCTGATGGAATGGTCCAAAGAAGAATATCTCCGTCAATGTAGCCAACAGCAAGAAGGGATCCAGTGTTCGATGCCCAACATAGTGAACAAATCTCCTTAATCACTTGATCACCATCAGACAGATCTTGAATGTTGCTATCCATGACTTTTGAAGGATCACCCACTTCTTCACCTTTCAACTGTAAATGTGTATGTCCTCTTACAGCAACTGCACAGACCTCAGATATGTCCCAAAGAACCATAACTCCCTCTTCATAAGCAATAAGAACTCTGCATATTAAAAAGAAATATTTGAGGTCTGGGAAACAAGATGAAATAAATTGGCAATATTAAATTGTTTTGATGGCACTATTGGTTCGTTATACTTAACTGCAATACTTCATACAGGTTCCTTATCAAATAGCTAAATCCTAAAGGTTCTAAACTTAATTTGTGAGCATGTTTTGCATCACAATGGCCTTAAACTTGACTGAAGCTTAAAGAAGGGATAGTGTGGACACAAAAAGTCTACTTGTGTTTAGATTTGATAATTTACTGATACAACCCTGAAGACTAATATTATGTTTTTTTTAATGTAGGACTAATATTATGTTACATATGTATAGTCCTCATTAGAGGGCAATAGTAGGAACATTTCTATCCAACAGCCTTGTGGCCTGCATGAGGATATACGTAGGACTTGTGTGTCATCTGTGCTTCCCTCTATTTCACATCTTCTCAATTACATTTTCATAAAGCCTGAATGAGGGTTGCATCATTTACTCAATGCCATGACAGGCCTAAGTAATGATGAAAGCAACAAGCATACTCTGTTCATTAAGCTAACAGCATAAAGGAAAGTAATATAGAAGGATTACAATGATAAAAACACAAAAAACTTCTTTAAACAAAAGATAATATCAAGAAAGGGAGTTCAAAAGAGAGAAAGATGAAAGAAGCAAAGAAATAGAGATTGAAGACAAGAGAATCTGATGTTGGTGTAGCCAATTGCCAAAGGAAAGAAGTTCAAGAATCCTCCACCACTCTCCTCAAGACTGATGATTCTTGATTAAGGCCTCGCGATGATCCCACTCCTTGAAGTAGACACAATGAAGTGAGAGTTATTACCCTTTTTAGTCCTATTAAAAGTGAATTTCGGTCTCTCACCATAGTAGCTCATTATACAATGTGGATGATACAGTGGTTATTGGTAAAGATTTTAAATATCAAGTCTCCTCGGCATTTAGAATCTAATAGCTGAGTCAACAATATTCAAGCTGTCTACTCACAATTGGTAGGATTTATTTATTTATTTTATGTGAAGTACAAAAGGGCCGATCACCCGACAAAGCGGTGTTCGACCCAATTTGGGGGCTATTAGTCCCCATCTTTCATCCTAATCTTGTAACATCCCTCCGTCTCTTTCTGGGGCTTGGGAAAACCAGAATGCCATTAGACCCTCTACCTCATGGAACACACTGTCCGTAGAAGTTGGTCTTCCCCTGAATATCACCTCATTCCGGTGTAACTATATTGCCCACAATACTGCTAATATGTGTCCTCATTCCTTTTATAACCGCCTCGTCGTAGTGAGACTCAAAAATTTATCTCACAGATAGAATTCACCAGCATTACACCCTAAGTGGCCCATATTGTGCGAGCAAAGGGGCACTGGAAAAATAGATGCTTATAATCTTCAGCTCCTCTTCAACATAGAATACATTCATCTAATGCATTTGGGTACATTTTTTTCCCCAGAGTACTCAGGTCATCAACCTTCGTCTTAGTAGAAGCCAACCAGAAATCCGCACCTAGAATGAAACTTTTTGCTTCCAAATGACTTGGCATACTTGAATAGTTGTCTCATCCTCCGTCCCTTGCCTTTCTCGAATTCTCATATAGGCTCGTGAACTGAAAAAGGAATATTTTCCCACTCCTTGGCATCTCTTTTGCCGCTCAATGGTTTCAAGAATATCAACGACTGCTACATTTTGAGAAACTCCTTGACCCTTTGATCTGACATTATTATGTTGAAGATTGGGCTTCACATACTGTCCCTGAAATTCCCAATATGGTGTCCGGATTCCATCCGAGGGCAACAAGTCGTGGAAAGGCCTCTCTCAAAACTCTTCGTGTTGACCATGCTTCCAGCCATATTTAACTCCAGAATGTTGTTAATTGAAATTCGTACCTTGACCGAAAACGCTGAACAATGCTCCCGGATTAGAAGTGCCACGCAAACACGAATCACGAGACCGGATCGGTAATCGCTCAGGGTGAGGATCTCCCGATTTCTCTATCCGAATGCAGATCCTGCTTATTCCTTATTTGACCCTATTTATAGGGTCAGGATTAGTTTCCTAGATTTGTGGGGGTGAGCTTACCCCCCGATGAGTCTGTTATAGCTCCCTTCTTGGAATGCCCTGAATAACAAATTCCTTTCCATTTCTTGTTTATTGGGTGTGTAACAAATGCCCTCTGGATAGCTTGGTGTCTGTTATCCTTTCAGGATTTTTTTAAGGTTTTCTGAGTGTATCATTGGTGTCTCTAGATTCGTGGTTGATATTTTAACTCCTGCTTTAGTAAAGTCAGTTTTCAAATGGTCTGGCCCTGTTTGCTATGGAGAATAAAGTCAGAGATGAACCACCAAGAATAAACAGGGTATTAGCTGTGGGAAATATTAACATGAAAATACATGAAATCACTCTATCAAAATAGGTGCATGGAAATAAAGAAACAACTGAACTAAAAGAGGGCAACAGTTAGTAGGTCTGATGTGTATTCAGATAAGCCTCAACACTAAAGTTCCATGAACTAAATGAAAGTTTGATGAGAAGAGAGATAACACAAATAATATTGGATCCATAATTTTAACATAAAGTTCATGAGATATAAATACTTGCACAGAGGAGTAAAAGAAAAAGAAGATAACAATGGCAGACAACTAGTGATATACCTTTCCCCAGAGGTATAAGGCTGCTGAAGGATTCCTACTATAACTGTGTGACCGGAAAACGAAATGCCTGTTGATTCTGTAGATCATGTGAAGTTGATATAGTTAGAGAAAAAACACGCTAACTGAATCACAATCATGTGAAACTAGTATGATTATGTGACCATGTAGATATGTATGTAGTATGGTTTATTGGGCTGATTTTGGCACTCTATTTTAAACGATTGTAGCACTCTAGAGGCCGGGAAGTGTGTCCTAGGCATAAACTAGACTCTGATACTAAGTGGAATGAGGTAAAATTATGGCCAATTTCTCTCGGAGAGAACCCTGATATAATGAACAATAAGTGAGGCTTACATATTGGGCCTATTTTGGCACTCCATTTTAAGCCCAATATGTAAGCCTCACTTATGGTTCATTTTATAAGGGGCTCTCTCTCTCAGAGAGATTGGCCATACATTTACCTCATTCCACTTGTTATCAGAGTATAGGTTATGCCTAGGACACATTTAGCACCGCTAGAGTGCTACAATCTTTCCCATCATTTTTCCCATTTGTCCCTTCCCACCAAGCCACAGCAAAAAAGGACAGCAACCAGATTTTCAGAATATAATGTCATGACCAAAGCAGATCGTCACTTTTTCAGTGACTGTATGTTATTCAGGGTTTTTAATATTGATCCAAATATCCCAGATTGTCATCTGTTTTGATGTGCTAGTAATGGACTTTGCTCCATTCAGACTAACCAGCAGCTAGCCGGTAAACTCAACTGACACTACCTTTTTTAAGGGAAGTAAAAAGTTGTAATCCAATTCAAAATCAAATGCAAACTGTAATAAAATCTGAAAGAAAGTTTCGCACAAGGGAAATGAAATGGGGAGAGAGAGTGTGTAACATCCCACAATGAGAGAAAGAAAGGGGAAAGAGGATAGGATGGGAGATAAACTTGGGAGAAAGTGATCTCGCAGCCCCTTATTGAGAGAAAAAATGAGAGATAGGACCTGCAACAGATGATGAATAAGGTTAGGGTATAGAGAACATGAATGGTTCCTCCTACCCAATACTTGCTGAATGCAAAATGAGGGAGAGATCACCAGATAGTGTCTACATCAAGAAGAGAACAAACAAGACCAAAAGAGGGAACCAGAACCTCTCTCCTACAAACAGGTGGGAAGACGGTTTCAAGAGCTCTTCTAGCACCCTCTATTTCACTGATCGGCCTCCTGTATCCAAGGTGGAAGACTGTGGTCCCCAACACCTCCTCCGCTTGCTGATGTGGAGTTTGTTAGAGGCCTGGCCTTACTCAGTGTCACTTGGCCTTTCTGGTTGCCACATGTAGTCTGTCTTTGGTGAGTCACCTTAGGCATCATACCAGAAACTAGATGAGAGAGGGGAGAAGGGGAACTCATAGAATGGACCACAGGACCAATTCAAGATTGCAAGCAGATGGCGTAGGCAGGTGATAAAAGCGACTGGGATATTGGGAGGCAAAAATATGGATCAAGGAGTTTCTCATGGTACATGAGTAACACCAGGAGTGGCCTGTGGCACACTTGTGTTCATATTTGGTGATAGTGAACAGACATTGCTGGAACTTTGCATTGCTGCATCAGAGATGGTGGACAGTGAGCAGGACCCCAGAAACGTCATGATACAAGCAAGTAGCAAAGAGAATTGGGGTTGCCCCCAATGTGGAGGAGGACTTGAGAGTAGCATGGGTCAGAGATCATATTTTGGAAAACTTTGTGGAGCCTGTCCTGAAAAAATTTAGGAATTTAAGGTTTTACTGTTGGAGTTTCATCTAATTATACAGTCTCAGCAGTCAAACACAGTAGAATGCCCGGTCGAATACACGAGGCCTAGGTCCACTAGAAGTAAAATCTGCAGAACTTGACTCCTTAACCCTTTTACCCATTTGGTAGTTGTACTTAAGATCCAAAGGTAATAGAGCACTTTCTAACCAAGGAAACACTAATCAGAGTAGAAGCAAAGCTTATTAGAAAAGAGCAGACAATGTGTCCTCAAGAGTTTTAGTTGAAAGCCCAGCAATATGCCTCAAATTTGAGCATCCAAATTGAAAATACACATATGGATAATAACCATATGATGAAAAAAGACTAACAAACCAAAAAGTATTACGCAGATTTAACAGTTTCTTAATCTTAGAGAAGAAATTGATTGTTTCTAGATGATTCTCTGCAAATCCAGACATATACCAAATGATTCTCCCTAAGCCTAATAAGTTAATAATAGTATTCACAAAATGGGTTCTTGGACTACATCCATGAGACATGTCCAGAGCATTCAAAATTCACTTTTTGTTGGAAACACAACTTTCTGCACTGAATTTGAGCTGCCATGATTATTGGATCATTACACCTTTCATTTTCAAATACTTCAAGGTATCTTCAGCAATTTTGACATAGTCATTGCATCAGTACTTAATATTTATTTGAGCAGAATGTCATCGCTATGGTGGCCTTGATTTCAGTGTGATTACTCCGACATTAGCACATTTTTTTAGCAGGCCAAGTTTGGTTTTTTTTTAAAGGTCTAATTCTTCAGGCATGCTCTAGAAGATTTTTTTAGGGGCCTTAATGAATCTCAGATTTGGGACTCTCCAAAAGTCATTTTTCTCTTATTGGGCTTCTTGGTACTCTATATCTTGGCCCAAGTAAACTGGAGAGGAAACAGCTGGATAGATTCTGAGACTTTAAATTCATCAACTCTGTGATTCAATTCTGAGACTTTAAATTCACTAACAAGAAATCAGCTGGGACAAGAAGTTGAAGCTGTAAAGGAATACATCCTTCAAGAGGGGGACTGCTTATACTTGCTACTCACAAGTATCAGATACCGTTGTCTTCATTATGTGATTATTAATACAAATTTTGGCACAAATTTTCTCCATTTGTATGAAAATGACATCCAACGAATGAATGTCAGGTATGTCCATAAGACAAATCAGTATACCTTGCTCCCACTGTTCTTCTTCAATCCTTTGCAAATCCTTCACGCATATGGGAAGAAATATCTGTGGACTTCATCAAAGTTTTCCATAGATCATGAGGGTTTGATACAATACTGGTTGCTGTCTATCATCTAGCAAAATACAAACATTTCATTCTTTGAATGCACCCTTTTAGAACCAAGGATGCGTATAGATATTCATGAAGGAGATGGTTCAACAGCATGGTTCTCCCAGAACAAAGTATCAGGTAGGGGTACAGCTTTACAAGCGCTTTATGAGAGAACGGCTTGAGCTCCAGGGTACAACTATCAAATGGAGCTCCTCTTGCCACCCAAAATCTCATGGTCTAATCAACGTAGTCAACAGAGGCATTGAAAAATAACCAAAGGTGCTTCACCTCCAACCACCAAAAGTCTTGGCTCAAGTGGCTTCACCCAGCCATTTTGGTTACTACACCTTGTATCACACCTGCATCAAGTTCACTCTTAACAGGGTTCACGACATTGACCTTCCCAGCAAGTATGGTTCCCCACTTCAGAATTCATGATTTGGACAACCATATCCCTCTTGCGTAGGAGAAGGAGAATGGGTTGGAGAAGAACTCCAGAGTTAAGCATGCTCAGACTTGGGCAGTGAAGAGATGGGTGATCTCTGGAGAAGAGGGGCACAGGAGTAGAGAAAAACTCCAGAGCTAATCATGTTCATGCCAGGGCAGTGCAGGGATGAGTGACTCCCTAGGAAGAGGGACGCCAGTGTGAGAAGAACTCGAGGGTTAAGGGTGCTCAATCTAGGGCAATCCATGGATGGGTGACCTCTAGGGTGAGAATAAAAGGGTACCTGTACCGGTTAATCACCAGTTCTGATGAGCTTCCATTGTAACTTTAAAAAATGATTTGGAAACCCGTCTATGAGAATGGAATGCAGCCATATCGAAATGAAGGGATCAGTAAAGCCACGTGCACTCAGCTGTAAATGCTTAGAAAGACAAGCAAAGAAAAGAAGTACACAACAAGGTGGGAAATAAGAACACTCACCTCCTAATTTAGTCCTTAGAAAATACTGGATCAAATATTTCATGTATCACAGCTCAAGAGGGCACATGGGACTCTGACTACACCACAACTACCACCACCCAACTCTCTCAGCAAGCTGGAGTAGAGGGTTGAACCTGAAGATTTTTTAATGTAAAATCAAAGTGTTAAGTTCAAAAGTTTTAATCAAGTGAAGTGGTTTATCCTACTTTAAAGCATCATGGGAACCAAATTCCAAGATTGACAGAAAATATCTTGAGCTCCACCAAGAGAAGCCCATTTTTACCCATACTTGAAAATAACTTGGGAAAACAGAGGAAGTCTTCTGCAGAAGTACCTCTGCATGGAGGGGCCCCTTAATTAAAGCCAGAGCACCACTTGCAAAATAAACAACCCTGGGGAATAAATAAGGATGTGGTGCTTGAGGAAGGGCATTCAAGGATAAGTTGCAAATATGGAAGACCTGAGGAGAGACGCTCAAAAGAAAGCAGCTGAAGCAAAGAGTCTAACTTGTTCTTCGGGGCCATACTTCCAATCCACAAATAGATCGGGGAATGGCACCAGGCTAGAGCACCAAAACGCCCTGCAGCTCTGCAGTAGTCAGCCCCCTACCTATGCAAAAGAATCAAGTTTGGTGTCCTCCCATATGCAATATTTGGTGATTGAGGCCTATATCTATCCCCAATGTATCAAGGCAATCAAACAAGAAAAAGGAAAGAAACATCTTGATTGATCATCAAACAAGAATGCACAAGTTCACAAGAGAGTGAATCTCATCTTAATGCAAGATTCAATTACAGAAGACAAGCACTAAGATCTCATCTGGATGGAACTGCCATGCTCCTCCGCAGAACTAGCTTCAAGAGAAGAACGCTCTCCTCTTATGCACCTTCTATGATGCCCCTCCTCGTCATGCTCTGTTCCATTCATAGCCACTCCCTCTTCTAATAGTTTTCCTGCCTCCTTCCCGTTCTTTGAACTGAAACACCTTGTCCCCCCTGTCACCCATCCATTTGCAGTTTTCTTGTGCCTTTACCTTGTTTGAATCACTTCCAGCTCTCGGTTATGACACTGTCATTTGAATGTTCTTAGGGGGATGGCATCATGGTACTTGACCATCATTTGATTCTGATGGCCTTTTTTTCATGAGAGACCCTGCTGGTTAAACATATGAAAGTCCTGTCCTGGCATCATCTAACTAGGAGAGATAGAGACTTCTATTAGCACAGAAGTGGACTGTCAATTCAAATTGATCACCACCTTCCCGATACTTCTTGAGACAAATTAATTGATCACCACCTTCCCGATAATTCTGGAGAAAAATTTATCGCTCATTCTTATGAAGTATCCTTCATGGTACGTTTCATTGAATAAAAATCACTCAACCTGACCTTATCCAGGAGTTTTCAGTTCTAAAGTATCCTGAAAGTCCTGTCATCTTATCAAATTAAAGTGATTTGTTCACAGCAATTAGAACAATATTTTCAAGATAATTATGAAAAATGGAAGGTGATAAAAATGAATACAGACTGAGAGAAAGGCCTAAAGCCATGAATGTAGAAATTATAAACCATATAAAGTATCGGAATCTTCACATGGAAATAGTCATGTTTTCTTCTAAAGTTCAAATGATATAACCTTTAACAGCCTCCACAGGAACATGATATGGCAATTCAAAAATTTCTCCAGCAATGGCATCAAACTTCAAAACTGACAAAAGTCCATTTTCATCTCCAGAGTACCTATTTGTGAGGACTTTTGATTAAAAGGACACTTTCAATCAAGTAATACAGAAACAAAGCATGTGAAGTGCAAGAATTTTCAGCATCCAAAGCATTACATGAAATTTGTCCCTTGTATTACAGTGAATGCAGTGATGT
The DNA here is from genome assembly GCA_024174645.1 of Lemna minuta. Taxonomy (NCBI): domain Eukaryota; kingdom Viridiplantae; phylum Streptophyta; class Magnoliopsida; order Alismatales; family Araceae; genus Lemna; species Lemna minuta. The sequence continues at coordinate 8,309,372 of CM044102.1, read as the reverse complement.
TGCATTCCCATTGTAAGGAACAGGTCAGGCACCTTTTTTCAAGATCCCACACCTGAGAAGTTTTGTTGAGGCAACAAGAAAGGTTAGTTTTGAATCAGAAGTACTATTAGCAAGGAAATAATTAATATGTTACTCATTTGAAGAGAGAGAAATCAGAAGTACTTCCAACAGAATTCATTTAAGAGAAAAAATAAGAACTTTTTCACATCCATCATCATACGACATTTGTCTCTCAAAAACTTAGAAATCATAACCGAGTTTTTGATACATGATATTTGTTTAAGGACAATGAGCATTAGGCTGATAACCATTCAGTTAATTAATTTGTTTATGATAATATTGTTTTTTTCTTGATTATTACCTTCTCTGTAATCAGTTCTATATAGCACAGTTGAAGATGAATAAAGATTACGAGATTATAATTATCCCTATTGTGTTATTACCCTACTCTCAATTATTCATCTCCTCAACTTAACCCAAGGCAAGTTAACAACGATGTCATTGGCTAAATGAACAGAAAAAACTCTTAACCATGACTGTTCTACACAAATTTTCACAAGGCTGAATCAGGCCAATTAACCAAGATTTTTTATTTACCTCTCTCACACTTCAAGCATTTTCCAGACAAATGTAACAAACTCACAAGCTTTCCAAAGTGGAACAGCCTCTTTCCTTTTTATGAAAATTGTCAAAAATAATTCAATCATTACTGGAATCATTAGCTGGAATCCAGAAAGAAGAATGATAGAGATGAGTGAACAAGAATGATTTCTTCCCCCAGAAGATGGGTGAAATTGAATGAATTGGGCGGGGGGCAAAAGGTAAGTGATTGAGACTAATAGAGCATTGTTGAATGTAGTAACCTTGATCTCAGCCCATAAAAGATTTTGATGAAGCCTAATTGTGCTGCAAGAGATATTTCAGGCAGTCACAACAAATGATAATCACAATCCTGTAGCTGTTGAGTGGTGTTATATCTCAGCATCACTGAAAAAAATGGATTTCATGTGATTCTTAGATAAAAACTAGCAAAAAATTCTGTAAAGGATATCTATTGGATCACCATAGAGCCTATCCTCTTGTTGAAAGAATGTTCCTACACCTCAGAGACAAGGAAAAGAGATCAAGAGGAAAGATATCAGACAAGGAGATGCAAATTACCTCTTTCAGTAGGTAAAGCATGTCTCTGATGAGTAGAAGCATCATAGGACATCTGCATACTTGGACCCTGTTAGAGACCCCGAAAAACTTGTTTTTTTGGGGTCAGTACACGGTATAGTGACACTCAAATATATGCTAATAAAAAGCCCTAAGAGGAGCTTGGAGACCAAGAAGAACACTGGAACCTAGTCCCTTGGGGTCTCGGAATGGGCTTCGGGGCATAGACTACTATAAATCAGCTCTGATTCCATTTTGTGTGAAGTAGGGTTCCTAAAAGGTCCAAAATCAAAATAACACAATGTCAACCAAATGGATCAATACAAAGACCCAATCTACTTCACATTGACCCAATGGCAATAGATAGTTCTTGATCCCTACACATTGACCCAATGGCAATAGATAGTTCTTGATCCCTTCACATTGACCCAATCTACTTCGACGCCTGCAAATATCTAAGACATTCGTTTTATACGAAGACCTGGAGACCTTGGCAGAATGCACTAAATGCTTGGGAGGTGAGGAAGAGTACACACCTTTTTTTTTGTGTGCCCCTTTGTCAGGACGATATGGAACTGACAATTCATTCCATTGGTGGACTTGGAGACATCCTTCTAGGATTCAATCCGAAGGGGCGGCTGCAGAAGGAAGGAGGGGGCTCAGATACTTTCGATGCTCTGGGAAATATGGTTGCACAGGAATGATAAGCTATTTAGGGGGAGGGCAGCCTCTACTGATGGAGTCGCCTATGCTGTGGAGGGTCTTGCTGCAGCCTGGTCCTCCGGGCCAAGAGGGAGAGGAGGTCAATTGTGATAGATAGCTAACTCTGGGTTGGTCACCATTATTTGGGTAATCGCCCCTTAAACTCATAAAAAAAGGACTCCAAAGTAGACCTAAAACAAAAATCTGGCCATTCACTTCCCCCCTATTGTCTGTCTCTCATCTATCTCCCCTTCCTATTTTCTGCTTTATTGGTTAAAAAATATTATGGAGATGAAATGAACTATAATATCTCCACACAAAAGATAGATAAAAATTTTTAAGAAATAAAACATCTCAAAATTGTCTTCTGGAACTCTTGAAACAAAGGTTGATAGAAGATTAGAAAAGATCATTGGAGCTACCTGAATCTCATTTCCATTTGAAACACCAACAATGAACCCTTGGTTGTAGAAGAACTATAAGTAATAGAGAACTATCAGTCATCGCATGGAATCAGTCACCTTGATAAATAAGGAGTGTGTTATATACCTCCAAGAACTTGAATGGCAGCTTATTGGGGAAAATAAATAAGCCCTCTATATTGTCACCTCCAATTATTTTTATTCTTCCATCTCTGAAACAGAATTCATATATCCCTCTCAAAACCTTTGATTTTAAAATTAAATCAGCAGCAAATAGTCCTAAAATATAATGCACTGACATCCTGAAAATGAGATGCACTTCAATACGCTGATATCATAATCATCCTTCCAATCAATTAAATCAACAAGACGCAAGAAAGATTACATTAAGTCTACAATGGATAGTCATACGAAAGGGAACACATGCATCAACTCACAGTGGCCTATATTGTATATAGAAAGAAACAATTGACCATTCGCCTCTTAAGATTGCATAAGATCCCTGTCTCTTGAAAACTTTTGGACATCTAGTGGGTCGCATTCACCCATATTCTATCCAACGTGAAGCTAGCCACTGAGAATGGATATATATTATTCTGACCAGTTAAGAAATTTGATCCCAAGAATCTCCAGGCAAGAACTCAGTGGATCTGAGCAGATTAACACATACGTATTTCACAAATACCCATTATATCATTGTGTGATCCCTTGAAAATCAAAGTCTTGTATCTAAATGACAGAATATGCATGAATCTTGGAAACACAAACCCTATTGAACCAAAACATCAGTCAGAAGAACAACAATTATTACATGCGAAAAAAGTCATCTGTGGAATGAATACGACACAACGCCCTACCCCCAGACAAGTTCAGCCATTAAAAATTATGTGATACACGGAAGGTACATTTTATGCTGAAACAGTTTCCTAGAAGAAGGGTTAGGAGGATGAAAGAAAATGTTGACTGTAATGAAATACAATGCCACAATTTTCTATTGAAGGAATCCAATCAAAAGAATCTGGATAACATTGAGCAGATGAAATCATTTCTTCTGCAGGAATGATATAACTGTCTTTTAAGTCAAAACCTTCTGAATCTTCATTCTTTACCACCTAATCTACTGTCTTGATGAACGTTCAGCAGCTTCAGGATGAATTTTCTGTTAAACCAGACACAAAATAGATAAAAGAGTTTGATAGCTCCTGGAATGATCTAAGAGACAGCAAGATAGACAAAGGACAACCAAAGTTTTATCCACAAACATAGAAATACCTATAAATAGTCTAATCAAGAGTTGGGAACTGAATAGAATATAGTGGCTTGTTGAGCATTTGACAAACTCACACCATCCATTTCAAATGGGACTGTAAAAATATCAAAGGAATCATATCGGGCATCAGTTTACTTCCGCTACATGGTGTGAGAATCAAAGATCCAGATAGGTGGTAGCTGTCAACTGTTTAAAATCTATTCATGGATTGACAGGAATTAATAGCTGGATGCAACATAGTCAACACAAGGCAAGATTACATTTTAAATCTGAATGACAGCCAATCAATCTGAATGCTCGTCATTTTTCTACGTGAGAACTGAGATAAAGCAAAAAATTGCCAGGCTTTTCGCAGATGGGATAAAAGGGGAACACCCATCAAAGAAAATGTGTGAAAATTGGAATAACATTAACTAAAATCTTATCATCAATTTAAAAAAAAATACAAGTGAGACTGGTCACAGCACACATGAGAGAGAGAGACTTACAAAGTTCCAATGGCCAGGAGACACTGAATGGGATCAAAAGCCATGATCGATGAAGTGCTTGGTATCCCATAATGGACAGGAATCTGAAAATCCAAATCGACTGTACCCGTATTTCCAGGTTGCAGATTATGCTGCATAAAGATATGGTAAAGAAATCTGCAAATTTTATAAAAACATAAAGAAACGATATACAGAGTTTACAGTTAAAATAATGTCTGATAAAGTTACAATGACCCCTAAGTGGTGATGAAATAATGTCTGATAGAGTTCTTTACACCTAGGCTGTAATCAATCTGAAATATTATCAACACAATTGGCATGACAGAGCTATATGAACCTCTTACCAAGGTTTTCAAAGTTTTGCCCTCACTAGAGGGAAGTTGTAAGGACAGATCCCTATGGTTATAAATAGGATGGTTGGCTCCCTTCTCTAAGGGAATGAAAAGTATTATGAAGTTAGTATCCCTTCCATCAGGGTTTCTCCCGAGCCAGCAATTCTCCTCTCAGGCACCACAGGAGCTTGGTGGTGTCCCCCTTCTTCTCTGCTGGTATCTTGCCCCCTCCAGCCCCCTTTCACCCTTGACTCTTTATCTATTCTCATCTATTTCTTATTCAAGGTTACATACCGATAGAATCGAAATCAACATCCTACCACAGGTATCAGAGCCACACATTCTGGGGGCGTTGACTTAGCATAAAAAAAAATCCAAAATCACACAATCAGATTAGCTGGATGTTCTTCCTTGGATGACAAAAGATGTTTCTTTTAAGAAAAAATATTCATAAAAAATATAGGACAAAGAGTTTCTCAATTTGGTGTTGTTTCTTATTGCCTTTACGTGAAATGTATTTTATTGCATAACTTACTCCCAATCTGGAGGAATATTATTAAAGATATCACAAAAGCACAAAATACAACAGCAGCATCAAGTTTAGAAATTGATAGGAATCTAATCCTGGGGCTGGAAATAGGCAGATAATGTGAGTACTTCGGGAACCTTCTGCTCTCCATTTCCTTTGTGGCAGCGCTGGGAGTTCCATTTCTCATTCCTTAAGTTTCCGTAGGGGATATTTAAGGAATTCAGTTCATTAGATGGACTGGCCAGCAAGCCCTAAAGGATGAGGCCATAAAAAATGAACTAGACTAACAAACGAGTAAATCATGAACCCACTTTCCCCCTTTGGCCTTCTTGAAAACGAAGTAGACGCCCTTTTGGAAGACATAGTTTGATCTCAATTATAAGAATAACACTATCATATAGAATTTATTCGCGACTCCACTTCCCGACATGATTAAAACTTTACAGTAAAAAAGAATAGAACAGATTACGAATCATCCAATGGCTATTCACCATGTAAAGATGATTTTCTGGAACCTACGTGATAAAAACCCGTTTCATGACACAGTTAACGTTTGGACAGTCAAATTTTCTAGAAAAATTTCGTTTCTTGATCTAGTTTTTCCTCACTTTTCACCAGAAACTAGGTCAAACCATAATGGAAACAGAAAAATAACGAGAAATTAAACGCTTGCTGAAACTAAGTAATTCGTAAAATCGGACAAGCTTCTACTCGTGGCATCAAATCATTTAGGTGTAACCTTCATCAGTGAGATTTACCGTAAGTTCGGCCAGTTACTCTACTAGTTCCATGTTCAAAATTCAATCTCGTAAATACGGCACCGAACCACGAGGAATGTATTCGAAGAGGCAACTTAAAACACAATTCGAAAACGGGGGACAAACTCGTCTTGTTCTTTTCACCCTCCCTCTTGTCTGAAAGCTTACAAAAACGAAAACATTGCCCTTACAACCCACCAAACGTCTAAATATTGATGTACCCTGACGATTCCAAAAACAATTAACACCTGGACGGGGAAACATCTTTCATCGCGACCGTGATCGTGGAAATCATAGTAAATTACCTGCCGCACGGCCTTCTTAAAAAGGCGTTTGGCGAACATGTCGATGATTTTCCGCTATCCCTTGCAGCCAAGTCTGAAGGCTCGTGCTGAACGATCTTCGGCACACGATCACCCGCCGATCCACCTACGGCGACCTGATGCCAGGCAATCAAGCAATCGTCACGTCCATTGTCCCGCGGAGTGGAATGGGTCACCGAAGACCGTCATATTCGAATCCCACGGCATCAGTATGCTTGTTTATATCTGTAACGCTTTTATGGAGGAGTCCAAGTTTATTGGCAATCGCACCATTTGGATGTAATACGTTACGTAATTATTTTTTTCCTAACTAACCCCACTCAGCGAATCACGATTGACTCGGCCAGTCCGCTCCCTTGAGGCTCGCGTCGTTTGGGTGAAAGGCGCCGCCCATGAGCGGGGAGGCTCGAGTGAAGGTCGGACAGTCCTCGTACTAATTCCGAGGCAAATGAAACGCGCCACTTAGCGCGAACGACAAAGAGCATCCACTTCCTAAATCCATGGCTGCCTTTCACGCAAGTACCTATGCAGCGTCAACATCAGCTAACGTCATGGAAATAAATTTGATAGCCCTTTGCTTCCATAGATAGCCAAAAAAGACCCTTTTGAGAGCACATGGGGCCAATTGGAGAGGGAGGGTGAGTGGTACTAAAGGAATGTAGTGCAACCAAAAAATCAAGGAGGAAGCGTAAAGAGTGGGGACTTGGGTGAAAGACGATGAAGATGAATGGTCTGAACAAGTGGAGTGGATGGAAGCCGATTTTAAGAGATAAGTGACCATCATGAGAGCATTAGATCTTAAGTGGCGAGTGACATTCATCTCAATAAGAAGTGTGCAAGTGATGTTAAGGCATTGATGATGTTTTGGTTCAGCCACATCGTTCGTCTGGGATTTGTGAGGGTAGATGACCTAATGGACAATGCTACAATTGACACAAAAAAAGGTAAAGAGAGTCTTGGACAAGTTCGAGGGTATTGTTATTGCAAAGTATCTTGGGCATAGTCGAATATTGGGTGACAACCTTGGTGTTGAAGGAGATGACAATGGTGAAGACTTGGGAGTGGTCATGTATGAGGTAAAACAAAGTGATATGAGTAAAGTCATCAACAAAGACAATATATTAGAGATGGCTCGAGATGAAATGAGTGCACGAGAGGCCCTAGACATCACAATTAATGAGTCAAATGGGGCTGAAGATGATATCTCGTCATGACTTGAGTAGCTTGAGTGATGATGTTTGCCTAGTTGACATGATTCACACACAAATTTTTTTTTAGAGAAAGCGAAGGCAAAGTTTTTATAATTTTTCAAAATAGGAATAGCCTATATGGCAATGCCATAAAAGAGAAGAGGTGGCCATAGCACACACAAAAGGGCTCAAAGGCAAAAGGAAGGTTCATCGGAAATCAACTTATAAATTTTTGACTTGTTCTCATGGCCCAAACCAATCATGTATCTCATATGTAGATCTTAAATGATAGCACTAGTGGATAGGAGGTTTGTCAGAAATTTGAGAATGTAGGAGACCGATGTAAGTGGAAGATTAGGAGTGGTGATACTGGTGTCATGACCTTTGATCATATAGGGCCAACCATTAGCAATGGTAACTAGATAATGTCAGGGTAGGCTGGTTGCATGATAAAAGAGTGGGAGTGCCACTAGTGTGAATGAAGGCCCTTAAGTCAATGATCCATGGTGATAAAGAAGAGGAAGCACTAGTGACATTTGAGCATCGAAGTGCATCGAAGTGCCGATGAGAAGATGGTGGAGAGATTTGATAAATGATCACTCAAGAGAATGAATCAACAAAACTCAGCATAGATAGTAAGATATATCCTATTAAGGTAAACTCCAACATAAAATCTAGTGATATCGCTCAAGGGTTTGATGATATGTAGTAGGTGGCTAGTAGATCTCAACCTCCTAGATGAGAGCCTGATGGTGTCCATAGATCTATCTTCTTGCATGTGAGGAGAGACTCAAAAAGCACCATGATGTGACTAATGTTTTTTTGGTTGGTGTACATTGTTTCCATGTTGCAACAGAGAAGTTGACAGGGCTTGGTACAAGAGAGGGGTTTGGCAAACCATATGATAATGATAGAGTTGATTTGTGACCAAGAAGAATAAGAATCATCAATGAGGGGCAAGTTGTCCATCAAGTGACCAAGGAGTTTATGCCATTGAAGGAAAAGATTGAATCTAGAGACCCATTATGTGTAGTTGTTTCCATAAAATTTGCAGGGCAAGGTGAGTGAGGTGTGTCATGACTGCATGTTGTGTAATGGGAACCGCTTGTAAAGGGGGCACATTGGTTAGTAGAATTAGTAGAATGAGATTGGGAGGAGCTAGGTCAAGAGTTAAAGAGGAGTATGTGCCCAAAGGGAGAGGTGGCTAATATGATGCAAAGTCCCTATAAAAAAAACCATAATGACTAGCAGATGCTAGAGAGAGATGTTGAATGTAAGAGGAGACAATGTGCCACAAGAACGACTATGAACACCATGTTGGAGGCATGAGGGCATATTCTCATGACTTGTAAGTAGCGAATGGTTAATGGCATAGTGAGGACAATGCAGCAAGGTAGGGCAGCATGGCACAGAGGACACTACTACCCAAGGGTGGCTAGCAAGTGAGAATAACACAACATAGAGGGTAGTGCGCAGGCAAGGGCAAGATGATTAGAAGGGCAAGATGACATGGAGGGTGGTGCAAAGGCTAGGGTAGCACAATCATGAGGTCGGTGCCACCTAAAAAGTGACACACAACTTGGAAAAGCAACCCAACTTAGAGGGCAGAGTGCAGGCTAGGACAAGGAAGTGCAACCTAACAGGGAGGACATAGGTGAAGGCGCGTCAACAGCGACTTGAAGGGCAGCACCCAGCTGAAGGTATGCCGGCAGCAATATGGAGGAGGGTGGCACAATACTAAGGAGGACGAGGATTGCACAACCCAATGGAGAAATACTAGGGTGACATGACCCAAAGGTGGCCCTTTAAGGAGGAGGGCGAGATGAGGAGGAGGACGTGACTAGTGTGGTTGAGGATGAAGAGAATGCCATGAGGAGGACAATGCCATGACAAAGGGAAGCACGATGAGGAGGAGAACACAATGAAAAGAAGGATGCGATGTGGAGGAGGATGCCACCGTGATGACATCGCAAGGAGGGTGGCTGCATGACAAGGAGCAGGGCACGACAAGGAGGATGTGACCAAAGGGCGATACGATAAGGAGGAGGGCTTATGGCTATGATACCATGTTAATGATTAGTGCCCAAAAACTGTAGAGTGCTTAAAGGAAAATAAGAGGAGTACATGGGTCTATATAAGAGAAAGGAGAGAGAGAGAGAGAGAGAGAGAGAGATAACAAGCCCTAATGAGTTGGGAGCCTGATGACACCTTCAGACATATGTTATCTTCATTACCTTCTATTGGGTTGTGTTATTGTGTTATAGAGTAACAGCTTGGGCTATGGAAATTATCTTCTTCCATATGATAGCTGTCCTCTAGAAATTGTCTTCTCCCATTTTTCTCTTCATTACACGGTTTTGTCTTATAGGAGATGAAAAACACAAGGATTTTTTTAGTTTTTATTTTCACAATGTTACCATCTTTTTAATGACACCAATACATTTCTTGTCATGAGATAATTCTTGAGCATATTTTTTTCTTAGTTTTTTTTTATGATTCCACTTAGGAAATTTCTCAATTTCTTTGCCTAGTCCTTGGTCCTTCTTGGAAAAATACTGACCCTTTTTCTTAACTTTTGGGATGTTAGCATCTAAATTTATTTTCATGTCTTGCCCTGTAAAATTAAGTTCATATTATTTTTTACATATGATTAAACTCATGATTTATTTTTTACGTATTTTTTACATATGTATGATTGGCCTTTAAAATGATGCATTTTGATATTTTCAATACAAATTGCACATAATGATGACAATGCACTCAAATTATGATAACGTGCATAAGATAAATACGAATTATGCCTTAAAACGCAGTACTAACCATGTAATGACACGTTAATATTATATGTCATCAACTATTATGCTTAAAATTTAGAAAAGAATAATTTAAAAACTTTAAAATAATTAATGGAATTTTTATGAGTTCAAAATAAATTAACCCTTAAATTATTCCATTCGATAAATCCTAATATATAACCCTCTTTGTCTCTCTCTCTCTCTCTCTTTCTCTCTCTCTATATATAGCCCAATACATGGCTTTATCAGGTAGCCCCACATGGCCTATTTTTTGCGCCACACAGCATAACGAAGGCTATGCATCACTACCATGTGTCTTGCCACATGTCACCTACAAGGGGCGTGCTCACAATTTTTGAAATATGTCTTGTCACATGTCACCACTAGGTCCATGTCCATGCATGGTTGAGATGTATCATTCCACTTGTCATCTCGAAGGGACATCCCATGCATGTCTATGATGTGTCCTTGCACATGGCACCTCCAAGGGCTATGGCTATGCATGGCTTCCATGTATCCTTACACTTGCCACCTTTGACAAGCATGAACTCACAATCATTGAAAACACAAATGTATGCATAAAAATACACTCAACTCTTTTAAATTGATCTCAAGGTCAAATCCACAAGAGGAAATTTAAAATTTTGAAATTAGGATTTTTATTGTATTTGTAGATGAAGAAAGTGGACAAGATCTGCAAAGAAGTGAGACAAATACAAAAGACATGATGAACCAAATGAGCACCTCCAAATCTCTTTTTAATGACAAAATTTTTTTATTAGACAATAAAATAGTGATTTAGGGTTGAAAACAAAGATGTAAGAATTCAAAAGATGGAAATGTGACCCTAGATAAAAAAGAAATCATTGTAATCTAAAGCTTTATGATAAAAAACTCACTTTTTAGCAATGCTCCCTCGTCAATCACTCTTTCGAGAGTTTGTACATCTTGCTTAGAGTTGGTAGCTTGCACCTAACATGACAAATAAATAAAAAATAGAAGCAACTCACTAAAAATTACGTATGATTGATTGGCGCTCTCTTTCTTGTGGCTAGCCAATACTAAAAGCATCCAAAGAAATGTAAAAAAACCTAGCTGTTTGCTTCATTTTTTAAATCAGTCACCAAGGAGAGAACATGAAATGAAGATTTTGCTCATAAAGTTTCAATTCCAGATCTATTGGGATCATGAATTATCATGATTTCCATTTGAAGCATTCCTAGCCATTGATTTCTCTTTGACTACTGTATGTTTAATCGTTAGACCCTTGATCTACCTCCATCAAGATTGGAACGCCCAAGATTGTGCCACGTGTCATCATGTGATTCATCAGTATTGCTTAAAGGAGAGAAGAATCATAATCAACTGTCTAATCTCTGCTTATCAAAGTCATAGTGTGCCATGTGTTGCGTTGTGGCTTGTCGCAAAGGGAGAAAAAATCAAGTGAAATATGGGCCATCAATAGCATGGGCCACATATTCGATGTTACAAGGGTTCCCACATGGTGTGTTCCTACTTGCCATGAAAAAGGTGCCTATGGACACGTTCCACAAGATCAAATGGCTTTGCTTGGTGATAACATGCTATATTAACATAATAAAACATGATTTTTGATGCATATTAAGGTATAAATGATTTCAATTCCATGCATGTTATCATACTTATGTGTATTTTTCTATCATTCCATGAAAAAGTAATTATAATCTCAAAATACCTTAAATTAAGGTTAAATATGATGATTTAAAAGACAAATAATTAATAACCCATCTTTACTTGAGATTATAAATGTTTTTAAAGTGAAAATAATGAGAGAAAACGATTTATAAATATTTATTTATATTTTCTTAAGTTTAAAATTCTTAAAAATAAATGTGTTTTTGAAATAAAATTTAAAAATCTCATTATTTATCAATTTTTACCTTTTAGAATGATAGATAATTAACTTTCGGATCAAATGAAAGAAATTTAGATTAATTTGGAGTTATATTTTAAAAGTTATGAGTTTTCTAATTTTTAGGGATTTTTTCTGGATTTTTCTGAATTTATTTCAATTTTTAATAATAAAAATGAATTAAAAAGGGGCAAAAAGCGGGCTTAATCTGCACGGGACCCACGTGGATGCGACGTGGCACTTAGGGCCACGTGGCAGCGCCACACGGGCCCACACGGCGCCTACGCGGCGCGATATTTATTTACATATATTATTTATATACTATATAATGCATAATGTTCATCCTTCCGTATATCGAAAGGGTATTCAATCCCTTTAAAACGTCGCCCGTTAAAAACCTATTTATTCTCTTTAATTTTTTCCATGTGGGACTAAAGTCCCACACAGTCTTTTTGACGCAGGTGACGTGGCCTCTCGCGACGCGTCGGATCGTCGGGGCCGTGGAAATCTGTGCGTCGATCACGTGGTGCGAGGACCACCGATCGTGATCAAAATGCACGTGGCGTTTTAAAGGCGTTATAACGGCTACGATTCGATCGCGCGGCTGAAATCCAGACTGTCTGATCGCGATCCAAGGAGTGAAATTGCGTGCGTTTTATAGCGCATCTCATCATATCGCATCCAGACCGTCGATCGAGATCCGACGGCAACAACTTATTTGAAACGGTCCACGATGGACCGTTCCATCGTAACCGTCGATCGAAACGATCGGATGGTTATGCCCAATTAGCCTATATAAAGAGATGTTCTTCGACGATTGTAAGCATTCGAGTTGAAATCAATCCAAATTGATCTGTCTAGACACCTCTCTTCTTGAGTCTCTTGATTCCTTCGTGTTCCTCTTTCAATTCCGCACCTCCGAAGCCTTTGAAGTCAAGATTTGGTGGAGAATCTTAGGAGAAATCGGCGCTTGAATCTCACATTCGCGTTCTTCGTGTTCTTCGTGATTAAGCAGCTTAATCGCGTCGATTTGATCACTAATTGGGATTAGTGGAAGCGGTTTTTCTTAATTTATCCTCCTATCATGTTTAATTTTTGTTTAGATTAGGATTTTAAGTTCAATTTAGCTCAATTTTAGTCAAAATAGCGATTTTTCACGTCCGAAAATTTCCTCCCACTTCAAACTTCAATTTCTCCACAAAATCAAGATCAATTTCGATGATTTTTGATTCCGTGGATTCGTTTTGAAGTTATCCTTCATAATATACCATTTTTCCCAATTTCTACCATCGATTTCTCATCCGATTTGATCAATTTCGAAGAATATGTCAAGAAATTCCTTATTTCCCTGTGGATTCGACCCTTATTTACCATTATACCCTTCAATTCAATACAATATCCTAAAATTGGTAAGTTTGGTTTTATTTTTGACACGAGACCGTGTGAAATCAAGGACCTCGCGGTCCCGTCTCGTCACTTGGCATTGCCAATTGGAGCATTCTGATGATGCCATGTGGCCCTACAAAAAGGAGGCATTAGTCCCACTTGGAGAGAATATAAAAAATATCTCTTTAAAACATGGGCCCAATTTTGGGCTATTAACTATTAATGATGATATTCAAGGAAAGTGGCATTCCCCTTAATAGCAGGCACTACTTGTGTGTGCTGGGATTTGAGGCTCAAAAAGCTCTCCAAATATTCGTCCAAAATAATGATTGCAACGGAAGGTGTTGAATCAAAACATTCAACATCGTGGAAGCACCAAGAATGGATGATCTCATCATCCATTCTAGGTGATCCTATCATCTAGTATGAAATAAAATTCATACTTACTTGGATCATTTGAAAGAGTTCTTCAACCGTTCAAGCGTCCGGCCTCTAGCGGTATCCACACGCCTCCGCACGATCGGATCTCCTCTTGAACACTCGTCACCACGAGAGGAAGAGAAGAGGGAGGAGAAGTTCCACTAGGCTTGCATGGGCACCTCTATTATGGTCGTTCTCCCCCTATTTATAGACTTTGGGAATGTGAACTTTTCACAAAAACCCTTATTATTATGTCTATATCCACCGACGTCCATTGACCTTATGTGTGTGACCCTCTAGGTCCATATATCTCGCAAGTTAATGACTCTATCAACCCAATAACACTTATTGGTCCTTCTTATCAATTAACTATATCAACGTATAGATTAATTGAATAAGGATCGATTTAACCCAATCGACAGGTTGAGTCGCCAGCCCGGTGGGTGCCAAGCTACACCACGTGCTCTAGGAGATATGGAGTATATTAGAACTCTTTCATGGAACCTTGCCGTCATTGGTTACCGTGTACGTATAATCCTTCATCCACACGAGACTCATGAATGACTTAGGGTATGGTTAATTGTCAAACCCTAATCGGTCACTCAATTTAGTACTGATGCGAGTAGGAAATCATTGAGAACAACTTCTCTAATATTTCCGCTACCTTGGCCAAGTATTTAACCGCATCTCATTCCTTGAGTCGATCTCCTCATATACCGAGGGTGGATGATCCCATCTTGACCACACAATCATCTTCGTGGACTTCATGTCGTATCCAATATATGACGTTTTAGATATCACGTGACTAGGGATTCGTAAGTCATAATCAAAACACGATCATCCATCCACAAGATGTCTTTGGTGTCTCAAGTCAAAGGACCACATACACAATCATGACATGAATCAACCTGATTGACAATTAGGTATATTACCATTCAAGGATTCATACGGATCAATTCAGTGAACTCTTTCTCCAAAGAGCACCCACTATCTATCCTTAGTGTCTCCACACCGATGGCTATAGGATCGGCCATACTCATCATATGAGATGGATCAGATAGTGCTATTCTTTCCAGATAATTCGATGTCCTTCTCGAATATCCCACGAATATGAATGTTTAGAACATATGTTTAAAGACTAGCGATCACTATATTATGATCTCATCATAATTCACTTAGTCATTGCACATGCTCATGGACTTCATTGCAAACATCACACAAGAATGCCAATGAATAAATTTCATTTCAACGAACATAAACAAGATTGATGAAAGTGTGATTGGCTTATAGGCCACATAATATCCATCAGTGTGTCGCTTGGCACTGCCTTGTCATGCCACATGTATGCCTTGACATGTCAGTGACATAAAAAAATAAAATCAATTTTTCTATTTTAAAAATTCTAAAAACATGTCAATTCTAGAATAATCCAAAAAAATAGCACAAAATTCATTAAAAATTCAAATAAATAGGAAATTTGAGATAAAAATGTTTTTTAAAAAATCCCTAAACTAAATGAATATATATTGTATAGAAAACTCGTTTTTAGATGAAATATTTGCCATTTTGATCCTCATCGTGCCTTTTTCCTATAAAACTACCTAAAAATTAAAATTAAATGAGAAAAAAATGATAAATTTGCATTCATTTTCTTCTTTTATTTGTCTCTATCGTCCTTCACTCAATTAATTGCAGATTAAGTTGATGAGTGATATGATATGATGGATGCAAAACTTTATTCAAAAAGAGACATCATGCACAATAATGATGCAAATTATGTGCTAAAAACATTAAATAATAATGAATTTGTATGTGCAAAATGCAAGTTATCAACCTCTAAGAAACATAGCAAAGCATGTCCTTCACTTGGCAACGGCCCTTAATGAAATGCCCACAACTTCTTAATTTCTTGTCTATTTTTGGATATTTTAGGCTCGTTGGAAAGCTTATCAAGAGCCTAGCTTTGATAAATTGCTTTGACCTAAGGATTGAAAAACTCTCAAAAGGTTTTGATGAAAATATTGAATGCACATGAAGATGTTGAATTGAACATTCAACAAAAAACAAAGCACTAAGAAAAAATGACCAATCATCTATTATAGAGTATCTTATAATCTATTGAAGAAAAAAATTTTTATATTTAGTTCATTTAAGGAGTTCTTCAAGGTGTTCAAGCACATGATCTTTCGACGATTGCATCTCTTATTCAATGCTCTTCAACAAGAGATAAAGATAATAAAGAAGAGATTTTCCAACAAGGTTCTCTCCCTATATATAGACTTTCATGTTAAAAATTTTTATTAAAGTCCTCAAAATTATGTCTATATCTATCGACATCCATCGACCTTATGTGTGTGACCCTCTAGGTCCCATGTATCTCCCTAGTCAATAACTCCATAGACCTTACACCACTTATTGGTCAACCTGAATAATTAACTATATCATCATATAAATTAATTAATCAAAGATCAATTAAGCCAAAACACTATGTCAAGTTGCCAACTTGACATAGGATATGTGCTCTAGTATATGAGCTATAAATGTGATCTAGAAGATATAAAGAGTATATGAACTCTTTCATGGAACCTTGTCATCATCAATTACTTTGTATGTGTAATCCCTCATTCGTATGAAACTCATGAATGACTTAAGGTGTGATAAACTCTCAAACCCTAATGGGTCACCCAAGTATGTCTTTATGGGTAAAAGGAATTATTAAGAACTCCTCCAATACTTTCTCTAGTTTGGCCAAGGAGTTGATCCTACCTCATTAATGGATATTATGTGGCCTATAAGCCGAACACACTTCCACGCATTTCGTTTAAGTTCATTGAAATGAAATTTATTCGCTATCATTTGTTTGTGATGTTTGCAATGAAGTCCATGAGCATATGCAATAACTAAGTAAATTATGATGAGATCATAATACAATGATCACTAGTCTTTAATCATATGCTCTAAATATTCTTGTTCATAGGATATTTGAGAAGGATATCTAATTATTCAAAAATTATAGCACTACCTAATCCGACTCATATGATGAGTATAGATGATCCTGTAGCCCTTGATGAGGAGATACTAAGGATATATAGTAGGTACTCTTTGGAGAAATAGTCCATTAAATTGATCCATATAAATACATGAATGATAATTATACCTAATCGTATGAGTCGTGTTTTGATTCATGTCATAGTTAATCAGGTTGATTCATGTCACAGTTGTGTATGTGGTCCTTTGACTTGAGATACCAAATACATCTTATGTTTTGATTATGACTTAAGAATCCCTAGCCACTGGGATCTCTAAAATATCATATATTAGATACGACATGAAGTCTACAAAGATGATTGTGTGATAAAGATATGATCATCCACCCTCGGTATTTGAGAAGATTGACTCAAGGAATGAGATGTGATGAAATCCTTGGCTAAGGTAGTGGAAATATTAGAGAAGTAGTTCTCGATAATTTCCTACATACATCAGTACTAACTTGAGTAACCGATTAGGGTTTGATAGTTGACTATATCCAAAGTGATTCGTGAGTCTCATGCGAATGAAACATTATAGATACATGGTAATCGATGATGGAAAGGTTCTATAAGGGAGTTCTTTACATACTCTATACCTCCTAGAGTACGTGGTGTAGCTTGGCACCCAATAGGCTAGTAACTCAACCTATCAATTGGGTTAAATCGATCTTTGATTAATTAATCTATATATTGATGTGGATAATTAATTAAGATTAAAAAATAAAATGTTATTTGGTCTATAGAGTTATTAACTAGTAAGATATATATACCTAGAGGGTCACACACATAAGGTCTATGGATGTGGGTAGATACATACATAATTATGAGAGTTTTTATAAAAATCCACATGGAAAATGTCTATAAATAGGGGGAGAATGATCACAACTCTGGGTGCCTATGCAAGCCTTGTAGAAATTCTATCCTTTATTCTCTTTCTATCTCGGTGAAGAGCTTTGAAGAGGAGATCTAATAGTCTAGAGACCGTGTGGATCCCGCTAGAGTCTAGCCACTTGAATAGCTTCAAAAAAATCTCCTTCAAGGGAACCCTGTAAGTATGTTGTTCATACATACTAGATGATAGGAACATTTGTTCTTGGTGCCTCAATATTTTGAATATCTGATTCAATAAATTTCGTTGCATTCAATGTTTTGATCAAAATTTCAGAAAGTTTATCGAACTCAATACTCATTCTTTTAGTCAATCTCCTCTAATAACAAGGGCATACAATCCTATATAGACCACAATCACTTTCAAGAACTATATGCAATATCCAATCTATAACATTTTGGAAATGGTGAGGCTCAGGATTCATAAGTCATATTCAAAAAATGATCATCCATCCTTATGATGTGTTTGGCGTCATTAGTCTAATGATCACTTAAACAACTGTGACTTAAATCAAATTGATTGATAATTAGGTATAAAATCATTTCGGAATTTATAGGGATTAACTTAGTGAACTCTTTCTCAAAAGGGCACCCACTATCTATCTTTAATATGTTCACATCAATAGGCACTTGATTAACTATACTAATTATATGATATTATTATTCTATATGAATATTTCAATGTCCTTATTAAATAGCCCATGAATAGGAATATTTAAAATATTTGTTTAAAGACTAGTGATCATTGTATTATGATCTTATCATAATTCTCTTTGTCATTACATATGCTTAGGGATGTCACTACAAACATCACACATGAATAATAATGAATAAAATTTTATTTTAATGACTATAAATAAGAGATAGTAATATGATTAGCTTGTAGGCCACATGATATCCATCAAGTTTCATATAACACTATGGGGGGAGGGTTAAAGAGTAAATTTTCCAAGATTAGTGGCCATCAAATCAAAATCAAACACTTTGAAAAAGAGCGCCATGTGTTGCAATTTGATTCATTGAGATAAAGGAGAGTGACTGATAACATGCTAAATAGACATGATAAAACATGATTATTGATGCATATTGAGGCATAAATGATTTCATTTCTATGCATGTTATCATATTTATGAGTATTTATCTATCATTCCATGAAAAAGTCATTATAATCTCAAAATACTTTAAATTAGAATTAAATATGATGAATTAAAGATAAATAAATTTAACCCATCTTTATTTGAGATTATAGGTATTTTTAAAGTTAAAATAATAAGAAAAATCATTTTATAAACATTTATTTCAATTTTCTTAAGTTAAAATCTTTAAAAAATAAATATATTTGTGAAATAGAAATTAAAACTCTCAATATTTATTATTTTGACTTTTTAAAATGATAGATAATTAAATTTCGGATCAAATGAAAGAAATTTGGATTAATTTGGAGTTATATTTTGAAAGTTATGAATTTTCTAATTTTTAGGGATTTTTCTAGATTTTTATGAATTTATTTTTGAGTGTAAATAGTTTAAAATAATTAAAAAAAAAGAATAAAAAGGGGGGTAATTTTTGCGCGGGACCCACGTGGATGCGACGTGGCATGCAAGGCCACGTGGCACAGCCACGCGAACCCACGCGAGCGCCTGCGTGGTGCGGAGGTGACACGTGTGCACATTTATATATTGTATATATTATACATATGATTATAGTACATTTAAGCATTCCATATTCGGAATTCGCTAACCCTTTAAACCGTCGCACCTTTTAAACCTGAGATCTCCCTTTTATTTTTACCGTGTGGGACTATGTTCCCCTCTCATTTTTGAATGCAGGCGACGTGGAGATGCGTCGGATCAAAAGCGCGGTAAAGATCGCGCGTGGATCGCGTGGATGCAGAGTCCACCGAATCATCGATCGCGCATGTGTCTTAAATGGAGAGTTATGACGGTCAGGATTTAACGCGATCGAAACGCATCCGAAGCGTCCGATGATGATCCGACGGATGCGTTTTTAAGGCGTTTTATAATGCACGACACGTGGCTTCATCCGAGCGCTCCATCGACGATCGGACGGCTACGCCCAAATACAGTATAAATAATGTTCTTTTGATTTGTAAACCATTCGAGAGCAATCAATCAAATTGATCTGTTTAGACACCAATACTCTTGAATCTCTTGATCCTAACCTCTTCTAGACTCAATTCCGCATCCTCGGAGTGCTTAAGATCGAGATTTGGCTGAAAGATGAAGGAGAAATCAAAGCTTGAACTTGACGATCGCGATTTTCATATTTTTTATGAAAAGCCTTAATCCCAGCGATTAATTGGGTTAGTCAATCGCAATCGAGGGTTAGTGGAATTGGTTTTTACTAATCTTTCATCTATTCATGTTTGATTTTCATTTAGATTAGGAATTTCATCTTAATTTTGTTTTATTTTCGTTATTTTCGTGATTCTAAGTTTTAGAAATTATTTCCGACTTCAATCTTCAATTTCTCTGCGAAATCAAAGTCAATTTTGATGATTTTTGATTCCGTGGAATCGCCTTGAAGTTCTCTTTCATAATCTACCATTTTTCCCAATTTCTAACATCAATTCGTCGTCCAATTTGATCAAACTCGAAGAGATCATCATAAATTTCCTTAATTCTTTGTGGATTTGACCTTTATTTACCATTATACCCCTCAATTCGAGATATTTCATCAAATTAGTAAGTTTAGAATTATTTTTGACATGAGACCGTGTGAAATTGACGACCTCGTGGTCTCCTCTCGTTAGTGACAACGACACCCTCTTTTATCTTTATCTCGCAAACTCAGTCCATTGGATTGGATGACTTTGATTGGTGTTGCCAAGTTAAGCGCTTGTAATGGCGCCATGTATGGGGTTTTTAGTCCCACATTGAGAATGTTTGATATCCTTATAGCTTTAAAACATGGGACCACTTTGGTTTATTGGCATGTGTTTTATGCAAAGACTTTGTACTATCTCTTTCCCACCTATATTGCATCGTGTAGGCCCATCTTGTAGGCCACCTAGATCCAAAAAGAACCTTATGTAATAAATGATGGATATTATGTGGCCTATAAGCCAATCATACTTTTATGTATCTTGTTTATGTTCATTGAAATGAAATTTATTCATTGTCATTCTTGTGTGATGTTTGCAATGAAGTCCATGAGCATGTGCAGTGACTAAGTGAATTATGATGAGATCATAATATAGTGATCAATAGTTTTTAAACATATGTTCTAAACATTCCTATTCGTGAGATATTTGAGAAGGACATCAAATTATTCGGAAAGAATAACACTATCTAATCCAACTCATATGATGAGTATGGCTGATCCTATAGCCATCGGTGTGGAGACACTAAGGATAGATAGTGGGTGCTCTTTGGAGAAAGAGTTCATTGAATTGATCCGTATGAATCCCTGAATGGTATTATACCTAACTTTCAATTAGGTTGATTCATGTCATGGTTGTGTATGTGGTCGTTTGACTTGAGACACCAAAGACATCTTGTGGATGGATGATCATGTTTTGATTATGACTTACGAATCCCTAGTAACGGGATATCTAAAACGTCATATATTAGATACGACACAAAGTTCACGAAGATGATTGTGTGATCAAGATGGGATCATCCACCCTCGGTACTTGAGAAGATTGACTCAAGGAATGAGATCCGATGAAATCCTTGGCCAAGGTAGTAGAAATATCGAAGGAGTTCTCGATGATTTCTACATGCATCAGTACTAACTTAAGTGACCGATTATGGTTTGACAGTTGACTATACCCTAAGTCATTCATGAGTCTAATGTGGATGAAATATTATACATACATGGTAATCGATGACGGGAAGGTTTCATAAGTGAGTTCTTACATACTCCATATCTCTTAGTGTACGTGGTGTAGCTTGGCACCCAAAGTGTTGGCAACTCAACCTATCAATTGAGTTAAATCGATCCTTGATTAATTAATTTATATGTGGATATAGATAATTAATTAAGGTTGACTAATAAGGTGTTATTTGGTCAATCGAGTTATTAACTAGTGAGATATATGGACCTAGAGGGTCACACACATAAGGTCTATGGATGTTGGTAGATATAGACATAATTATGAGGGTTTTTATGAAAAAACCTCATACCATATGTTTATAAATAGGGGGAGAACGACCACAACTCAAGGTGCCCATGAAAGCATTGTGGGAATTCTCTCCATTCTTCTCTGTCTCTCTTGGTGAAGAGCTTTGAAGAGGAGATCCAACCATCCGGAGACCGTGTGAATACCGCTAGAGGCTAGACACTTGAATAGCTTCAAGAACTCCTTCAAGGAAATCCTGTAAGTATGTTTTCTCATTCATACTAGATGATAGGATCATCTGTTCTTGGTGGCTTTGGTATTTTGAATGTCCGATTCAATGTTTTCCGCGGCATTTGATGTTTTGATCAAAATTTTAAAAAGTTATCGACCTCAGATCCCCTCAATAAAACCCGGATGGTTCTTTAGCCATGCATGTGCTTATACATATTTTGCAATTAAGTGGCTTGTTTGTGAGGTGTGGCATGGTGGCTTGAAACATCAACAATACTAATCCCTTTGTAACCCCTTTTTACCTCAAGTAACTTTCCAAAAAATCCCTAAGACATTATAAAAATCCCTACACATTAAAAAGCTTATATCTCCCAAAAATGCAAATCATTTTTCACCAACTTTTTTTCATTGGTTAAAAAATTTAATCCTCTAAATTTTAACATAATGAAGAGATTCAATGTGTTTTCCCTCTTAAATTGGATTAAGTCATATTTAGAAGGAGATTAAGAGAAGTTGGTCTAAAAATAGGGAAGTTTATCACCTTTAACTTTCCTAGAATTTTGGTCATTTGTAAATTTGATTTGACCACCTTTGACCTTTCATGAGTTGACTTCACTCCCAAAATTGTGGAGAGTTTATTTCCTCCTCTCTCTTATTAGGTTTAGATCCATATATTTTCTTCTTATGTACCTAAGTCATTGCATCTACATAACTCTTAAAAGAAGACAAATGAGACTACTTTCATAATATAATAAAAATATAAGAATTTCTACATGACAGGGGA
This sequence comes from Lemna minuta, assembly GCA_024174645.1. Taxonomy (NCBI): domain Eukaryota; kingdom Viridiplantae; phylum Streptophyta; class Magnoliopsida; order Alismatales; family Araceae; genus Lemna; species Lemna minuta. The sequence continues at coordinate 8,286,692 of CM044102.1, read as the reverse complement.
TGGAAATTTTTATACCATATTTATTCATAAAGAAAAGAGAACAAATCAGTTAAAAAATTAAAATAGAGATGAAAGTGAAGAAGGAGTTATTATTCAGAAATACACTAAAATATAGAAAATATCATAGTGAGTAGTACAAGAAAGTCACTTCCCTATTTATCACTATTTTAAGATACACACGAGGTTTTTTTTTTTCTGATTTTGATACCTAAATGATTCAAGAGTAGCATTTTTAGAGTATGTAAATTTTGATCTTTTTGATATATAATTTAGTAATAAAACAAAAATATGTTTCAATCAAATTATTACTAAATAAATGACATCTTATTGTTCTTAAAATGTGTCAATAACATGCATGATTTTCATGCTATCATACACATTTACATGCACACACACACATATATACATATGTGTGTGTGTGTTTGTATGTGTGCTTGCACTTGTGCAATAACATGATTTTACTTGCTTATATAAATGTCCATGGATAAATAAGAATTGAAAATTAATTAAATGTTCATTCATTTCAATATTAATGGCTGTCATGTATATCAATTTAGATATTGATTGAAGCTTCATATTTTAAAGATACATGTATAAAAGATAAAACTCATTTCAATAATTGGGATAATTGATTTATCAAAAACTACTCCACTTTGTCTCTCTCTTTCCCTCAACCATTTTAGAGCTGAATTGGCATAGGCATTTTTCTATTTTTTTAAATTTCTCTCTTCAAAACTTCATGTCTCATTGTGTCTTAGTCAGATAATTACTAGGTACATAGTTAAAAACAAACCAACTAAAAAATTTATTCATCCAGATAATTATCTTTCTTACAAGCTTTACCCATTAAAAGACATTATGTGTTAATTTGGCTTCATGAGTCTAACAAGTTACCTTGAATTGTGAGATAATATTGAACTTAGTGTCAAACATGATATCTGTATCCTAGTCCAAGAGGGAATATATCAAGCATGTGGACGTCAACATTCTCATGAATGAAAAGCAAGACTTGACGGAAGATTTTAAACAAATGTCGTTGCCTTTATGTAAAGTGACCAACATATTTAACCCATTCAAATTTAGCATCAAGTCCTGGTATTTTCGCGTCGGATAGAGTACATGTTTTGGAATTTGACATCAAGGGTATGAAAAAGGGTAGAAGTATGCCCAAATGATAAAATGCAATCTGGTGTATCAAATGATAAAATGCAATGATATCAAGAAGCGTAGAAGTACGCCCAAAAATCAAAGTGTATTATGATGTATCCAATGATATGAATTTCGGTAACACAAATTTGATAAAACATCAAGCATTTGACAAGAAATCAAGTCATCTCCATGATATTCTTTCTTCATCACAAAAACAATGCTCACTTTGGAGAAACAAGACTGCTAACTAGCCGACCTAAATTGTGTGGTATTTTAAATAAGAAATTGAGGATTCAAGATAAATTTCTAAATCAATTGAATTGTTAATTAAATAAAAATTAAGGGTCCAATCCACACAGAATTTGGGTAGATCTCATCTGATCGATCTTATGTTTGTTGATCCCCTCGATCAATCAATTGGGTACAAATGATGATCATATTGATGGGTCTATAGCATAGAGGAAGCGACCATCTGCTCTTAAGAATTTCATAGAAATAAGAATAAAAAATAATTAAAGTTTTAAAACATGAAATTTTAAAAGAGGGAAGTTTCGATCGTGTCGATGCCATGGAACACCTCGATTCGTGTCAAAGAGTGCCTCTTGCCCAGCTATCCGTTCCGTGTCAGCCTGGAGATAGACACGAAGGTCGGCAACCAGACTTCTCTCGCCGATCCGATCGCGCTTGGCATGCGTCACTGTCCTTGGAAAAAGAGAGCCACTTTTGAACTCTTCTCGTTCGTTTTTGCGTCATCTTTATTCCGATACCTCGCGAGAGATCGGTCTCATCCCTGAGGTCTTGTTTGCACTTCTTCCACCTTTGCGACGACTATGTCGTCTCTGAAGAAAGGTTCGATAATTCTCCCCCCACTTCTCGTTAGTTTTTTCCGGGTCGAATGGTTATTCACCATCATTGTCGCCGTCGAGCGGTTGATCAAAGGAGCATTCTCGTGTAGCTGTAAAATTGTCTGGTAGAGAATCACGCAATTGAAAGAAAACTGTAGTGAAATCTCACGGGTTTAGCGCGCATCTAGATTCTGTTCACCTGATCGAAAAATTTTCGTGCTCCTCCGTCAAACACGGAGGCGTAGTTGTCTGTAATCTGTCAATTTCTCCCGCGCATTTGCAATTCAGAGCACCCTGGTAAGTATTATCATTTTGGTTAATTAGGCTGGTTCAATTCCGCCGACTAGTTTAAATCTGGTTTTCTTTCATACGAGATCACGGATTTTTGAACTTTGAGATTCTTTTGTTAGTGTAGTAATTATCTATATCCACTTAATCCCTCATAGCTTTATGAGATTCTTTGCGTTTCTTATGCGATTACTTCTTTGTCGTATATGAACTCCTGTAGAGTATCCGAATTAACGGAACTTCTCTTTTCAGCTGAATTTCAGAAAGACGAAATGAGCTCGCAAATTGGATCGCCACCATTAGATATTTCTCTCGCGTTTCCACAGGCAACGCCTGCTTCCGTCTTCCCTCCTTCGAGTAAGATCTCTTGTTGATTCCATTTCTTTTGATTATGATATTCCATCACTTTTCTTGCCGTAGCACTTGGGGTGACACAGAGACACAAAAGAGAGAGAGAGAGAGAGAGAGAGAGAGAGATGATAAGTTTGATGTGGGTTTTCTCTGCTGACCTGAAAAATTGTTTATCGGTGGTGACATTTGGGGTCACATTTATACTAACCCAAGCTGATTTTATATCCAGATTCCGATTACTATCAACTGGATGATTTGTTGACTTCAGAAGAGAAAGCCATCCGGAGAAAAGCAAGGGAGGTTATGGAGAAAGAAATTGCGCCAATTATGACCAAGGTACCTCTCATCAATGTCTTGCATTTCTGTCATCCAAATGTTCTCAGATAGCTAGCTCATGTATCAGAATTGATGACCTTAATATTCTGTATAGTATTGGGAGAAGGCAGAATTCCCATTTCATGCTATTGCCAAACTTTCAACCCTAGGAATTGCCGGTGGAACTATAAAGGTACCTCTGTTTCAAATGCTTCTTTGTTTAGAAACTGAACATTTTTATGAATTAAAAATTGTCCGCAGGGTTATGGTTGTCCGGGGCTTTCCCCTCTTGGCAGCGCCATTGCCTTAGCCGAAGTGGCCAGAGTGGATGCCAGCTGTTCCACCTTCATCATTGTTCATTCTTCACTGGCAATGCTCACTGTGGGTACGGATCGTTCATCCGTTATGAGCTCATATCTCAATTTCTTCAAATCTTGAAAATTACATTCAACAGCAATGTGTGGATCCGAGGAGCAAAAACAGAAGTATTTGCCTTCTTTGGCTCGGTTTCAAACTGTCGCTTGCTGGGTAAGTAAAAGAAAATTTCTTCTGTGATCAAAATCAACTAATTGGGTATCTTAATCCCGTGGCAGGCATTGACCGAGCCGGATTTTGGAAGCGATGCGAGTTCTTTGGGAACCACGGCCACAAGGGTCTGATTTCCGAAGTTTGCATCATCAAACCTCAAAGTTTACTGTAATGAATTCAACTGTACTGTATTATGGAACAGGTAGATGGAGGTTGGGTACTTGATGGACAGAAGCGATGGATCGGCAACAGCACCTTCGCTGATATTCTGATTGTGTTTGCCAGGAACACAACAGACAACCAGATTAATGGGTAACCAATCTCTTTTATGGGGGAAATTATTTCAAATTCAAACTTCTCCTTCGTGCAGATTTATCGTGAAGAAAGGGGTTCCTGGTTTGAGTGTCTCCAAGATTGAAAACAAAATCGGCCTCAGAATCGTCCAGAACGGTGACATTCTCCTGAACAAAGTATTCATTCCCGACGAGGATAAATTGCCTGGCGTCACTTGCTTCCAGGACACGAGCAAGGTGCTTTCCAATAATAGTACTGATAAACAACAGTATCTTCCTGACTTTGATGCCACCTCTAAGGTTCTCGCCGTCTCGCGAATCATGGTGGCCTGGCAGCCAATCGGAATATCAATGGGCGTTTTCGACGCCTGCCTTCGGTAAATAATTTATCACTCTCTCTACCAGAGATCCTTTAATCGTTATCAACGCAATTGGCAGGTATTTGAAGGAGAGGAAGCAATTCGGGGCGCCGCTGGCTGCGTTCCAGCTGAACCAAGAGAAGCTCGTGCGCATGCTCGGGAACATACAGGGAATGCTGCTCGTCGGCTGGCGCCTATGCAAGCTCTACGAGTCCGGCAACATGACTCCCGGCCGGGCCAGCTTGGGGAAGGTCAGGGCACCAGAGAAATCAACCCGAGTTTCTAGCTTGTATTCTAACTCCAATCAAATTATTTCATCTATCGGTTCAGGCCTGGACTTCGCGGGTGGCGAGGAAAACTGTTTCTCTGGCGCGAGAGCTGATGGGAGGGAACGGAATACTGGCAGATTTCTTGGTCGCCAAGGTTCTTATCGACGATTCTTCATCCGGCTCCTTTACTATAGATTCTTGGTTCTGAAAGAAGTATGCTGCAGGCGTTCTGCGATCTAGAGCCGATCTACTCGTACGAGGGAACTTACGACATCAACAGCTTGGTCACGGGCCGCGAAATCACCGGGATCGCGAGCTTCAAGCCTTCGGTACAGAACAAACACAGCCGGCTGTGAGCCTGCGAGGAAAAACAAACAGACAAACAGTCCACTGTAGGCCGGAAATAGCTCGACAGGAATCTTTTCTCCTTTGCTTGCTGTGATGACAAGTGTATGATAAATCGGTTGGGTTCTCCCGTTCAGATACCGATATCGAATACCGGTATCTGTTACGGTAACGGTATCGGGTACCGTTAAGGTCCTAAACGGTACCCGATACCGACATCCAGATGTCGGTATCGGTTACTAGATGTCGGTATCGGTTTCCGATATCGACATCCGATACCGGAATCCGCTAACGGCTAGCGTTGGATGTCGATACCGGATATCGATATCGGAACCGATACCGATTCCGACATCCATGGCTATTGTAGTCATAAATACATGCCATCCCAGATCATGTTTCTTGAACCGCGGATTCAATTTGGTGCAGTCGTCACCTTTCATTTCCTAATTGCGTTTAGAGGTAAACGCAAAGGAATCAAAAGCCCTAACATGTGGCGGAAAAGAGATTCTGCACTTCCTTGGCTGCAGACTTCCCCCGTCATGGAATAAAGATTAGTAAACGAGGAAGATGGGAGGAGGTATTCTTTGACGAGAGGGGTGGATTCTGGGGCTGAGATGTCTCTGAGGAGGACGACGGAGTCCGTGGTGATGGTAAAAACGGCACCGGAGAGATTGTAGGTTGGGTGATGCAGAGGGTAGAAGTGGAGGCGGAGCCAGTAGAAGCCTAGATGGGAGAGGAAGAAGCTGTAGGTGGAGCGCTCGGAGAAGACTTTGGCGGAGAGCAAGAGAGGGGAGGAGGCGGCGGAGGAGTCGTTGTTGTTGATGAGGATGTCCTCGGAGGTGGAGAGGAAGGAAGAGGATTGCGGGTCACACTCCAATACTCCATTTTATGGAACACGGTATCAGGAGAATACCGTCATCCAGTACCGGTACTCCCGATACCGTCATCCGGTACCAGATCGGTACTGGAAGCATCCAGTACCGCACCCGAACTCCCCTTTAATCCGATAGCCGTCATCCAGAACTAGATGACGGTATCGGGTACTGGATACCAGTAAGAGGATGACGGTCCGGATGATGGTAGGCGAACCCTATAAATCGGTCCGCATGACCGGAATGTATGACCAAGAGGATTAAGAACCGAAAGCATGGGATACGAGCAAGGTACACGGGGCCCGATGGGGGCTGTCTCTTCCAAGAGCCTTTGTGGGCCCTGCTACTGATAGCCTTTGTGGGCCAGAGTGTTGCTGCTGATGTGGCCACAATTGCGGTAAGTTTTGGGCGGTCCAAACTGCCTGGCCCACCGGACATTCAAAGATGAGGTGTGAATAATCTTCCAAGTCTGTTAAGCAGGCGATACATCATGCTAGGACTTTCCAGAATAGTCTTTGTCAAGTGACACAGATCATCAACTAGTTTCTACTCAATAACTAGCCAAAGATATGCACTTTCACAGGAAGTTTCTATATGAAGAGATAGTGTTGTGTGAGATATGTCTATACGCTCAACTTACTTTCTCTAATCTTCTTCTAGGTGTTGTGCATGGAGAATGGAGTGCCTATCTAGATCGAGTCGTCAAAGTGCTCCTCCCACCTAGTGTAGGTGTATCAAGAACTATTGTAAGGCCATTAGCTCTTCCACCTACTGGTCAGACCGGTCCCTCTAAGAGTGGGCACCACATGGCATCCCACCACTCGCCCATCGTGGCTTTCTGGTTTTGAGCCGTAGCAGACGGTCGAGGGAAAGCCTCCCAAAGTCTGGCTTTTCTAGACTAGTCGTCTAGCTAGAAGCAAAATGTGAAGCCATCCGAGAGCTTCGCGAAGGAAAAGCCTCAAATTTCGTGGGAGCACCTTTTGTAGCCCAACCCATATTGAGGAGGCTTGACTAGTTAGTGCTATTAACTCCCATAACATGCATGAGCCAAAGTTATCCCTTAAGACATGTGAAACCTTGTCTTCCTCTAATTGCATAAGCCAAGCAGTCCATTTAGCCAAAAGGGGCATGTTCATAATGTGTAAATGAAGGACTTTGAGGCCACCCTAAGAGACGGGTTGGCACACTATGTCCCATGAGACTAGATCCATCCTCCCTCCCACCAACACCTAGCCTTTCTAGAAGAGCTTCTTCATTAGACTCTCTAGCTTCAATCCCACTCTGATTGACAACTTGAAAATTGAGAGGTAGAAGATTGGGATTTTGAAGAGCACTAATTGCAATAGCACGAGTCAAGCCCCCCTCGATTGCACTTTGCTCTATTAGCCTTCCAATTGATGCTCTACTTTGTCAACCATGACCTACTAATCATGGTTCCAAAGGTACCTGTGGAACTATAGCATTGTGTCTCCTCTTCTAGGGCAAATTCAAATGTACCAGTGCTGACTTGGTGTGGTTGACTTGGAGTCATGAGCAATTGATAAAAGAGCTCTAAGAGGATTGAGAGGTTCTTGGCTTCTTTGACGAACCCTCCACAAAGAAGGTGGTGTCATCTTCATGTTGACACAAAGGAATGCCCTCTGCGTTGCTTGGAGTCTAATAGCCCTTTAGCATCCTCTGCAGGCAAGCTTCTCACGTATATATGGCTAGTTCATCCACAACAAGCACAAAGAGAAAAGGAACTAGGGAACACCCTTGTCGAACAACACTTTGAGGTTGTATCTTACCCTCTCAAAGAAACCATTCCCTAGAACTGAGAAGGTGTGAGAGGTGATGCAAAGCTTCACCCATATTCCTTACTTCCTAGGAAAGCCTTGCTTCAACATTGAGACCCATACGAACCTCCAATCAATTGTATCATATGCTTTGTCGAATTTGACACTCCATATAAAGCCCTTGGTCCCCGATAACATATAATATAAACAAAAAATTGTATGATTATTAATACAAATTAAGACATAACAAATTCCATTCTCATGCATGTTATCAATTTTTTGAGTATATATCTACCATTAAATGAAAAATTTAGGGTATAATATCAAAATGTATTATTTTAGGGATAATCATGGATAATTAAAATAAATATTTAAAGATTGGATTATTCTCATCTATATTTGAGATTATAATTAGGTTTTAATGTTAAATAATAAGAGAAAATACTTTTTATAAACTTAGTTTATGTTTCTAATTTTATTTTTTTAAAAATAAAATAAGTTTATTTTTTTAAAAAAAAATTATTCTCTTGCTATTTCTTAAATTTAACTTTTTAGAATGATAGTCATTCAATTTCTTATCAAACAAGACAAATTTGGATTCATTTGGAGTTATATTTTGAAAGCTATGAATTATATAATTTTTTTAGAGATTTTTGGATTTTTTTATTTTTAAATAAATATATTTAGATTTATTTTGAATAAAAAAGAATAAAAAAATCGTTAAACATAATGCGATGATGTGGCAGTTGACGCATCAGAGTGGATTACATGTCGCCATGTGGTGGCCTGTAACGTGTTCATACATACATCACATGGCGCATGGGTGTGTGTATGTGTTTACGTGTTTATGCGCGTCATTAGTGGGTTAAGCATCCATTATAGATTTTTTCTAGCCCATTAAGACCCCGTAGACTTTTATACACACATTTCTCCATTATTTTTGTCATGTGGGACTATTTGTGTTTATTTTTACGCGCATGTGACAAAACAAAATCTGGAGTGTTCGATTTGCGTGTTTAATTGCGATCATTGATCTTCACTTAAGTGGGGGGTACGCGGCGGATTCTGATTGGGCGACGATTCATTTTAAAATATTTTAATCTCAGCCATTGATTTGAAGAGTTATAACGATTGAGATTAAATACTCCCGATGGACTACAATGGATGCATGACGACATCTCAGACATTGATCCAAGATCAGATGGACGTGATCGCGCGACGATTCTTCTTCAGGCGCAACGTGACGAAATGTGAGCACTCCATCTTTGATCGAACGGTCGCAAATTAATGGCAATGATTTGCATCCAAGCGTTTCTTTTGAGCCGTTGATTGAAGATGAAGAGCAAAATTCAATGACCACTCCTAATTTAGCCTATAAATACATATGTTCTTCGATGATGTAAACCATGCAAGGGTGTTTCAAGAAATCAAACTATTTAGACATCTCAATCCTTGAATATCTTGCTTTCCTTTTGCTTTAGATCAATTTCTGCATCTAAGGAGTATTGATAATATGCAATCTTAACATGATAAAACATGATTATTAATGCAAAATAAGGCATAAAACATTCCATTTATATGCATGTTATCATACTTTGAGTGCATTTTCTATCATTCTATGCAATTTTATGTTATAATCTCAAAATACGTTAATTTAGGGTTAATTATGATGAATTAAAGATTAAAAATTTTATAACCTATCTTTACTTGAGATTATAAATGGTTTTTAAAGTTAAATAATAAGAGAAATCATTTTTATGAACATTCATTTCATTTTCTAAAGTTAAAATCTTAAAGAAATGAATGTATTTTTGAAATAAGAATTAAATCTCTTGTTATTTGAATAATTTGATATTTTAGAATGATAGATAATTAAATTTCAGATCAAATGAAAGAAATTTGGATTAATTTGGAGTTGTATTTTGAAAGATATGATTTTTATAATTTTTAGGGAATTTTCTGGATTTTTTCCGGATTTTTTGTGAATTTATTTTCTATTTAAATTGATTAAAATGAATATATAAAAAAATGCAAAAAGTGGTTTGTACCGCGCGGGGCCACGTGGATGCGACGTGGCACTCTGGGCCACGTGGCAGCGCCACGCGGGCCCACGCGACATATAGTATATATATTATTTATTTACTATTCATATATAAAATGGCTCTTCAGCCTTCCCTATATGGGAAGGGTTATTAACCTTACAAATCGTCGAGTATTATAAACCCGACGAAACTCTTCCATTTAATCCGTGTGGGACTAATCCACGCGGTGCCTTATAATGCAGGTGATGTGGCGCGACGAGGATCGTTGGATCAAGATGACGCGTCGATCTCACACGTCGATCGAATGGAGTACGGACCACCGATCAATCAAAGGGCACATGCTAATTAATGAGGAGTTATAACGGTCCAGATTGAACCGCGCGGGGAGCATCCGGACCGTCGGATCAAGAATCGAAGGACGCGATTTTAAGCGTTTTGAAACGCTTATCTACGGATCAAATCGTGGCCGTCCATCATGATCCGACGGCCACGACTTAAGTGAAACGGTCCACGATGGACTGTTCCATCCTAACCGTCGATCGAAACGATCGGACGGTTACGCCCAAACGCCCTTTAAATAGACTTGTTCTTCGACATTTGTAAGCATTCGAGGAGGATTTTTCTTAATCGACCCATCTACACCCTTCCTCTCTTGAATCTCTCTCTTATAATCGCTTCTAGACTCGAAATCGCGTCCACGGAGTGTTTATAAGAGAGATTTCGTCGATCGAGCGAGGAGAATTTGTCTCTTGAACACCGATGTTCACGATTGAATTCACGAAATGAATAGCTTTCGATCCGGCGATCAATTGGATCGATTTGATCGTTATCTCAGGTTAGAAAACAAGTTATTCCTCTTATCTATCGTCATGTATCATCAATTTTAGGTTTACGATTTCAATTTAGTTCAATTTTATTTTTAATTTCAATTTGTGTTCTTCGCGATTCTAAAAATTTCCTCCCACTTACATCTTTGATTTCTCCGTGATTACTAATCCAAATCGAGCGATTTTTGATTCCACGGATAGATCTTTGAGTTATCTTTCTAAAACCACCATTTCCCTAATTTCTCACCTCAATTCATTGTCCAATTTGACCAAATTCCAAAAGATCTCTAATAAATACCTTAATTCCATGTGGATTTGACCCTTATTTACCATTATACCCTTCAATTCATGATAAATTCCTAAAATTGGTAAGTTAGGCTTTATTTTTGACGCGATACCACGTGAAATCGACGACCTCGCGGTCTCGTCCAATTATACTCACCTCAATTCATCATGAATTGAAGGGTATAATGGTAAATAAGGGTCGAATCCACAGGGAATTAAGGTATTTTCGAGAGATCTTTTAGAATTTGGTCAAATTGGGCCATGAATTGAAGTGAGAAATTAGGGAAAATGATAGATTTTGAAAGAAGACTTCAAATCGATTCCACGGAATCAAGAATCATCGAATTTGGACTTGATTTCGCGAGAAATCGCAAATTGAAGTGGAGAGAAATTTCAGAACGTAAAAATCGTGATTTTGAACTAAATCATATAAAATTGATCTCTAAATCCTAATCTAAATGAAAATTAAACATAGTAGGAAGATAATCTAGGAAAAGATGCTTCCACTAAACTCAATTAGGGATCGAAACGAGGCGATTAAACCGATTAATCGCTGAAAACGTGAAGAACGCGAATGTGAGCTTCAAGCTGCATTTCTTCTTCGGTTCTCCACAAAATCTTGATTTGAACCCCTCCGTGGATGCGGAAATGAGAGAGGAAGAGGATGGAATCAAGAGAAACGAGAGGAATGGTGTCTAGACAGTTCAATTTGATTGAAATCCAACTCGAATGCTTACAAATGTCGAAGAACAAGTCTATTTAGACAAAATTTGGGTGTAACCGTCCGATCGAAACGATCGACGGTTACGATGGAACGGTCCACTGTGGACCGTTTCGCTTAAGTCATGGCCGTCCGATCTCGATGAACGGCCTGGATTATCCCGCGTAGATGATAGTTATAAAACGCCTCAGATGTCGCCCCTTGGATCGCGATCAGACGGTTGAGATGCGATCCGCACCGAAGAATCTCGGCCATTATAACGCTTTTAAAATGCCACGTGCATTTTTGATTGATCGGTGGTCCACGGCGCATGCGATCGACGCGCCTCATTCCGCGCCTCGCCTGATCCGATGCTCCGTATGCGTCCACGTCACCTGCATTCATTAAACTGCGTGGAACTTAGTCCCACACGGAATTAAACAAGGCATTTCGTCGGGTTTATAACACCCGACGATTAATAGGAATCGATAACCCTTCCCATATAGGCAAGGATGAAGACCCCTTTATAGTATGTAAATAGATATATATATATATATATATATATATATATATATGCCGCGTGGGCCCGCGTGGCGCTGCCACGTGGCCCGGAGTGCCACGTCGCATCCACGTGGCCCCGCGCGGATATTAAACGCTTTTTGCATTTTTTTAAATTCTTTTAAACATTTTAAATCGAAAATAAAATTCATAAAAATCCAGGAAAAATCCCTAAAAATTGTAAAAATCATATCTTTTAAAATACAACTCCAAATTAATCCAAATTTCTTTCATTTGATCTGAAATTTAATTATCTGTCATTCTAAAAAGTCAAATTTATTTAACTAACAAGAGATTTAATTCTTATTTCAAAAATACATTCATTTCTTTAAGATTTTAACTTTAGAAAATTAAATGAATGTTTATAAAAATGATTTCTCTTATTATTTAACTTTAAAAACACTTATAATCTCAAGTAAAGATGGGTTATTAAATATTTAATCTTTAATTTATCATAATTAACCCTAAATTAACGCATTTTGAGATTATAACATAAAATTGCATGGAATGATAGAAATGCACTCAAAGTATGATAACATGCACATAAACGTAATGTTTTATGCCTTAAATTACATTAATAATCATGTTTTATCATGTTAAGATTGCGTGTTATCACTAGCCTATTGAGTGTTGAGCTACACTATATACTGTGGGAGATATAGATTGTATAAAAACTCTCAGATAGAACCTTGCCATCATCGGTTATCATGTGCACAAAATCCTTTTGTCCGAAGGGGACTCATGAATGACTTATGGTATAGTCAACTATCAAACCCTATTCGATCGCTCAAGTTAGTATCGATGATAGGAGGAAATCATCAGGGAACTCCTCTGATATTTCTATTACCTTCGCTAAGGATTTCATCACATTTCATTTCTCCAGTCAATGTCCTCGAATACTAAGGGCAAACAATCTCATCTTGACCACACAGTCATCTTCAAGGATTTCATGTCGTATTCAATAAATAATGTTTTGGAGATCTTATGACTAAGGATTTGTAAGTTATAATCAAAACATAGTCATCCATCTATAAGATATCTTTGGTGTCTCAAGTCAAAGGACTACGTACACAACTATCATATAAATTAACTTAATTGACAATTATGTATAATACTATTTAGGGATTCATATAAATCAGTTTAGTAAACTCTTTATTTAAAGAGGACCCACTATCTATCATTGGTGTCTCTAAGCCGATGGCCATAAGATCAACCATACTCATCACATGAGTTAGATCAAATAGAGTTATTCTTTGCAAGTAATTTGATATCCTTCTTGAATATCTCACGAATAGGAATATTTAGAACATATGTTTAAAGACTAGTAATCATTATATTACGATCTCACCATACTTTACTTAGTCATTGCATAGGCTCAAGAAATTCACTACAAATATCACACAATAATGATAATGAATAAACTTTATTTTAATAAATATCAATGAGATACATGGAAGTGTGATTAGCTTGTAGGCCACATAATATCTATTAATATTCATCAATTTAGTTAGTGGGTGTTCTTTTGGAAAAAGAGCTCATTGAATTGATCTGTATTATAGCTAATTATCAATTAGCTTTATTCGTGTTATGGTTGTGTATGTGGTCCTTTGACTTGAGACACCAAAGACATCTTATAAATAGATGATTGTGTTTTGATTATGACTTACAAATCCCTAGCCATCGGAACTCCAAAATATCATATATTAGATATGACATGAAGTTCTTGAAGGTGATTGTGGGATCAAGATGATATCATTCGCTCTCTGTATTTGAGGAGATTGACTCAAGAATGAGATGTGATAAAATTCTTGGCCAAGGTAGTGAAAATATCATAGGAGTTATTAATGATTTTTCCTACATGCATCAGTACTAAATTGAGCGACTAATTAGGGGTTATCAATTGACCATACTTTGTGTGATATTTGCAAGTTAATACGTTTATCACACATGAAGGATTATACGTAATAGTAACAGATGACGTGAAGGTTCTATAAAAGAGTTCTTATACACTTTATATCTCCTAAGGCACATAGTATAACTTGTCACCCAACGGGCTGGTAACTCCACTTGTTGATCGGTTAAATTGATTCTGAATTAATTTGTCTATATATTGATATAGATAATTAATGAAGTTGACCAATAAGGTGATATTGAGTCTATAGAGTTATTAACTTATGAGTTATATAGCCTTATAGGGTCACATACATAATGTCTATGGAGGTTGGTGGATTATGAGGGTTTTTATGAAAAGTTTTATATACGTAGTGTCTATAAATAAGGGAAAAAAACAACAACGACAACTAAAGGTGCCTATATAGGCTGATAACATGTAAATTCATGCATTTATATTATGCATTTTATGTATTTATTCATAAATATAATCATAAATGCATATTATCGTGGGTTTAAAATGATTGATATGACAATCCCATTTTACACATTTAAAATTCCTTAAAAATTCTATTAAATTATAAAAAAATAGTTAAATTAGAAAATTCATAACTTTTAAAATATATGATCATATTTCAATGAAGTTTTAAAAATATCTCAGAAATGAAATCTTCTTGATCATCACATCATTTCAAAGATGAATATTAAAAACATGTAAATAATTAGATTGATACAATTAATTTGACTTGAAAATTTCAACTAGGTAAATATAAGAGTTGACTTCAAATCTTATTCTTGTACTCTTATTTTCATTCTTGAATTCTCCTAATTTGTGTGATCATGAAAACTCAGGATGATGATTGATAATATGCAAATTATAGATGAAAATATATGATTATTAATGCAAATTAAGGCATAAAACATTCTATTCTAATGCATGTTATCATATTTTTGAGTGTTTATCTATTATTATATCAAAATTAAGTTACAATATCAAAATGAACTAATTTAGGGATAATTATGATAAGTTACAATTACAAATGTTTTTAGATTAGATTATCCCAATTTTTATTTGAGATTATAATTAGGTTTTTATGCTAAATAAAAAGAGAAAATACTTTTTATACACTCATTTATTTTCTAAGTTTTAAATTCAAAAATAAAGAAGTGTATTTTTGAAATAAAAATTTATTATACTGTTATTTATTAAAATTGACTTTTTAGAAATGATAGATGATTTAAATTTCTGATCCAAAAAAAAATTTGAATTAAATTTGGAGTTGTACTTTAAAAGTTATAAATTTTCTAATATTTAGGGAATTTTCTAATTTTTTATGATTTTTTATAAATTTATTTGGATTTATCTGAATTAAAAAGAATACAAAAAATCACATTTCTATCACGTGCTAACGTGGCAGATGATGTGGCGCGGGAGAAAATGGCATCGCCATGTGGCACCGTATGAACACGCCACGTGGCGCATACGTGAGCGTGTGTGTGTGTGCGCGCCTATGTGCGCGCTTGTGTGCGTGCCTGTGTGATTAGTGAGATTAAGCATCCTTTTCAGGATATAAGCTAACCCACTAATCGTGCGTACCTTATATATGCGTTAAATTGTTCTGATTTTCGTCATGTGGGACTATTTTATGTTTTTATATGCGAAGGTGATGTGGTGCTAGTTAGAGTGTCAGATCGCATGAGTTTAATTGCGATCGTTGATTGTCACTTAAGTGAGGGGATACGTGTCAAGTCGATGAATCGTTTTAAAACAGTTTAATCTAAGCTGTTTCTCAAAGGAATTCTAACGACTGAGATTAAAACCGTTCGAAACGCATCCAGAGCGTCAGATCAAGATCGGACGGCAAGCGTTTCTCGGCATTTCTCCTTCACTCGTGACGTGGATAAATCTCAACAATTCATCTTCAATCCAACGGACACGATTTAAGCGTAAAAATTTGCATATATGCATTTCATCAGAGCTGTTGATCAAAAAGATTAAATGTCGATTTGACGGTTGCGCCCAAATCTCCCTATAAATTGAGATGTTCTTCGACGATGTAAATTATTATTGGGTTTTTCGAGTAATTGAACTATTTAGATACCACAATCCTTGAATCTCTTGCTTCCACGTCCAAGGAGTGTTTGAAAGTGAGATTTCGTTGAGATAATAGAGAGAAATCGATTCTTGAACATCAACGATCGTCTTTGAATTCGCAGAATGAAAAGCCTTTGATATGGAGAGAAATTGGACAATTCGAGCGCTCTCTTGGGTTAGAAATCGTGGTTTCATCCTAATCTTTCTTCCTATAACATTATATTTCAATTTTGAATCGTAGATAAAGTCAATTTTAATTTTAAGTTTGATTTTCGCTCTCTTCGTGATCCAATTTTCTATCTAATTTTTGCTCGTCGATTCTCCACACATCTTTGATCCAAATTTCTGTTATTTTTATACTGTGGATTCAATTTGGAGTTATCTTTCTAACAATATCAAAATCCCTAGTTTCTCATCTCATTTCGTCATCCAATTTTATTGAATTTCAAAGAGTTCTTCAAAAATAACCTAATTCTCCGTGGATTCGATCCTTATTCACCTCTATACTATCTAATTTATTATTATTTATCTAAATTGACTCATTTGGTAATTTTTTTGATGCGTATCCGCGTGTTTTCAATGACCTTGCAGATTCGCTTTCATCAATGATTATTCTGAATGTGATTGATTTTGGAAAAGATCAAGTATGACTAGCCTACAATTGACTAAAAATCATGCAAAATGACATGATCTAACGGCAAAATAACCTGAATTATTCATTTACTAAGCCACTTATCATGTAAATGAGCATATAATTTTCATCTCATCATATAGCTCACAAAATTCATGGAGAAACTGCCCATTCAATTGTGAGCCTTGCCCATAGACAAAAGGATCCAAGTTTATTAGGGGCAATTATTTTGTTTTATTCAAGTTAGGGGTGCTGCTTTGTATTTCTAGGATCCTTTAGGTTGATATCAATTGTAGGTATATATAATTCCATCTAATTTCATCCAATTTTGACCCCTTTCCAATTTCAGTGTGTTGAATTCTCATTTTCGATTTCCCCTTGATTAATTTTTATTTCCCAAATTTGATTCATTAGATTCCTCTGTTCATCCTATATTGAAAAGAACTTTATCAAATGTACCAGATATGAGTCCGAACTTTTCAAAGTGTCCAGATATGAGTCTCAACTTTTCTTTTCTCGTATAAAAGTCTGAACTTTTCAAAGTGTCCAGATATGAGTCTGAACTTTTTTTTTTTCCAGAAAATAGTCCCGCTGCTGACGTGGACAATGCGGAGAGTCCACGTAGTCTCGTTCCATCCACGTTTTGTCCACCTCTCTCTCTCTCTCTCTCCCTCCCTCCCCTCCCTCCCCCGCCTCTCTCGCCCGCCCTCCCTCCCCTTTCTCCCTCCCTCCCTCCCCCGCCTCACTCTCCCGCCCTCCCTCCCCTCCCTCCCTCCCTCCCTCCCCCCACCCGTCTCGCCCGCCCTCCCTCCCCCGCCTCACTCTCCCGCCCTCCCTCCCCTCGCCCTCTGTCTCGCCCGCTCGTCTCACCCTCCCTCTCTCTCCCGCCCGCCCTCCCTCCCCCTCCCTCCCCCGCCTCTCTCGCCCGCCCTCCCTCCCCTTCCTCCCCCGTCTGTCTCGCCCGCCCCTCCCTCCCCTCCCTCCCCCCGCCCTGTCTCGCCCCTCCCTCCCCCGCCTCTCTCGCCCGCCCTCCCTCCCCCTCCCTCCCCCCTGTCTCGCCCGCCCTCCCCTCCCCCGCCTCACTCTCCCGCCCTCCCTCCCCTCCCCCGCCCGTCTCGCCCGCCTCGTCTCACCCTCCCTCTCTCTCCGCCCGTCCTCCCTCCCCTCCCTCCCCCGCCTCTCTCGCCCGCCCTCCCTCCCCCTTCCTCCCCCGTCCGTCTCGCCCGCCCCTCCCTCCCCTCCTTCCCGCCTGTCTCGCCGCCCTCCCTCCCTCCCTCCCCGCCCTGTCTCGCCCGCCCTCCCTCCCCGCCTCTCTCTCGCACTCCCTCCCCTTCCTCCCAGTCGTCTGCGCCGCCCTCCCTCTCCCTCCCTCCCCTTTGCTCGCCCGCTCCCTCTCCCGCCTCTCTCGCCGCCCTCTCCTCCCCTCCCTCCCCCACCTCTCTGCCCCGCCCTCCCTCCCCGCTTCACTCTCCGCCCTCCCTCCCCTCCCACTGTCTCGCCGCTTTCACCCTCCCTCTCCTCTCCTCGCCCGCCCTCCTCCCCTCCCTCCCTCCTCTCTTGCCCGCCCTCCTCCCCTTCCTCGCGCTTTGTCTCGCTGCCCTCCCTCCCCGCCTCTCTCTCCGCCCTCTCTCTCTCTCTCTCTCTCTCTCTCTTTCTCTCAATCTATACGCGCATAGTTCCTTCGTTTTTTTGGCCTTTTTCTATCTTTATGGAGAGACCATGGGGGGTTCTTGGCACCAGGAAAACTCATCATTTAGACGATTTCTCTATCTGTCTATGCATCTACCTCTCTCTCTATCATCTCAGAGGGCTTGCTTGCGGGTTTCATGGCGACAGGTTCCATGCATCTCTTCTTTGGTCTCTTTAGAATATCTGTTTATCTTTATCTACATTTTTCTTAGCCTTTGTTTCTTCATTTCAATCTCTCTCTCTAATCTCCCGGGACTGATCATGGATTGCTTGACGAACAAGGAGAGGAGGAAAGGGAAGAAATGGCTACCATCAGCGCGGAATGCAAATGCGGGCGAAAGCAAGAGTTTCTGTACAAGAGAGTAATCCGTGAACGATTACGCAGTCCATCTGTTGATGAGAGGGAATGGAGGTGAGAGAAAGTACGTGTAATGACAATCTCTGCGAGTGGTCAAGAAATCTAGCGTCAATTTTCGTTCCCTTACGGTCTTCTTCTTCGTATCCTTCGTGTTTTCTAGCAGATAATGAGAGCGGAGAGCGAGATGATTTGATGAGCATATTCAGAGATGAGGTGAAAGAAATAGAGAGTGAGAGAGACGAGAGATAATCGGTGGTTAGCACCGATAAAGGTGAGTGTAGATGAATCGATCGGAAAGAGAAAAGGGATAGAGAGAGAGACGGAGGTTGATTTGAAAAATGGATAGAGGAAGAGGAGTGAATTAGTGGGTGGGTTAGAAGATGACTGCACATGGATAGAACGAGCGAAGAGAAGACGGGTTGATGTCCATCTGATGGATCGGAAACCAATTAGTTTGATTGAGAAATGGATGGAGGAAGACGGGTTGAAAGAGAATGCATGCCGTCGTCTTCAACGGATGCAACGGTAGAGATCGGGAGACGGACCATATCGTCCGTCCATTTCATGCGCTGCCGAGAAGACTCTTCTTGGGCTTCCCCGAGAGATCCTCGGCGCTGTTGTCTTCGTTGGTGAGGCTGCGCTCTTCTTCCTCGTCGCTACCGTTGTGGTAGAGATGGGTTTGTGGTAGAAAGGAGACGCCTTCGCTTCCGCGCGCGTGCCGGAGAGCAAGGGGGGGAGAGGAGACGTCGCGAGAGAGACCGTGGAAATAGGGGGAGAGAGAGAGAGAGAGAGAGAGAGAGAGAGAGAGAGAGAGAGAGAGAGAGAGAGAGAGGGAGGGAGGCGGGGGAGAGAGAGGCGGGGGAGGGAGGGAGGGGAGGGAGGGCGGGAGAGAGAGTCGGGGGAGGGAGGGAGGGAGGGCAGGCGAGAGAGGCATGGGAGGGAGGGAGGGGAGGGAGGGCGGGCGGGAGAGAGAGGGAGGGCGAGACAAGCGGGCAAGACAGGTGGGGGAGGGGAGGGAGGGCGGGAGAGTGAGGCGGGGGAGGGAGGGCGGGCGAGACAGTGGGGGAGGGAAGGGAGGGAGGGCGGGAGAGAGAGGCGGGGGAGGGAGGGGCGGGCGAGACAGGGCGGGGGAGGAAGGGGAGGGAGGGCGGGCGAGAGAGGCGGGGGAGGGAGGGGAGGGAGGGCGGGCGGGAGAGAGAGGGAGGGTGAGACAGGCGGGCGAGACAGGCGGGGGAGGGGAGGGAGGGCGGGAGAGTGAGGCGGGGGAGGGAGGGCGGGCGAGACAGGTGGGGGGAGGGAGGGGAGGGAGGGGCGGGCCGGGAGAGGCGGGGGGAGGGAGGGAGGGGAGGGAGGGAGGGCGGGAGAGAGAGAGAGAGAGAGAGAGAGAGAGAGAGAGAGAGAGAGAGAGAGAGAGGTGGACAAAACGTGGATGGAACGAGACTACGTGGACTCTCCGCATTGTCCACGTCAGTAGCGGGACTATTTTCTGGAAAAAAAAAAGTTGAGACTCATATCTGGATACTTTGAAAAGTTCAGACTTTTATACGAGAAAAGAAAAGTTGAGACTCATATCTGGACACTTTGAAAAGTTCAGACTTTTATACGAGAAAAGAAAAGTTGAGACTCAGGACAATTTGAAAAGTTCGGACTCATATCTGACAAAAAAAAGTTCGGACTCATATCAGGTACATTTGATAAAGTTCAGACTTTTTTATGATATTAACCCTTTATTTTAAATGGGCATTTTCTTTATTATTTCAAACTAGTGGAACTTGATAGAGTTCGGGAGTCCGGCACGAAGACTTGACCGGTAGATCAAGTAAAGTGTCCTGTCCCTGTCCCCTCGACTGTTCATGTGGCGACCGGTCCAATTCGGTGAGCGGCATGAATTTATTTTGTTTCTATCATTAAATTTTAGTTACAAGTTTATTTTAACTTTTTCAAATTTCTTCAGAAATCGTAAGGTACATTTTTTTTTCTTCTTATTTTTTATATAATTTCGGCGGCCCAGACCTGACTAGATTTAAGTTAGAAAATACCCCCAAAAGATGACTCTGTAATTCAAGAATGTCGGCCGATTTGCTTTCTCTTGTTGATTTTCCTCTGTCGCAAAGCCGCGACGTCATGGATGGCGGGAAGAATTTTGAAAGTCAAAGCCGCCTAGCGACTTGTCGGTCTCCATCTTCCAAGTCCTCTGCGTCATTGTCTATATACGTTTATCATGGCTCGCGCATTCGTTTTCATCAGTTCCTGCCGAACTCGCCGTCAGAATTTCGCTGCGTTTCTTCTACCTCGGGGACGACGATGTCATCCGGAAGCAAAGGTTAGATGATTCTACTCCCAGCTTGTTAGAAATTTTTTTGTCCGAATGATCTGTCGCTTAGACTTTTGTGGGACGTTTCGGTGATTTACATCCGTCATTTGTGTTCTCGTGCGTGATATCTTCCTGTTTAACGACTGGCGGTCATTTCTATTTTTAAAAAAATCCTGCATGATATCACGGATTTTCAATTTTTGAGATTCTTTTTATCACGCAGAGGCTTATCTGTGGCCTTCGTCCGGGTTAGTCCCTTTTATTTATGAGAATCTTCGTGTCTCCAATGCGATTCCTCTAGTGTCTTAGATATCTAATACACTGGAGCATGTCTTTAATTAACGGTATGTCTATTTTCAGTTGAAATTCTGAACGACGAAATGGGTTCTCAAATCGGATTGCCATCATTAGATATCTCTCTTGCGTTTCCACAGGCAACGCCTGCTTCCATATTCCCTCCTTCCAGTAAGATCTGTTGTTAATTCCATTTCTTTTTAATTAAAGGACTTCGGTTACTTCAAATCTATCTTCCGTTACATTATTTTTCTGTGTGGGCGATCAGGTTGAGTTTGGGTCATTCTGTCCGCTCGTGCTCGAAAATCTTTGTGCTATATCTCCATTGGTCATATTACGCATGTTCCTGATTTGTTGTTGGGATATTAAAGAACGATCCATCATGTGGTATCATATGATATCGATGGACGAGTTCATATGGTGAAAAATAAACTATCTTCCTTGACCCACGAGTAACTGTTGAAGGAAAGAAGTGGCTGTTGAATGCAGTAGTGCGACCATCGCTGTATGTACATATACTCACATATATACCCAAAATTTACATATGCATATATGTGTGTGTACACTCACAAACACGGAGAGATTTTCTATTCATTTCTGAGTCATGACAGTTATCGCTATTTGTGCGTATATGCTCACCCCAAGATGGTTTAATATCCAGTATCCGATTACTATCAATTTGATGATTTGCTGAATTCGGAAGAGAGAGCTGTTAGAAGAAGGGCTAGGGAGGTGATAGAAAAAGAAATTGCTCCAATTATGACCAAGGTATCCCTCATCAATGTTTTGTTTTTCTGTCATCCTCAGTTTTCTTAGAATCTTAGTTCATGTATCAGCTTTGATGACCTTAATGCTCAATGCAGTATTGGGAGAAGGCAGAGTTTCCATTTCATATTATTCCAAGACTCGCGACTATGGGAATTGCTGGTGAAACTATTAAGGTATCCCGTTGTTGTGTGCCTCAGTGTCGATGAATGAGTATTTGTAATAACCAAAACTATCCATAGGGCTACGGTTGTCCGGGGCTTTCCTTTCTTGGCAGCGGCATTGCCATGGCCGAAGTAGCCCGAGTGGATGCCAGCTGTTCATCCTTCATCACAGTTCATTCTTCACTGGCAATGCAAACTATCGGTATGGGTCATTTACCCTTTATCCCTTCATCTACCAGTGTCTCCTACATTTGATTAGTAATGCCTTAAAATTTCATTTGGCAGATTTGTGTGGATCCGAGGAACAGAAACAAAAGTATTTGCCTTCTTTGGCTCAGTTAAAGACCATCTCCTGCTGGGTAAGTAGATTACTCATCACGTGATTAAAATGAGCTAATAGGTTATTTGAATCGTGTGCAGGCAACGACTGAGCCAGATTTTGGGAGCGATGCGAGTTCTATTAGAACCTTGGCCACAAGGGTCTGATTTCCCAGATTTGCATTTCTTGAACCTCAAAGTGCACAATATGTGATTCATCTCTGCTAAATAACTGAACACGTAGAAGGAGGTTGGATTCTTGACGGACAAAAGCGGTGTATCCGGAACAGCACGTTTGCTGATATTCTAATCGTGTTAGCCCGGAATACGACAGACAACCAGATTAATGGGTAATTATTGTTAAATATTGACCGTTGCTTTTTTACAATGGAGCGTAATAAACTCTCTCTGAGCGACAGTTAAAGAATGTTAGAAACTTACTCATACTATCAGTTAAAGAAACCTCTCTCTAAGTGTCTGTAATAGAGCGTCAGAGACACCTGTCCACGTTTATGCAGCTACACCTGACATTATGGAGCGGCTACGGAGGGAATCAGTTACAACTTTTATTTTGGAGGCCTATAAATCAGAGAGCATGAAGGCCCCGTAGATTAGAGTCATTTTTTCTCCTCTCATCTTTCATCTTTTGTACCTCTTTCTATCTTTAGTATGAACTTCTGTTTGAATCCTTATTGAAGTTCTTGTTTCTTTGGAAGATCATCATCGTCTCTCTTCAATTCGCTTCCGTCTACCTTCATCGCAACTCACTGTTCTTTGTAACAGAGTGGTATCAGAGCTACGTTGCAGAAGGTTCTTATGGCGTCGACGAAGGTGGAACTTCCATTGCTCGATAGGAAGACAAACTTTACATTATGGCAGATCAAGATGCGAGGAGTTTTGGCTCAACTTGATTTAGAAGATGCTTTGGTTGTTCCCATGCCAAAAACTTGGAATGAGGATAAGAAGAATTGGATTAATTGGAAAGCTCTAACGCAGATCTAGTTGCATCTGTCTATTGATATTTTGCGGGATGTTCAGAAGGAGACTGAAGCCCACAAGTTATGGTCAAGACTTGAAGAAATTTGTACGGCTAAGACTGTCACCCGACGGAATCTTGCCAAGCAACGGTTATTTGGATTGCGTATGGTTGAAGGTACTTCTTTAGAATCTCATCTTGCCAATTTTAAGGATATCATGGCGGAATTAGATGCCCTTGATGCAAATACCCTCGTTGAAGAGGATCTTTGCTCACTGCTTCTTATGTCTTTACCGCCATCCTTTTGGGGCTTTCGAGATATTTTATTTTATGGTTCTCAGAGTTTATCTCTAGAAACCATATATGAAGACCTTTCTTCTAAGGAGAGCATGAGCAAGTTTTCTGAAACGGCCACACCATCTCAAGGTGAAGGCCTTGTTGTTCGAGGACGTAAGTTTGAGAAGAAGACTAACACTTCTAGAAGACGTTCTAAGTCTCGTCATCCAGACAAGACTTGTAACTATTGTAAGAAGCCTGGTCATATCAAGTCTGAATGCTACAAGCTTCAGAATAAGTTGAAAAGAGAAGCAACTGGTTCAAATCAGCCATCCACATCTGATCAACCCTCAGCAAATGTTACTCATAATTCGGGGGAGATCCTTGCGATTATTGATTGTGAATCAAAATTATCCAGAGAATGGATTTTGGATTCTGCTTGCAGTTTCCATGTTTGTTATAATCGTGAAAGTTTTTGCTCCTTTTCATCTTTATCCAGCGGAGTCGTTCTCATGGGAAACGACTCACCTTGCAATGTCAAAGGAATCGGAAACGTTACGTTCAGAATGTTTGATGGCAGAATTCGTACTCTGAGCAACGTAAGGTATGTCCCTGACCTTAAAGAGGAATCTCATCTCTCTTAGTATGTTGGAATCTCAGGGCTGCCGATTTGTTGGGGAAGATGGTATCCTCAAAGTATGTAAAGGGTCTTTGGTTATTTTTAAAGGCCATCGAGGAACAACAAATATGTATCTCCTTGAAGGTAGTACAATTGTTGGTAATGCTAGTTTTGTTAAATCAACAGAGTCGAATGAAAATATTACAAAATTATGGCACATGCGGCTTGGTCATATGAGTGAACAAGGGATGGAGGAATTATGCAAAAGAGGATTGCTTGGTCATATGAGTTCTAGTCATCTAGAATTCTGTGAACATTGTTTGTATGGAAAACATATTCGTTTTAGCTTTCCAGTAGGCCAACATAAATCTACTGGAATTCTTGATTATGTTCATTCAGATATTTGGGGCCCGTCAAGTACCCCATCCTATGGAGGCGCTTCATATATGTTGACTTTTATTGATGATCATTCTAGAAAGGTATGGGCTTATTTCTTGAAGAATAAATCAGATGCATTTGATCGTTTTAAAGAATGGAAAATTATGGTGGAGAAACAAACTGGTCGGTCTATTAAAGTTCTACAAACTGATAACGGGATGGAATTTTTCTCAAACCTATTTAAGAATTTTTGCAAATCTGAGGGCATTCTGCGACATCTCACAGTACGATATACACCACAACAGAATGGTGTAGCAGAGCGAATGAATCGAACAATCTTGGAGAAGTTCGCTGCCTATTATCTAATTCGTCCCTATCAAAGCAATTTTGGGCTGAAGCTGCAAATATGGCAGTTTATTTGATTAATAGATCGCCTTCTCTTGCCATTGGAAAGAGAACCCCTCAAGAAGTATGGACAAGTTCTCCAAGTGATTATTCCCTTCTAATAATATTTGGCTGCCCTGCATATGCTCGAGTCAATACAGGTAAACTTGAGCCTCGATCAGTCAAGTGTATCTTTCTTGGTTTTAAATCAGGAGTTAAAGGTTATAAGTTATACCAACTTGAAGATCAAAAGATATTTTATAGCAGAGATGTGATATTTGATGAATCTGCTATTATGAAGCCGTCCTCTAAGAAGCAAGAAGATACTGCCTTTCAGCCGCCTATGATGGATCCAACAGTAAACGTTGAATCATCAAATTCATCCTCCATGCCATCTGATGAGGTAGAACAAAATTCACCAACTAATGTTTTACCTCCTATTGAAACAGGCCAGCAGGACTATTCCATTGCAAGGGATAGACCTTGAAGGGAGATAAAACCTCCATTAAGATATGCACATGCGGATTATGTTGCATATGCAATGACTGTTGCTGAAGAAGTTGATAATTCAGATCCATCCTCTTTCGAAGAAGCAATTAAATCTGATTCTACAGATAAATGTTTATCTACTATGCAAGAGGAAATGGAATCACTTCAGAAGAATTACACTTGGGATTTAGTTGAGCTTCCAAAGAATAAGAAGCCGATTCGCTGCAAGTGGATCTACAAGCATAAAGAGGGCATTCCAAATGTCGAAGAACCCAGGTATGAAAGCCCGTTTAGTTGCAAAAGGTTTTTAGTCAAATTCCTGGAATTGACTATACAGATATATTTTCCCCTGTTGTTAAGCACTCCTCTATTCGTGCTATTCTTGCGCTGACTGCTCATAACGACTATGAGCTAGAACATATGGATGTTAAAACAACTTTTCTTCATGGGGAACTTGAAGAGGAGATTTATATGCTTCAACCTGAAGGATTTGTTGATATGGAGCATGAGAAGTTGGTATGCAAGTTGAACAGACCCCTATACGGCCTAAAGCAATCTCCTCGACAGTGGTATAAGAGGTTTAACTCTTTTATCTCCACTTTGGGCTTCAATCGAAGCCAATATGATTGTTGCGTGTATTTCAAGAAATGTAATGAGTCTTTCATATATCTTCTTCTATATGTTGATGACATTCTGATTGCGGCACAAGACATTAAAGATATCAAGGCCATTAAGCTCAAACTCAGTGAAGAGTTTGAAATGAAAGACTTAGGAGCAGCTACTAAAATTTTGGGAATGGAAATCAAAAGGGATCGAGCTACAGGGACTATATCCTTGAGCCAAGAAGGGTATATCAGAAAAATTCTTTCTCGTTTCAACATGGAAAAGACAAAACCAGTAAGAACACCTCTTGCTGGTCATTTCAAGCTTTATGCCTGCTCTCTCCGAAAACACAAGAAGATATTGAGTATATGGCTAAAATGCCATATTTTGTCTGCAGTTGGTTCCCTGA
The DNA here is from genome assembly GCA_024174645.1 of Lemna minuta. Taxonomy (NCBI): domain Eukaryota; kingdom Viridiplantae; phylum Streptophyta; class Magnoliopsida; order Alismatales; family Araceae; genus Lemna; species Lemna minuta. The sequence goes on along the minus strand of CM044102.1, from coordinate 8,260,239 downwards.
TGTATGCTATGATTTGTACACGACCTGATATTTCACAAGCTGTAAGCTTAGTGAGTCGTTACATGGCCAATCCTGGAAAAGAACACTGGATGGCTGTCTAGTGGATTTTTCGTTTTCTACAAGGAACCAAAAATACATGTCTTCATTTTGGGAAATCAACTGGTGATGTTATTGGTTATGTTGATTCAGACTTTGCTGGAGATCTTGATAAGAGAAGATCCCTTATTGGCTATTTGTTCACTTTTGGAGGCACTACTATTTCATGGAAAGCATCACTTCAGTCCACGACAGCTCTATCTACTACCGAAGCGGAGTATATGGCAATTACAGAAGCAGTTAAGGAAGGTATTTGGTTGAAAGGTTTCTTCAATGAGTTGACTATTGGCAAACAACCAATTAGTCTATTTTGTGATAGTCAAAGTGCTATATATCTGTCCAAAGACCAAATGTTTCATGAACGCACCACGCACATTGATGTGCGCTACCATTTCGTTCGTGATATATTTATGAAGGGAGATTTAAGTATTATGAAGATAAGCACGGACAAGAACCCAGCAAACATGATGACCAAGCCACTCCCCCAAGACAAATTTCTTCTATGTCAACAGATTGTGGGGCTTCATCATGTTTTACATTGAGTCGCTCCACTGGTTCGGTCAAGGGGGAGATATGTTAAATATTGACCGTTGCTTTTTTACAATGGAGCGTAATAAACTCTCTCTGAGCGACAGTTAAAGAATGTCAGAAACTTGCTCATACTATCAGTTAAAGAAACCTCTCTCTGAGTGTCTGTAATAGAGCGTCAGAGACACCTGCCCACGTTTATGCAGCTACACCTGACATTATGGAGCGGCTACGGAGGGAATCAGTTACAACTTTTATTTTGGAGGCCTATAAATCAGAGAGCATGAAGGCCCCGTAGATTAGAGTCATTTTTTCTCCTCTCATCTTTCATCTTTTGTACCTCTTTCTATCTTTAGTATGAACTTCTGTTTGAATCCTTATTGAAGTTCTTGTTTCTTTGGAAGATCATCATCGTCTCTCTTCAATTCGCTTCCGTCTACCTTCATCGCAACTCATTGTTCTTTGTAACAATTATCACTTAAACCAGAGGAATTTTTGCAGATTCAAGCTTCTCCTTGATGCATATTTATTGTCAAGAAAGGTTCTCCTGGTTTGAGTACCTCCAAGATTGAAAACAAAGTCAGCCTCAGGAATCTTGCGAACGGCGATATCCTCTTGAACAAGGTGTTCGTCCCTGATGAAGATAAATTGCCAGGTGTCACTTCCTTCCAGGACACGAGCCAGGTACTTGCTAATCATAGTAATGATAGTGAAAAAATATCTCCCAAACTTTCAAGTCATCTTATTGATAGGGAACAATGGTTTTGGATTGTTGACCAAATTGAACTTGGCAATTTTGCGAAATTTTGAATCCATTATTTAGGTTCAGCTTTGGTGTTGCCTCTGCAAAAACTCGAAGGCCAATGATATAAGGATTCACGCTAATTATTCTCTCTCTCTATATGCGGCATTTCTTGCTGCTTTCATTTCTCTCTATTTCTTTAGAAGGAATACATTTTACTTACTGTAGTGTGGAACTAACCATTCTTTACCGGCAAAGTATAGGAGAAATCTTCTACCAGGGCTTTGCCTCCTGGCTTCTAGCAAGTGTCTACCGTGGTGGATACAGGTTCCTTTTCATGATCTCAGATCCTGATCAACTTCTTGTTCTTTTGTAAGGAAAAGGATCTCAATGAGGAGCATGAAGGTAGAGGATCCATCAACGATGAAGTTTCACAAAGCTATTGCAGGGTGTGGCTCCATTTGTATGGTGCCACATTACTTGGAGGAAAGAGAAACAGTTTAAAACATGGGGTGTTTTCTTTTTGGTCAGTTATTGAGTTAAATGAAAGGCTTAAAAGCAACTTTCATGTGCTTAGCATGCCTCTAACCCTCTCTTAGGGAGTTTCTTTTTTGGGGGAAGTTCATGACACCTCCAAGGTCTCCTAAGTCCTTGCCTAAAGAACTTGAGACAGTTTCTAGGATATATCTGGAGAGGGGTGGTATACGATGATCTAAGAAGGATCTCAAGAGGACATCTCTTGAAGATGGGTGAGGAAAATTAAGAGCCAAGGTAAAGATTCGTTCCTGAAGGAATTGGTGAGCATTCATTCTTTCTGGTACTTCTCTTCATATCATCAAGTTTAAGAGCCTCTCGTATATTCTCGTGCCTCATCTCTTCATCTCTCATCATTTGTGAATCCAAAAACTTGAGGTTCACTGTTCGGGGAAAAAGATTTTTTCCCCCAACAACCGGTAGAGAGAAAAGTTGGGAGAGAGTTCATCTTCGTATCTTGTGTTATATGAGGTGTTAATGTCTACTATAATGCAAAAAAGAACAAATGGCTGTTAAATTTTTTTTAGGCTTTTAGAAAGAGCATAGTGGATCTTAAGAACATTAGAGTATTCTTTGAAGGGCTTTATGAAGCCCTTCCAAGAACACTCTTCAACCCTACTCAGCTAGATGTTTCTTAGAAACTCTTTCATACTCCAAAATCTAATGCATGTAGAATGGGAGGAGGCATCTATTTAAATGTTGTTCGGGGGACACGAAAGACTTGTAGGTGAGAGAACTTTGAAAAGCCAAGGTTAGAGGTTTCATCCCTTGAGGATGTCTCTGTGTGTTTTAATCCATGTACTTGTCTTTACATTATCAAGTTCCAAGCATTACTATTTTCATATTTTTATGTTTCAATTTTCCATATCTTCTCCATTCCCAACATTAAAGCTTAGGCTTTCCTTTAGCGTAGGGTGTTGCTTTCCCTTTGAAGCTTAGTCTTTCCTTTAGCGTAGGCTGATCGTGAGGTCAGTTGCTCTATAATGAGGGACGACGAAGGTGGAGAATGCCTTCATCATAGAAAAGAAAGGTTTAGACTAGGCCAAGCCATATTTGGGAAAAAGATAGTATGCGGTGGTGACGAAATCTATGAGACAAATATGGAAATGCTACATTGTGGCAGTGACACAGACATTGAGAGGTTTCCTCCAGCGTTGGGGCCATGCCATGAAAACTCTTTATCAATAGAAGAGTAGAGAGACAGAGATTTCTGCAGAAAAATATAAACTGAGGATAGGAGTACTGTTGAACAGTAACCTTGGATTTTTGTAGCGACCATTAAAGAAAAAGGATTTTGGTTCCGATAGGATTGAAGGAATGTAATGGCGTGGATTCAAGATAGGTGTCGATCAATGACCTTATATGAGGAACTCCGAGAGTTCCTTGGTTGTTGATGCTGATCAAAGAAATAAGACTAGTTTTTCTTGAGGAAGAGGGTAAAGTGAATCGATGAGAATTTTAAAATGACAGAACTTGGAGTTTTTGGAGGGATATTCAAAGTAGAGAGGTTCGGGTCGTAGGAGGATTTAGTTAAGAATATTAACATGGAGTCAAATCAGGATAGATCAGACTCGAATCAAACAAATCAAACTCAAATAATTTCCCTCATCCTCTAAATATTTAACCAATCAATGTTATATTTTTTTAATTTTTTTTAAAAATACTCAAGAGCGTGGCGATGGTATTCAGTACTCCATCAAATGACTCTTGCTAATATTTCCAAAATATTATAAAGGGTATTATTAAAATAATATAATCTGTATCTTTAAGCATATATTTTATAGTGTATAAGTAAATGAAAATAGTGCACAATTACGACATGAAAGCTTGTGAGTGGTGGTTGACTTCCTCCTCTAATTAAAATAATATTCACAAAATCATGATAACATATTCATGAATAATATGTATAGCATGATAAATTAACTTGTCTTTCTTTGTGTGGTTCCTCATTTATAGAATAAAACACATACAATAACTATATATGGAACTAGAAATCGTTCAATTAAATGTAATTTTTAAATTTGACTCATGCACTTTTAAGTTTGGATGGAGTTAGAAATAAAACGGAATATTATCATGGGCGTTTATCAAGTACTCGATTGTGAAGGAATTTCAATAGATGGGCTACAACCGTTCATGGACAGTTATAGAGGCGTTACAAACCCATGATGGAGGGGCTTGCAAATGCCATGAATCTCTCTATTGAGATTCTATTAAAGGGGTTCCGAGTCCCCTTGATCTACATTTGTACGTTTTCGGAGTCCCCAGAAAAGCCATCGTCTCGAGGAACAAACTCCACGGTGAAGGATCAAGAAGGACTCTTCACCCAGAACCAAAAGAAGATTTCTCCAAGAATCCATTAAGGAATGGATTCAGGTATGTTCTAACTCTATCAATTGGTATCAGAGCAAGATAGATTGAGGGAAATCAATCATATAGATGTTAACTTTGATAATTTCTTCTCTCTTTCGGTGCTTCCGCATTCCGTTTTTGGAGAGAAAAATTTTTTTGGGAAGATGAACGTGTTATTTGATTTAGATTATTAAATAACTTTAACATCTTCGGAAAAGGTCGGTTGTTAGAGACTCCTTCAGGGTATTGGGAGGTCTCGAGTTCAAATATTACCGCAATTTATCATGAAGACCCCCAAAATTATATTTTACATCTTTCCCAAAAGATTAAAGTGCCTTTTAGACTGTTATATGGATCTTCAATATTTTGAAGATATAATAGTTTGAATATACATTCAAAATTATTCAATTGTGACATTGAAATTGACTTCTTTTATTTCATTGGGTTGAAATAAATTTTTATTGAATGTCTATTTTTTACAATTGAATTGTTTATGTGAAAATAACAGGAATGTAATCTTTTTTATTTGGATACATTCAATTTTGAAAGTTTTTTGAAGTTATTTCACATGTGATTCATGCAAATGTTTCCTAGCCCAAAGGAGAGGAAATAATTGGCAGAATTCATTGCACACTAGGTCATTTTAATTTGGCAGTGATCTAATCTTTCATTGAAACTTACAATGATGTGCAATAAGTTGGCTGAATCAATCTTAGTTATTTCTATTTTGAAATACTAAGATAAGGAAGTGATTTTATTAATGCAAGTACTTATTAGCCCAAAGGAAAATAAGTGCTTGGCCGAATATTGGCCATGCTTATGATAGAAAATTTTACAATCATTACATCTGAATGATTATAATAAGTCAGCCCAAAGGAAGGCTTATTATTGATCATTTCGATTGTTAAAATTCTACTATCTTAACAAGTTGATCGCTGGCAAGTTAATTATCGTCCAAAGATGACTATTGATGTTGCATTAGATCTCTAGTGCCAATTTTAATTATTTGGTGTTGACGTAAATCTTAATTACGTGCTTATGTGAATTATTTTCTTCTTTGTATTTAGGCTAAAAAATTTCTTCTGATATTTGCACAAATCTGAATTCCTTTCCTATGTTGAGTGGATCAAATTTTAAGAAATGGAAGGAATTTTTAATGCTATACTTGGGTGCATCGGATCTTGATTATGCCCTTCGGAATGCACAACCTCCGAACATTAAGGAATACTCTTCCATTGAGGAAAAGAAGGCTTATGAAATATGGGAAAGGTCCAATAGGATGTGCTTAATGGTAATCAAGTGCACTATTCCTGAATCCCTAAGGGATACCTTAGCAGATGGGGCAACTGATGCCAAGATTCTCATTCAAGAAATTGAGAAGAGGTATCATAAAGAGGATAGAGCAGAGATTAGTACTCTGATGAATAGCCTTACAAACATGAAGTATAAAGGAAAAGGCAACATTGGAGAGTACATTATGGAAATGTCTCATATCCGTTCCAAATTAAAGGGCTTAAACTTGGAACTTCCAGAAGAATCCATTGTCTACATGACTTTAAATTCTCTACCGCCACATTTTAGTCAATTCAAAGTGAGCTATAATTGTCAAAAGGATCCTTGGTCCTTAAATGAGCTCATTTTGCATTGTGTGCAAGAAGAAGAGAGATTAAAGTCTGAACAATGTGAAAGTGCTCATCTTACTATTGCTTCATCGGAGAAAGCTAAGGATAAAGGAAAACAAAAGGGCAAACAAACTGCTGGTGTACCACCTAAAAAGACACTGCAGAAGGAGAAGCGGTGCTTCTTTTGCAAGAAAAGTGGACACTTCAAGAAAGATTGTGCTAAACGCCTTGAATGGTTTAAGAAGAAAGGTACATTTTTTTCTTATGTTTGTTCGGAAGTTAACTTAGTCTCTGTACCAAAATACACCTGGTGGGTAGATTCTGGTGCAACTACTCATGTTAGTGTATCCTTGCAGGGCTGTCTCAACCATCGCAAACCCAATGAAGATGAAAGATTCATCTATCAAGGTGACGGGAAAGCGAAGGAGGTTGAAGCAGTTGGAGTCTTTAAAGTCATTCTGAAAACTGGTTATCATTTGTACTTATATCAGACCTTTGTTGTGCCATCTTTTGGACGTAACTTAATATCCGTTTTAGTGTTGGACAAATCTGGTTATCATTGTTCATTTGGGGATAGAAAATTTGGTCTTTACAAAGATCATGTACTAATTGGTACAGGAAATTTAGGAACTTATGATAATTTGTATCTAGTTGACACTAAAGCCTCCATGGAACATTCTGATGCAGGACCGGGTGCGAAACCGATCTCACACCGTGATACTAGGGATGAACTAGGGATGGGGTTACCTTGGGGAGTTCTAATATGATGTAATGTACCTATAATGTAGACAAACAGAGTACCGTTTCGCACGTCACCTCCATGGATCCTGGGATGCGCCGAGTAGAGTCAGTCCGGGATCCCTTCTGGTCCACGTCCTTGCGGGCGTGGGGCCGTGAGTCGTCGAGGGGAGCTCGACAATCAACCCGACGGGTTGGACCACGGTCTGAATCCTCTCAATTTCGTCTAAACACTCGCCTATACTAAATCCCGATGGTGGCGGAGACGGTGCGGGAAATACTGAAGGAAATATAGACTTCGACGTAAAATAAAGGGGAGGAATGTGTGCCTAACCTGCGGGGCGCAAGCCCGGTCGGTCTTGGAGAGGGAGGTCGTTCGTACGCAACACGGGCGGTCGGCGGGAATGAGTCGGGAGTCGATGTCGAGGAAGAGGCGGTGTTCGGATGGGGCTTGGGGAGATTCCGCGAACGAAGTTCCGCAGGTAAAATCGGTGGTGGCTGGGAGGACTGCAGGCGTAGGTGGGCAAGGGGCGGACAGCCCCCGTGATCTTCAATTTCTCTTCCACGTAGGGGCACAAGGGAAGAGGGCGTATCACTCGATCGTGAAGGAACAAGTAGGGAGAAATTCCGTAGGTGGGGAATTCTCTGTCAGTGTCCGGTACAACGAGATAAAGAGAGGACGCGGAGAGGGGTGATGGGATTTGGGGAAATAACAGGAAGAGGAACTGGGTGCGTTCGGGGAGAGTGGGAGGATTTGAGGGTGATGATCATCGCGAACTTGAGGGGTGGACGGGGTCTCGCGGAATCCGAGCTTGGAGAGAAGGGAAGTCGGGAATCCCGCGATACTCAGAATTCGCCAATTCGAGTTGCGTCGGTAGTTTTTGGGAGCCGCGGAAAATTGGATCTGGGTGAGTGCCAGGTGGTGTGCGTCGGGAGTCACGGAAAATCGAGACGGGCGCGTTGGAATGGGATCTTCCGTTCGTCAGTGGGAATGGGAATCGACAGATGTGCGTGAGCGGAATTGGAATTGGGGGGGTTGCGGGATTTCGGGGAGTCGAGGAGAGTAGAGGAGATGGCAGGAAGTGGAATCGGCAAGGAGGTAAGGGAAGGCGGTTGCGCGATAGTGAGGCTGAGGGTTCGGGAAGTTTTTTTTTGGGAAGAAGGGGAGTTGGCGAGGACTGAGGTCGCACAATATTGCAGGGGCGTACGATGTTCGCGGAGAGGAGAAATGGATATGGAGTTTCGGGAGTAGGCTAGCGCGATGGAGAAGAACGTTGTGGCCGCGGAAAAAATTAGGGGAATCTCGTGATGGGACGGGACAGAGTCGACGTTGGATCGTGGGATGGATGGAACGGAAGGACGTAGGGCTACGACCTTGGGGTGAATGACCGGGAAATTTTAGGAGGGGACGGACAGTGGCGAGAGGAAGATCGGGAGGGGGGTGGTGGTGGAAGAAGGGTGATGACACAGCCTTTCCCGCGGCGGCGGCCTAGTGGCGGCGGCGGCGGTTGGGAGGGCTGCCCGCAGGTATCCCGCGATCAGGGCAAGGGGAGGCGGCGGTCTCGGCGGCGGGCACGGGCGGCGACACATTGTGGTGCGGCGGTGGCGGCGGCGGAGGCAGCGGTTGGTCTCCTTCCTTGATCTTCCTTGAGCAGCCACTTGAGAGGGAGAGAACTCCTTTCTTTCTTCAAATGACGGCTAGGGTTTGTGGGGGGGTCCCTTCCCCTCTTATAGAGCCCATAGTGGGCCGAGAGAGGAAAGGGCCCACTTGAGGCCCACAACCCACACCTAACATAATCATAGAAAATAAAAAAGGTCCACAAAGAGGAGGGCTTAACGAATGGGGTCCCGAAAAAGGGAAGACCCACCCGAAAGCCTAAAAGGGAGAGAAGAAGATATGCAAAGGCCCGCTTAAACACGTGCGGGCTAATAAAGTTCATAATGAAGTAAAAACTGGAAAGATAACTCCACGCGCGCGCGAGGCCTGTGAAATGTGCCGTGGCGAGATGAGGTCCTCACTTGGTGTAGTGAAACTTGGCATCCTTCGTCTTCGCCTGTCGAGGGGGCTGGACGAGCGCGAGTGTCGGCTCCTCCGGCGCCATAGTGTCATGCCTTGGTGGCGATGGGGGTCGTACGCCACCACATTCATTCCATTTAAGTATGGTTGGTACAAAACGAAAGTTAAGGAATGAGATTTTATCCTTCTTGTGGCACAAAAGGTTAGGCCATATTTCTCAAAAGAGAATTGAAAGGCTTGTGTCAGATGGAATTGTCAATCCTCTTGATTTCCAGGACTTTGATACTTGTGTAAAATGTATTAAGGGAAAACGGACAAACATTAGAAAATCAGGTTCTTATCGAGCTTCAGAAGTTTTGGAATTGATTCATACTGATATTTGTGGTCCATTTCCTATACCGTCTTGGAATGGACAACAGTATTTTATCAGCTTCATAGACGATTATTCTTGATATGGATACGTGTATCTCATTCATGAGAAATCTCAAGCCCTTGACGTGTTCAGAAACTATAAAGCTGAAGTTGAGAACCAACTTAGTAAAAGGATTAAGGCCATTAGATCTGACCGTGGTGGAGAATACTATGGCAGAAATGATGGATCAGGTGAACAACGTCAAGGACTTTCACTAAATTTTTAGAAGAGTGTGGAATAGTCCCTCAATACACAATGCCAGGATCTCCAAGCATGAATGGTGTTGCCAAGAGACGAAATCGAACACTCAAGGATATGGTAAGAAGTATGATTAGTCAAACTTCTTTACCTGAACCTTTATGGGGTGAAGCAGTAAAGTCAGCAGTTTATTTGACAAATAGAGTCCCAACAAAGGCAACAATGAAGACACCTTATGAGCTTTGGACGGGCAAAAAGCCTAGTCTTAAGCATTTACGCGTTTGGGGTTGTCCTGCAGAGGCAAGACCTTATAAACCTTTTGAAAGGAAACTTGACGCAAGGACATTGAGTTGCTATTTTGTAGGATACTCTGAACGATCCAGGGGATACAAATTTTATGATGCTTCCACTAAAATTATTTTTGAGACGGGTAATGCTGTATTCTTCGAGGATAATGAGTTTGTGGGGGGAGATAAAGTTACGAGTATCATCTTTGAAGAGGATTGTTCAACAATGCCACTCATTGTTCACAACAATGATCTAGATAAAAAATCCCTTGACATTGTTGAAACAATATTTCAAGAACATGATGATAATCAAGAATACTCTATCCCAGAAATTCAAACTCAACAACCTCAAGAATCAATACCATTAAGAAGATCTACTAGAGAGAAAAAGAGAGCTATTCCAGATGATTACTTTGTGTATCTTCAAGAACACAAAGTGGATATGGACATCGAGGAAGATGACCCAATCACCTTCCATCAAGCTATGGAATGCTCAGATTCTCAAAAGTGGATTGAGGCCATGAAAGAAGAGATTAAATCCATGCATGATAATGGTGTTTGGGAACTTGTTCCATTACCACAAGGTGCAAAGCCCATTGGTTGCAAATGGATATTTAAGACCAAGAGGTATTCAAATGGTAACAAGGAGAGATATAAAGCACGTCTCATAGCCAAAGGATTTACTCAAAGGGCATGTATTGATTATAAAGAGACTTTTGCTCCAGTTTCCACAAAAGACTCTTTCAGAATAATAATGGCACTTGTTGCGCATTATAATCTTGAGCTTCATCAAATGGATGTAAAGACTGCTTTTCTTAATGGAGACATTGAGGAAACCATTTACATGATACAACCAGAAAATTTTGAATCCAAAGATTCAAATGATTTGGTTTGTAAATTAAGAAAATCCATTTATGGACTCAAGCAAGCTTCTCGTCAATGGTATCACAAATTTCATAAGGTTATCATTTCATATGGTTTTGAAGTGAATAAAGTTGATAATTGTGTATATCATAAATTCAGTGGGAGTAGGTACATATTTCTGGTTTTGTATGTGGATGACATTTTGCTTGCATTTAACGATATGGGATTATTGAGTGAAACCAAATCATTCTTATCGAAGAATTTTGAGATGAAAGATCTAGGTGAAGCCTCTTTTGTCCTAGGCATACAGATATACCGAGATCGCACTCAAAATATTATGAGGTTATCACAGAAGGCCTATATTGAAAGGATCCTTAAAAGGTTCAACATGCAAAATTGCAAACCAGGAAACACCCCTATATCAAGAGGAGACAAATTTTGTCTTGGTCAGTGCCCTAAGAATGATCAGGAGGCAAAAGCAATGCAGAATATTCCTTATGCATCAGCTGTTGGAAGTATGATGTATGCTCAAGTTTGTACGCGTCCGGATATTGCGTACATACTTGGAGTGCTTGGAAGATATTTGAGCAATCCAGGAATGGATCATTGGATAGCGGCCAAGAGAGTTATGCGCTATTTACAGAGAACTAAGGATTTCATGCTCACATATAAAAAGTCAGATCAATTGGAGATCATTGGATATTCTGATTCTGACTTTGCGGGATGCCAAGATTCAAGGAAATCCACATCAGGTTATGTATTTCTGTTGGCCGGAGGATCCATTTCATGGAGGAGTGCAAAACAGTCAATTGTAGCCTCATCCACTATGGCCGCAGAATATATTGCAATGTACGAGGCATATAATCAAGCAGTATGGTTGAAGAATTTTGTCACGGGGCTTCGAATTCTCGATCGTGTCGAAAGACCACTAAAAATTTATTGTGACAATAAGTCAGCTGTACTATTCTCCAACAATATTAGGAGCTTGACAAAGTCTAAGCACATAGACATCAAGTACTTAATTGTCAAGGAAAGGATACAAAATGGGGAATTGTCCACGGAGCATATTGGAACAAACTCAATGGTTGCGGATCCGCTGACGAAAGGTGTATTGCCTAAGACTTTTATTGAGCATACCACTCACATGGGCATTCTTCATTGGGAGGAATTGTGAGTTAAAGTGGGAGTTTGTATGTGGTGTTCTTAAATGTGGACATATAAATTTCTGCAGAACTAAAGTTTCCTTTATCCATTTTGATTATTATATCTCCATAAAGTGGGACTCGTATGAGGTTTAATCTATGTCATTCTACATCATAGCATTAGTGATTGGTGTGGCTTAATTGCACAATAAATGCAATGAAAGTTGTTCAATCCTATGCTTAACATGTTGATGGACGAGATGGAAATTTTATTTCATAAAGTTATAACCGGTTGAGCTCATTAATTTCTATTAACATATAAAAGTTGTGGTGTGTAGCCCAAGTGGGAGATTGAAGGAATTTCAATAGATGGGCTACAACCGTTCATGGACGGTTATAGAGGCGTTACAAACCCATGATGGAGGGGCTTGCAACTGCCATGAATCTCTCTACTGAGATTCTATTAAAGGGGTTCCGAGTCCCCTTGATCTACACTGTATGTTTTCGGAGTCCCCAGAGAAGCCATCGTCTCGAGGAACAAACTCCACGGTGAAGGATCAAGGACTCTTCACCCAGAACCAAAAGAAGATTTCTCCAAGAATCCATTAAGGAATGGATTCAGGTATGTTCTAAATCTATCAGATTGAACAATTCTTTTTATATTAATCATTAGATTCAAAGGTTTTTTTTATATATTTTTTCATTCCAGTTCATAAGCGATAATTGCGGTGAAAATTTTCTAGAATTATAAATACTAAATTTGTAAGCACTGATCATGGTCTTTGACCGTTTGATATTTGCTATTAGATTCTCTTTTATGCTCGAGTTGTCATGGCCTGGTAGCTGATTGGAATATCGATGGGAGTCTTCGACGCCTGCCATAGGTAAATACCTATCAATGGAAGTCTGTCTGTCTGCGTTTCTGTCTCGCCCTCTCTCACTCCTTGTCCAGTACCAACTTCCAAAAATTGGCAGGTATTTGCTGGAGAGGAAGCAGTTCGGGGCTCCGCTGGCGGCGTTCCAGCTGAATCAAGAGAAGCTCATGCGCATGCTCGGGAACATCCAGGGAATGCTCCTAGTCGGCTGGCGCCTATGCAAGCTCTGATGGAGATGCTCCAGCTCAGCAGCGGGTACGGCAGCAACGACGTCCCGCTGTCATTTTCCCGAACACCTTGTCGTGGTTTTCTGTTTCAGGTAGTTAGACTTTTATTTGGAGCGTTGGATGAAGACATTAAGACGGCCACGATGAGGCCACGTCACGGGCGACGGAGGCGACCTGCAGAGGTCGTTGAAACGACCGCTTCTCTCTCCTCACGCCATTGGACGGAGTGTTTTATAAAACACTCCATAAGTGTTCGACGAAATGCATCGCGTATGTGTAGGTTTTACTGTCAATCGTAATTGAAGTTTTCCTTGTTCAAAACCTCTCTTCTCGCTCTCTTTCTTCTCGGCGACGATCGTCGGAGAGAATTCGACGACATTGTGCGTAGTTTTATTCCAACATTTGGTATCAGAGCATCACGTTCGTTTCTTCGGAGAAGTAGCAATGGCAAAGAAGTCCGCCGATGGTGAAATGGGGGCGGCCACGCCGTCTCTCAAATTGTCGAAGACCAACTACCGGGTATGGTCCATGACGATGGAAGTCTACCTTGACTCACACGATCTGTGGCAGACGATCGTCGGAGAGAATCCGACGAAGAAGAAGGATCGTCAAGCTTTGTCGGCGATCATGAGTGGTGTTCCGGAAGAGCTCCTCGGCATTCTTGACGCAAAGAAGACCGCGAAGGAGAATTGGGAGATTCTCCGGCAGCGCAATCTTGGGGTGGATCGCGTAATTCAGTCTCGCATCCAAGGATTGCGTCGCGATCTTGAGGTTCTCACCATGGGAAAGGGAGAAACTGTCGTGGACTTCGCGATGAAATTCACGCATCTAGTCTCTGATTTACGGAATCTTGGAGAGTCGATGGAGGAGAAGGAAGTTGTCCGGCGTTTCCTCCGAGCTACCCCGGCCAAATTCGACGCCCTTACCTTGTCATTGGAGCAGTACGGGGAACTCGACAAGGTAAGCCTCGATGAGGTAATCGGATCACTTACCGTTCATGAGTTGAGGCTCAAGGAACGTGAGACTCGAGAAGAGGAACAAGTCTTGTTAGCAAAGGCGATGGGCAAGGCAAAGATAAATAATGACGATGATTCCTCATCGCGAGGCAGAGGGCGGCATCGCGGCCGCGGAAGAGGAAGAGGTCGAGGCCGCGGACGAGGGCGAAATCAGAATGGTGAAGAAGAGAAGGAGAAGAAGCCGTTCGATAAGTCCACGATTCAATGCTACAATTGTCAGCGTTTTGGACACTTTGCTTATGAGTGTCGAAATCCGAAGAAGCCCCGGGAAGATAAGGCCTATGTGGCAGAAGCCACCCCGGCAGCAGCAGCATCGGCGAGCTCATCAAACACCGTAATGGCGACGTCATCCCTGCTTATGGCGGTCGTCGAAGAGGTGAGTGATCTCCTACTTCATGGATCGGAGGGAGCAGCCTCCGATCCCGCCTTGTGGTATTTAGATACCGGCGCCACCAATCATATGACAGGGAGGAAGCAATTCTTCAACAAACTGGATGAATCAGTCATCGGTTCCGTGAAATTCGGGGATAACTCTCGGATCCAAATTGAAGGCAGAGGTGAAATTGAAGTTAGTCAGAAGGATGGAAGGAATCTCTGTCTCAATAAAGTTTTATTCGTCCCCAAATTAGAGGCAAATATCCTAAGTCTTGGGCGATTGGACGAGGAAGGATACCGGATGGTCATGGGTGAAGGTAAGCTTACCATATTTAACCCCTTTGGACAACTGTTTGCAGAAGTTCAGAGATCCACCGGGCGCCTCTATCTACTGAAGCTGAACATTGGTGACCAATGCCAATTCGCGAGTGAAGATACAACTGAGGAGTGGTTATGGCACTCCCGGTTTGGGCATCTAAATTTTCATATGCTTCAGCAGATGTCGAGGAAGAAATCGGTTGAAGGACTGCCTCCCTTCCAGATTCCAAGCACAATTTGCCGAAGCTGTGTGTCTGGCAAGCATCAGAGAACTTCATTCCCAAAGAAGTCTCTCTTTCGTGCCTCTGAACCACTGGAGCTGATCCACATGGACATATGTGGACCTCTCACTCCGACGACCTTGGGAGGAAGCCGTTACTTTCTCCTAATCATTGATGATTTCTCTCGGCTTACCTGGGTGTCAATGTTGTAGTGCAAGTCCGATGCTTTTGAAGCCTTCACACACTTCAAGAGTTTGGCAGAGACTGAGAAGGGAGTGAAGGTAAAGACCCTCAGATCGGATAGGGGGGGGGAATTCACCTCGGATGAATTCCTCAGTTATTGCTTGAAGCATGGAATTAAGAGGCAGTTGACTGCCCCTTACTCACCTCAGCAAAATGGTGTGGTCGAAAGGAAAAATAGAACGGTGTTGTCTATGGTCCGCGCCATGCTGAAGGCCAAAAATCTTCCAAGAGAGCTTTGGGGAGAGGCAGTAAGCACTGCAGTCTACATTCTTAACCGCACCTCTTCAAAAGCTTTGCAGGGTCATACTCCCCATGAGAAGTGGACAGGGAGGAAGCCCTCGGTAGACCACTTAAGGGCATTTGGATGCATTGCTCATGTCAAGGACACAAGGAGGCATCAAGGTAAGCTTGAAGATAGAAGCAAAGCTATGATATTCATCGGATATCAAATTGGTTCAAAGGCATATAAATGCCTTGACCCGGTCAATCTCAAGGTGATCATCAGCCGAGATATCATCTTTGAAGAAGCAGAAAGTTGGACCTGGTCAACGCAAGGTGAAAGCCCTACCCCTCTCACCTTCCTACCTATGTTTTCCTCAGATCACGAGAATGAAGACCAAGTGGATTCCTCGGATGAAGAAGTGGAAGGGTCAACCGAATCTAACCCTCCATCAGTTGAAATGGATTCTACCACCTCCGGTGAAATGACATCTCCAAGATACAGGTCTTTGACTGACTTGTACACTGAGACGACCCCGATTACTCAAGATGAAGAAGTTTTTCTTCTCTCAGGTGAAGAACCACTCACTTATATAGAGGCGGCCAGTGAAGAGGTATGGATGAGGGCTATGAGAGAAGAAATGTTGGCAATAGATAAGAATGGGACATGGGAATTGGAGAGTCCCCTCCTAAACTGCCGACCAATTGGCTTGAAGTGGATCTTCAAAGTGAAGAAGAGTCCACAAGGTGTCATCATCAAGCACAAAGCCCGATTGGTGGTGAAAGGATATTCACAAAGAAAAGGGGTAGACTATGATGAGATTTATTATCCAGTGGTCCGAATCGAGACAATTCGGGTGTTGATAGCCTTGGCAGCATTGGAAGATTGGCAAATCCATCATCTCGACGTCAAATCTGCATTCCTCAATGGGGAAATTAGTGAAGTTATTTATGTGAAGCAACCGGAAGGCTTCTTGGTCAAAGGGAAGGAAGGGTATGTTCTACGCCTCAAGAAAGCTCTCTATGGCTTGAAACAGGCACCGAGAGCTTGGTACTTCAAGCTTCATTCCTGCTTGCTCTCCCTCGGGTTCATTAAGAGTGCCTATGAGCAGTCACTCTACCTTAAAAGAACTACTGATACCATCTTAATTGTAGGTGTTTATGTCGATGATCTACTCGTGACAGGATCAAGCTCGAGGGCTATAGATGATTTCAAGGCAGAAATGACAAGGGAGTTCGACATGACCAATTTAGGCTCACTCTCCTCTTACCTCGGAATCGAAGTGAAGCAGAGCAAGGACTTCATTTTTTTGTCTCAGATGGCTTATGTACAGAAGGTCTTACAGAATGCCAATCTTGGGCAATGCAACTCGGCCATCACTCCGCTAGAATCTCGAGTGAAATTCCTCTCTGAAGAAGGTAAGTCCACGGTACATTCCACTACTTACCGCAGTCTAATTGGGAGTTTGAGGTATGTGACACATACCCGGCCAGATATTTTGTTTGTGGTTGGAATTCTTAGCCGGCACATGGAGAATCCTAATCAAGAGCACTACAGTGGGGTGAAGCGTGTACTGAGATATCTAAAAGGAACAGAAAATTATGGACTGTTCTACAGAAAGGGAGCTTTGAGAGGTGAGCTGATCGGGTACAGCGACAGTGACTTTGCAGGAGACAGCACCGACCGGAAAAGCACCTCGGGGCACATCTTCTTCCTTGGTGGGATGGCAGTGAGCTGATCCTCCCAGAAGCAAAGCATAGTAGCTCTATCTTCGTGCGAAGCGGAGTATATAGCGGCAACTTCGGCCACATGTCAAGCAGTGTGGATGAGCCGATTGCTTGGTGAACTAATGAGGACTGAAGCCATGAAGGTGAAACTGCTGGTCGACAATCAATCCGCGATTACACTAAGCAAAAACCCAGTCCATCATAACCGGACGAAACATATTGACACCCGCTATCACTTCGTGCGGCAATGTGTCGAAGAGAAGAAGATCGAGGTAGAATTTGTTCGGTCGAAAGATCAATTAGCGGATATTTTTACTAAAGCCCTCGGAAAGGCGAAGTTTTTGGAGATGCGAGATCGCATCGGCATCCGTAGCAACCCTATGGAGGAGCCGGAGCATGGAGGAGAATGATGGAGATGCTCTAGCTCAGCAGCGGGTACGGCAGCAACGACGTCCCGCTGTCATTTTCCCGAACACCTTGTCGTGGTTTTCTGTTTCAGGTAGTTAGACTTTTATTTGGAGCGTTGGATGAAGACATTAAGACGGCCACGATGAGGCCACGTCACGGGCGCCGGAGGCGACCTGCAGAGGTCGTTGAAACGACCGCTTCTCTCTCCTCACGCCATTGGACGGAGTGTTTTATAAAACACTCCATAAGTGTTCGACGAAATGCATCGCGTATGTGTAGGTTTTACGGTCAATCGTAATTGAAGTTTTCCTTGTTCAAAACCTCTCTTCTCGCTCTCTTTCTCCTCGGCGACGATCGTCGGAGAGAATCCGACGACATTGTGCGTAGTTTTATTCCAACAAGCTCTACGAGTCCGAAAAAATGACTGCAGGCTAGGCCAGCTTAGCGAAGGTCAGTGCACCAGAATCGATAACCTAAGTTTCTTTCTCGTCAACTAATTTTGATCGAATAATTTTACGTCGCTATTCAGGCCTGGACTTCTCGGAGAGCGAGGAAGACGGTTTCTCTGGGGCGAGAGCTGATGGGAGGGAACGGAATAGCGACAGATTTCTTGGTCGCCAAGGTTCTTATAGACGACTCTTCCTCATGCATCTCCCGTATAAACGGACAATTCTAAAAGAACATGTTGCAGGCGTTCTGCGATCTGGAGCCGATTTACACTTATGAAGGAACGTACGAAATTAACACCTTGATTGCGGGGCGGGAGATCACCGGGATCGCGAGTTTCAAGCCCTCCGTTCAGAGCCGGCTGTGACTCTGGGATGAAGATCTGGAGCTCTAAAGAGGCATTATAATAATTAGAGAGGAGGACGAGGAGGGGTGGGGGGTTGCGATGGTGTCGGCTGTGACATTTCGGTGATTTGTTATTTGAAATGAAAATAAATTGTATAAAAGTTTTTATGACTCCATAATACGTAAATAGAAAAATATATGTTTCACAAACAAATGATAATAGATTAACACTTCTCAACAACAAATATATAATATATCAAGAATTAAAAATATAAATTAAAAATTTATAAATTTCAACTTTTAAAAATATTTAAAGAAATAATAGAAACAATTTAGTTTTAGATAATCATCTCTCAAAAGTTTAAATAGCAAAAATATATATATATATATATATATATATATATATCTCTATCTTTCTCTCTCCGCCCTCTCTCTATCTTTCTCTCTCCCTCCCTCCATCTATCACTCTCTTCCCTCTCTCTCTTCCTCTCTCTCTCTCTCTCTCTCTCTCTCTCTCTCCCTCCCTCCCTCACTCTCTCTCCCTCCCTCCCTCCCTCTCTCCCTCTCTCTCTCCCACGCTCCCTCCCTCCCTCTCTCTCTCTCTCTCTCTCCCGCGCTCCCTCCCTCCATCTCGTCTCTCTCCCTCCCTCCATCTCGTCTCTCTCCCTCCCTCCCTCTCATCTCTCTCCCTCCCTCTCTCTCTCTCTCTCTCCCTCCCTCCCTCCCTCCCTCCCTCTCTCTCCCTCCCCTCCCTCTCCTCTCTCTCTCTCCCTCCCTCTCTCTCTCTCTCCCTCTCTCTCTCTCTCCCGCCCCTCCCTCCCTCCCTCCCTCTCCCTCTCTCTCTCCCGCCCTCCCTCCCTTCCTCCCTCCCTCCTCTCTCTCTCTCCCGCGCTCAGGCCCTCCCCTCTCCCTCCCCTCTCTCTCCCCGCTCTCCCTCTCTCCCTCTCTCCCGCTCTCCCTCCCTCTTTTTCTCCCACCCTCCCTCTCTCCCTCCCTCCCTCCCCCTCCCTCACTCCCCTCTCTCCCGCCCTCCCCTCCTCTCTCTCTGATGGACCCCACTCTCCCGCGAAAGCAGTAACGGTCGACGATGACCTGGCGGTACCGACAGAGATAGAGGAGGACGACGCGACCCCTGACGAGCGTACAGGGCGGCCACGACGCCCAGCAAAAACCGACGACGCAATTCTCGGATTTCGTATACTACTAGAAACTTCGGTCATCTTGGTGAGGGGGAAGGATAAATAGGGGTCGCTAGCATCGCGAAAGGATTATCTTTTGAGCTTTTGGGATTACAGTTTGATTTTTCTCTCTTTCCTTTCTTCCATCCTATCGATCAAGTTGGTAGGCAACGGAGTTAAGCGAGATCGTGTCCGCGAGTCACCGTGCTACGACCAAGCTAGGAATTTTTGCCGAGAAGGCGTGCCTCCCTTTTCCCTCCTCCGTCAACGCCCTTGTCTCTCTCTCTCTCCTCATCATTATCTCTTCTCCCTCTTATTCGCGTTGTCAATTCGCGATAACGGGGAAAACCAAGTCAGTTACCGCATCATATTTCTGGTATCAGAGCAAACGACCGATAACATGTCCACCCGATCTGGAGCAGAATTTCGTGTGGGAGCCAACGCTCCCCTGCATCCGGAAGAAATGCCCGATTGGGCGAAAATCGATACTCCGGAATCAAGAGGAATCAAAGGCGCAGATAGAGTTCCTCATGGCGCAACTAGTGAAGCTTAAGACGGTCAAGTGGACGGACGCACTTCCCCTGGCGTCCACTGCGCACAACGACACCCCTCCTCCCCATGCGCACGACGACCAAAAAGATAGAAACACTGTGGGATGCGGCTAAGCAAGGAGCCAAGCTAGAAGTCACAGCCTTCGACGGCTCCCTTGACCCGAAGAAGTACATGGACTGGGAGGCCGGCCTTGATGAATATTTCGATTGGTATCAGTTACCGGAGGGATGCCACCTCCAATTCGCACAAATGAAACTTACCTGTCAAGCACGGATCTACTAGAGGAATATGCAGGTCA
This sequence comes from Lemna minuta, assembly GCA_024174645.1. Taxonomy (NCBI): domain Eukaryota; kingdom Viridiplantae; phylum Streptophyta; class Magnoliopsida; order Alismatales; family Araceae; genus Lemna; species Lemna minuta. The sequence goes on along the minus strand of CM044102.1, from coordinate 8,240,257 downwards.
CCATGGAGGGTTGACAGGAGCCTATAATCACCTCGTGGGCTGAAATGAAGAGTCGGTTGCGCGGAAAATTCGTACCCGCCTGCTATCGACCGATGATTATTGATGAGTGGCAACACCTCCGTCAAGGCGAGGGTATAGTGGCGGAATATATCGCCCACTTCGACGACCTCAGGATTCGTTGTAATCTCGATGAAGAGCCCGTGGCCACGCTCGCCCAATTTCGCGCTGGATTACGGCCGGAATATCAACGTGAGTTGGTCTTACAGGAGGTTTCAACGTTGGAAAAAGCGTATTGATACACAATCAACATGGAGCTATTCTCCTCTTATACTCAGCGGACTCACCCACCCTAGATCGCAACCACCGAAGTTACAAGGTTCGTACAGACCAACTCCACCGTTCCCAATCCTCTACCCCTAGGTGAACCAACCCTCGGTGCCCTCCCCACATCCTCCACGACCGCTCATGCCCGTCCAACCCACGAACCCAGCGATACTCCCCGCTCCTGTGACAAGCGGTCTGCTGGGATCCCATGCCGGCACACCAACAAACAAATTTGGAACAACCACTCCTTCCATGAACGATTGACGACCGGAAGGGCGAACTCCCGGGGGAAGTTGCCCTCGGACTTCCCTGGCGAACCAAAATAACACCGGAGCAAGAGTCGCGTGCTTCAAATGCCAGAGGTGGGGGCATTTTGCTTCCCAATGCCCTTCCCCTAGACAATCAACACGTCCCGCGCGCGCTACTAGTCGAAATCCACGACGATGACCACGCAACGCCTCCCAACCACGACGAAAACATCGCAGAGATCTATGAAGCGGACCCTGATCTCGCTAATACATTTGAAGGGACATCGGGACAAGTCGGGTGCATCATCAAGGAGGTACTGCCGTTAACGACTGAAGAACACGCAAAGGCCCTCACCGCCCCCCTTGGTACGACCCTGACGAACGCCACGACAGGAACAGAGGCACAGATAAGCTCCAAGAATCCCCTCCGAACCACGATATTCTCGACTTTTACGAAGATTGGCGCCAACGTGATCAAAATTCTAATCGATAGCGGGAGCGTGGTTAACGCCATCTCAGCAGCATCCATTCACAACCTCGGTCTTCAGCCGCTGCCTCACCCCCGACCATATAAGACGATGTGGATGAATGATGTCTTCCTCACTGTGACAAGTAGGTGTACTGTACCACTACAAGTGGCGGGGGTATCGAGAAGAAGTTTGGTGCGATATTCTGCCCATGGGCGTGGGCAGTGTGCTACTCGGCCGACCGTGGCTGTTTGACCGTGACGTCGCGCAATACGGGCGAACAACCGGTCTATCTTCTATTTTGGCAGAAGCAAACATGTGTGGCAACCCTTCATACCACAACCCACGGACGAGGTGACACTGGCGACAGCTCCCACCCCGCAAGCCGCACCCACTCAATTCCTCGAAATCGTCACTGCCCGCCAGTTTCTCAAAGGAGTGGAAAGCGACGCCCCCTTTTGGGCGATCCAGGACTGAACAAAGTTAACCGACAACAACGTAAGCGAATTTCCACCTTTTCTCCGAGATTTCGTAGACATTTTTCCCTCAGAATCGCCCGCCCGCTGCCGCCCAACAGAACCGTCCAGCACTTCATAGACTTCGTCCCGGGGGCCACTCTACTGAACCTGCCGCACTATCATCTCAATCCGGCGCAAAGTGCGGAGCTTGAGAAGCAAGTAGAAGATCTGCTGCGCCGCGGCCTCATCTGCAGAAGCCAAAGCCCATGCGCCGTTCCCGCTCTCCTTGCACCAAAGAAAGACGGCACCTGGCGCCTCTGTGTCGACTGCCAGGCCATCAACCGCATCACGGTACGTTACCATCTTCCGATTCCACGCATCGACGATCTATTGGATCAATTCGCCGGAGCAGCTATCTTCTCCACATTGGATCTCCGTAACGGAAATCATCAGGTATGAATCCGAGAGGGCGACGAGTGGAAGACGGCCTTCAAGATAGGAGAGGGACTGTATGAATGGCTCGTCATGCCATTTGGCCTCTCCAATGCTCCAAGCACTTTTATGCGTCTCATGAACGAAGTTCTCCTTCCCTTCGCCGGCAAGTTCCTGGTGGTCTACTTTGACGATATCCTCATTTACAGCTGCTCCATCGACGAGCACCAACTTCATCTTCGGACGGTATGCGCTAAGCTTCATCACAAGAGATTATTCACCAATCTCGCTAGATGCTCCTTCCTGAACACCTCCGTGACGTTCCTCGGATTCATTATCACGCCCACCGAGATAGCGGTTGATCTAGCCAAGACGTCCGCCATCCACGCTTGGCCCACACCGCAGTCTCTCTTTGATATACGAAGCTTCCATGGCCTGGCTCAATTCTACCGTTGTTTTATCCGGAATTTCAGCTCCATCGCCGCGCCCCTGACGGACCTCTTCCGGCAAGTCCAATTCGCATGGAATCCCTCCGCCGAACGCGCGTTTCAACAACTCAAGGTCGCCCTATCCACCACCCCGGTTCTTCGGCTCCCAGATTTTTCCAAGCTGTTTGATGTAGCGACGGACGCCTCTGGTGTGGGAATCGGTGTCGTGCTCTCTCAGGATACCCACCTGGTATCATATTTTAGCGAAAAGTTAAGCGAGGCGAAGGTGCGGTACTCCAACTATGATCGGGAGCTTTACGCCGTCATCCAATCCTTGAGGTATTGGCGAAATTTCCTTCTTCATAACGAATTCACCCTCTACAGCAACCACGACGCCCTCCGGTTCCTCCACTCCCAAAGGAAACTCAACGCTTGACATGCGCGATGGAACGAAATTCTACAGAATTTACCTTCTCCCTTCGGCATAAACCCGGTCGCGACAACAAGGTCGCGGATGCTCTCAGCTGCCGCCAACATACCCTCCAAATTTCCCAGGCGGCCATCACCGGTTTTGATCGACTACCTCTTCTCTATAAAGACTGCCCAGACTTTCGGGAGGCCTGGAAATCTAGTCAACTGACGAACACTTCCCCCGCCGAACATCATTTGGGATCTACCCACCCTTCCCATGAGTATCGCGCAGATGCCGGGTTTCTCTTCTTCCGCGATCGCCTGTGTATACTCGCCGGGTCCACCGCGATTTCCTCATTTGGGAGCTCCATGGCGGCGGACTCGCCGGCCATTTTGGCGTCACCAAGACACTACAAGCCATTGAGGCCCGCTATTACTGGCCCAACCTCCGTCGTGATGTTCGTCGTTTGATTGGCCGCTGCTCCACCTACACCGTCGGCAAGTTAACCAAGCAGAACACGGGGCAATATCTACCACTGCCGGTTCTCGCCGCCCCATGGCAAGAAGTCAGTCTCGACTTTGTCTTAGGCCTTCCCCGCACTCGCCGGCAATTCGATGCCGTGCTGGTGATCGTCGATCGCTTCCGTGAAAATGGCCCATTTTAGCGCCTGTTCGAAGACCACAGACGCACCTCACACCACCCGACTGTTCTTCAACGAGGTGGTCCGACTACATGGAGTACCTCGAAGCATCGTCTCCGACCGCGACGTTCGCTTCACCAACAGTTTCTAGAGACGACACTCAAATTCTTGACCGCATCCAGAAGTCACTAACTGCTCTTTGGGGAATCTCCTGCGCTGCCTCATCCAGGAGAACACCGACACCTGGGATGAGCTACTGCCTCGCGTAGAATTTGCCTACAACGCGTCTCAACACCGTGCCACCGGCTATTCTCCATTCCAGGTCAACACGGGACGAGTACTGAACTTACCCGTCAACCTCATCTCGTTGCCAACCAGCGGGAGTATATTCTCTGGAAGCCTACACATATGCCACCGACCTCACTAGACCTACACCAACGCATCCACGACAGGATCACGACCTACAACGCCAAGATCAAAGCCGCTACCGATGCCCACCGCCGCCCTAACGAGCTTCAGGAGGGGAGCATGGTCATGATCCGGCTCCGTCCCAAGCGCTACGTAGCGGAGCGCGCGCACAAGCTCCATCCTCGCGCCGCTGGGCCCTTTCCGAGTCTGTCGCAAAATCAACCCCAACGCGTATGACGTCGCCATCCCACCTGATTGGGGAATTCCGACTACCTTCAACATCAGCGATCTTCTTCCCTATCAAGGCCCACTCGAAGTCCCCTCGGAGCCGGGTCTTTTCGCCAAACTCGACGGAGTCGAGTCTTTTGGAGCCGGAGGAGAATGATGGACCCCACTCTCCCGCAAAAGCAGTAACGGTCGACGACGACCTAGCGGTACCGACAGAGACAGAGGAGGACGACGCGACCCCTGACGAGCGTACAGGGCGGCCACGACGCCCAGCAAAACCGACAACGCAATTATCGGACTTCGTATACTACTAGAAACTTTGGTCGTCTCTGGGGAGGGGGAAGGATAAATAGGGGTCGCTAGCATCGCGAAAGGATTATCTTTTGAGCTTTTGGGATTACGGTTTGATTTTTCTCTCTTTCCTTTCTTCCATCCTATCGATCAAGTTGGTAGGCAATGGAGTTAAGCGAGATCGTGTCCGCGAGACGCCGTGCTACGACCAAGCTAGGAATTTTTGCCAAGAAGGCGCGCCTCCCTTTTCCCTCCTCCGTCAACGCCCTTGTCTCTCTCTCTCCTCATCATTATCTCTTCTCCCTCTTATCCACGCTGTCATTTCGCGATAACGGGGAAAACCAAGTCAGTTACCGCATCACTCTCTCTCTCCCGCCCTCCCCCCTCTCTCTCCCGCTTTCCCTCCCTCCCTCTCTCCCTCTCTCCCTCCCTCCCTCGCTCCCTCCCTCCCTCCCTCCTCTCTCTCTCTCTCTCGCCCTCCCTCTCTCTCTCTCTCTCTCTCTCTCTCTCTCCCGCCTCCCTCCCTCTCTCTCCCTCTCTCGCCTCCCTACCTCTCTCTCTCTCTCCTGCCCTCCCTACCTCCCTCTCTCTCCCTCCCTCTCTCCCCGCTGCGTTACTTTCCAGCATTAAATTCTGTCACTCCCCCTCCCCCTTCCCCCCTCTCTCTCCCTCGCGCGGGAAAGAAATTCTATCTCGTGCGGGAAAACAGTGAAACCGAAAGCTTCCGGTGACACTGGAAGCGAAAACCAAAACCGAACCGAAGCCTTTCGGTTTGACTTTTTTTGCCACCCCCGGTGTCGGTTCGGTTTTCGGGTGTCCGGTACGGTTTTGGAGATCCTTAATGGAGAAGGAGTTTCAAGGGGTTACATAATTAGGGAACGGGGATGGGAATTCTTGATTGCAATGCTATTTACAAAAACGTCAGAAGAAACTCTGATGCTTGAGAAGAAACTCTAGATTCCACGATTTTATGAACTTCACTCTACAAATGGAGTGACCAAGACAGAAAAGGAGAATTTAAGAGGGAGAGAGAGAGAGATTTATAATAAATTATATTAGTGAATACTAGTCGAATCCAAGTTGAAGCGAGAAAATATAGAAAGAAAGAAGTCATCACAATCATAGGAGAGCAAATGATAGGACATTGTCAAAAGTCTACTATAACCTTGTTCCTCCAAATGTAACCCTATCTAAACTTTAAATGCATAAAGAAGACTCCTACTTACCTAGAGCTGTTTCTAAGATGATCTTAAGGTGCAGATCAGAGGCTACTATCAACGTTCAAGCTATGAAATCCCCATGCATTTCAAGAGAAACCAATAAGAATCAGACATAACGTAGAAGGAATGCAAAAAAATAAAAAAATATAGTGAAAGCAATGCTTTTAGCTGAGATCAAGGCCCTACATATCCAAGCACAAAAAAACGGAGGAACAAGGACATTATTTATGGATTTTTGGGCCTTGAAATGGCCTTAAATGGGTCATTTTAAGCTCTGGCCATCCAATTGGGCATTTAGGGGTCTTGTCCAATGTGATCGCTCCATGTGTCCTGTAAAAAAATCAACCAAATTTTTCGAGAAACAATTGAAAAAGATTTTAACTATCCAATCACAAATTTTTGGGTCTTCGGACATACAAGAGTCAACGCATGGCATGTGATTCATCTTCTAAGGGACTTTAATTTTTACAAGTGATGCGGACCACCTGATTGACGATTTATGGACAGAAATTATCAAGATCATGCCACTTGGGCCACACTCTGATCAAGAAGAAATCGACACCTTTATCATGGCCATCATATCCCAATTGTGGCATTGAAATAAATCAGTGCTGTCATGGGCCACATTGCTTGTAGTTTTGGTGGACCATGTTTTCAATGGCGAAGATTTAATCGCCATCACGACCTTCACACACATTGCATAACCCTTTACCAAATAAGTGAAGATCGATGAATATTAATCACTCGCATGATCTAACACTCATTAAGTTGCAAGAAAGGAGAAAAAAACATAGTCCTACATTGAGAGCATTAGTGAAATGATAAGTCATTAGGGTACCATTAAATACTAATCACTCTTAAAAATTTTAATGCCATATAGGCACTCAATAAGTGCTGCATGTCTTTGCACGTAAGAACCATGGATTGAAGCCCGGGTTTCTATCTTGGACTCTTGTCCATCCATAATAACACTAGTAAATTGGAATTCCATCACTAACGATATGGATCCCCACCTCTACCCTCAAAGAATCAGCTCACTCTCAGCTAGGGGGTTGGGAAGGGTGTTTTTTCCTCTCTCTCTCTCTCTCTCTCTCTCTCTCTCTCTCTCTCTCTCTTGTATCAAGCAAGGATAGTGGGAGAGAGTGATTTCTGCTCTCACTACACAATGGCTGTGGAAGTGGTGAGGTAAGAGGAACCCCCCCACTCTTCTTCTCTCTCTCCCTCTCTCTCTCTCCCACCATGCCACTATGGGACAGGTTATTTTTTTCCGCTATCTCTCTCTCTCTCCCCGGTTGTGGTAGGGGAGGGGGTGGATGATTTCTACCCTCTCTCAACAAGCTAGGAGAGGGAGAGAAGGGGATTTATTCTATATTTTCCCGATTTCAAGGGAAGTGTTGAGGGATCCAAATTTGATCGGGTTTTTTTATTTTGGGAGGGGGAGGGGGACTATTTTTTCAACTACCGAAATATTCGTGTTTGTAAGCTTGTCCATGCCATGAATGAGGATTAACTTATGGACATGGACAGAATTTCTCTAAACCTTGGTAGGTGCCATGCAAGTGCAAAATATGCATCATGTGGGGCCACTTAGGAAAATGATGAAGCATTGAATAAAGCACATAATTTGACACTTGAATGTCTACGTGTTGTGCATGACACAATAGGTTCCATGGTGGGGCTCATTATTTTGACATTTTTATTTTAAAATAAATTTCTTATAAAACCAATCTCTTCATAAATATAAATATATTTTTATGAAATTTTCTTCATTGGATCATGAATTGAACCATCTATAAGCTAATGATAAAGAGAATCCAAGGTTTTTTCCCCCCACAAATATCACTTAACTGCCTTTAAAAATAAACTAGGTCAACTTAGAAATTCCATCTCGATCAAAATCCCATCCCTTTTTTCTTTATTGTTTAAAATTCAATCTTCTCAAGTCTTTAATTTTAAGGTATTTATAAAATAATTGCATAAAATAACTACTAATGAAAAAAAAAGTGATTCTAAAAAGGTTAAACTCATTAATTTGTATAAATTTAACCTTAAGAGAACATTTTTGAGAACTAAGAGCTAAATGACATGTGATTCATGAAATTAGAAAAATGATAGCATTCATCATAATGACATGAATTATGACTTAAAATTGATTAAAAATTATATATTCACAGAAAGAAAATGTATGCTATCTCCCATCATGGCAAAGAAACATAGTCATCATGGTAAGTGCACCACATGAAAACTCTTTCATAAAAAATTGATGAGACCACATTTCAGCTCCTGTTTATTCATAGATGACTTTGTAAAATAAGAGCTACTAATTTTGAGCAATGAACTGATAAATAGATGTAGTTCTCATCTACATGTTTGACTCACCTAGAGTTTCAGCTTCTTATTTCACATATGTTTCCAGGTGGTGCCATGGGATTAGATGCTTCAGTTGGAGCTACTTGAATGGTTGAATTAGTCATTGATGCCTAGCAAGTTGTGTTTCCCCATCACCTTAATTTTTTGCTTATAGAATTAGATCAATTAGATAAATTAAATCAAAAAGAAATTCCAAACCATCTTGATTTGTTGAAAGGCAAGTTTCTCCAAGCATGATCATTGATCAAATCGTCAGACCATCAATCCGATGACCAGGAAATCCATTCTATTCTCTCCATTGGAAACTAAGATAGTGGGAGAGATGCAAGACTATAAGAGGAAACTGATCAGGTCATACATTGAGAAAGGATGAGAGATCTAGAGGTGATGAGAGACCAATTGAGCATCTAATATACATATTTCTCAGACATTTAGGTGAGTTTCCTCTGCTCTACCGAGAGCTTGTCCCTTTCTTCTTAACTTGTCAATTAAGTTACTCCTCAACTCCCTATTGCTCCAGCCTCTCGCTGTAATAGCTTGCTTCTCGAGTGGCTCGCACCCAAGGTGGTGCGGCTGAGCTAGATTGGGCTCGGCAGTCGGCCTATGTACTCGGGAGCATGCATAGAGGAATGATTAGTGGGCAGCGAGGAGACATGTTAATAAGACATCTAGATGAGTGTCCCCCTATTAAGATAGACCAAGTGAGCCCTGAGTAGAGATGCCGTCAAGAAAATTAGAGATCACCAGCAATGACGCCAGTTGATGAACTCGATTTTGGGTTATTTTAATTGTTTTTTTGAATCAATTTCTTTTTAACCTTTGAAGAACCACCTACGGATCCCAAATCTACCACCTTGGTTGTTAGATCTATTTACGTTCATGAACTAAAGGAGTGGTATACTGTAATATAAAATAAAAGAGTAATATTCAATCAAACCTCAAATGATACCTCTCTAAATTAGTGCCCTTCAATGAGATAGATTGGATCCAACTAAACAATTTGGGTGATCCACGTGTCTTTTTGAACGAGAAAGTGGCTATTTTCTTGAAAAATATCTTTTTTATTAGAAAACAACAATAAAGAAAAATTCTACTAATCTCAATGGCGCCAATTGATGAACTAGATTTTAGTGTTTTATTTTTATTTTTATTTTGAATCAATTTCGTGCAATTTTTTTTATAATTTCTCACTTTGTACAATGGTTAATTGAGGGGGAAAATCTTCAGGGAGCCTCGGCAATGAGATTAGTGCTTTTAAGGAGTAGAGATACTATTATAGGAAGACCAAAAAATAAAAGGGATTTTGGAGAAATATGGAAAGATGAAGAAATGGAATGGGGTATGAATGACATTATAACTAGATAAATATATTTCTATTCTCTGAGAAATAATAATAAAAATATTGAGAATTTGATGATGGAATGAAAGATGATGAAAAAATGGTGAAGAATCAAGAAATTGGATAATGAGTAAATTGGATAATCAAGTAATGGGGTATGAATGAAATTGGGTAATGATGAGAGATTATATGAAGAAAAGAAAACAAATCTATAATCTAAAAAGGGAAATAGAGTTTACACTATTCATGGAGGAGACTATTAAAAAGAAAAAATTGTGAATCCTCACAAAAACCCTGTTTTTTATGCCAATCCTTAGCTAGGTGAGGTTAGAATTTTTACAATCTCGATCCTCTGCTCAGTCTTGCCTCTACAAAAAATAGAATAATGACGATACATTTTCATGAGGTCGTTGAAAATAATTGAATGCGTATAAAAAAATAAACTCACCGATTTAAAGTTTTAATCAAGATTTAATTAGTATAATGGTGAATAAGGGTCGAATCTATAGAGAAATAGGGTAATTTTTGAGATATTCTTCAAATTTGATTAAATCAGATGATGAATTGAGGTGATAAATTAAGAATTTTAGTAAATTTGTAAAGAAGACTCCAAGAAAAATCCACGGAAAAAAAATTACTCGATTTAGAATAGTACTTTGTGGAGAAATCAAAGAGTGAAATTTAAGTAGAAAAATTGATAACAAAGAGAGAGAATTTGCTAAAATTCCTAAAAATTAATCTAATCTAAGCTTTCCTAAAAAATAGGGAAGATCTAAATTAATTAATGATAAATAAAAGAGAAGAATTTGACCTCTTTGTCCCTTTAAGAATACCTTTGACTACCTTTATCTTTCAAGAACCACTTTCACCCTCATTGACTTCCAAGAAAAAGGAGGTGACTAGTCTCCTAAAAAGATAGAATGGGTTGACCTCACCTAAGAAGGTGATTGAAAAACCTCCTACAAAAGTAAAAAGGTTTAATCCACTTCATAAAAAGGCGGCAAGGTTTAACTAACCTCCTAAAAACTCGGCAAGGTTTGACCAAGCTCCTAAAATTGTGGAAACACTTGACCATCCTCCGAAAAAGGTGGAAAAGTTTGACTAACCTCCTAAAAAGGTGGAATGGCTTAAACAACCTCCTAAAAATATATAAATAATGACCAACCTCATAAAAAGGTGGAAAAGGTTGACCAACCTCCTAAAAAGGTGGAAAAGGTTGACCAACCTCCTAAAAAGGTGGAAAAGGTTGACCAACCTCTTAAAAAGTTGGATGACCTATTTTCTTCCTCTCCTGCTAGATAATTTTTATCTATACCCTGACTCCAATTCACCTTAGTCCTTGGATCTACATAACTCATAAAAATTTGATAATTTAACCATTTGACTTCCAAGAAGTCAAATGAGATTACTCTCAGAATATAATCAAAATATAGGAAACGACGCGTGATGGAAGTTAGACATATTTTCACTACATTCAGCCATATAGAAATATATATTTTTATTGTTATAATCTTTATGAGAACTTAAACATAATTAATGATGCATGAATGATACTTATGTTTGGAGTTGTCAAGAGGTGCCACCAAGATATGTAAACCAAGTAGGCATCAACAAGAGATTTTGTGAGCATTGAGCAGATACACTATGATAATATACATTTCACACATGCAGTTGAATGGTTATTAACTGATTTTTATCCTGAACTCATATTGTTATGATGCATGTTATCACAGAATTTATATATTTTGATTATGTTATTCCATTTTACTTAATTTCTTAGTTTTTACATGATCTCAGGGTTTGGTTTTTATATTATCATGTTTCACCTTTCTTAAAGCCAAACACTTCAAGATATAATTATATTATTAAATTTTGTTATGTTAATAGGTAAAACCTTTGATAATGGATAACGTAAAAGAGATTACAAGTTTCTATATATAAAAGAGATAATTCCCTAATGGGCTAATTGTGTTTGGTCATACACACAACTTCATAACAAAAGGAATCGTATGATATATTGATGAGGCTCTAGGTAATTATGTCAACTAGCTAAAAAAAATCAAATTTAATAAATAAGAAGAGAATAAATTTATATTTAAAAAAATACACTCATTTCTTTTAGATTTTAAAACTTTTAAAAAAAGAGTGTATATAAAATGATTTCTCTTGTTATTTAACCTTAAAAATAAATATTAATCTTAGGTAAAGATGGGTTATGAAATTATTTATCTTTAATTCATCATAATTAACCCTCAATTAATGTATTTTGAGATTACAATGATTTTTTTCATAAAATGATAGATAAACACTAAAAAAATATGATAACATGCATTAGAATAGAATATAAACACTCATAGAATGATTTATGTCTTAATTTGTATTAATAATCATGTATTTTTATGATTAATTAGCATGTAATCAGACACAAGGATGTCCCTTGGTGGAGAAGTGCATGACTCTAAGGGGTGGTGGCCATAGACAAGGGAGTGATGGTGCACCCTTAGTGCTAGAGCAACAATGATTGTAGAGAGATCAATAGAAGCCATGGAAGCCTAAGAGACCTAGAACACTAGGCAAGAAATTTGGCTATGACATGATGTTAAAAATTAAAGTCTTAGATAATGGACATATGTCCCATGGGTGCATTAGGGCTAACCCTACTAGGCCACATTCTAACATCAGGATTCAAGGGCTTAGGTGTTTTATAGGCTGAAGAGTGAAATGAGAAGAATTGAAATAAAATGTTATTTTGAGCGAGTTTTTTTTATCAATTAACTTAAGTTAAAGAAAATTTTTATTTTTTATTTTTGTAATATAAAAATTTAAAAAATTAAACTATTGATCTCTTGTCACAAATTTCATTTACGACACCTTATATTTTGAAGGTTATGATTTTTCTAAATTTATATGAATTTTCATTTCTAGGATTTTTATTTTCAGGGATCCCACACGTACATTGAGGTGATGCATTAACATGGAAGCATCACCATATGACACATGACTAATGAAAAATGCAAATTTTGCCTTTCTTGAACTACGTAAGAGAACAATGCTATAATCTTATCCTCTGTGGTAAACCAAAAATTGGCTGACGTGTCGTTTTCGTGCGTCGTTAAAATACAAAGACGATCATCAAACAAAATTTATAAAACCGAACTCACAAAGACAAGATATAATAATCATGTATTGGGTAAGTATCGGGTCGATCCACATAGAGCAGGGTTGACTTTAATCGTAGAGTTGACTTGGTCAAACATAGGTTTAAAAGGAGTCTTAAATAAGAGAAAATAAGATGTGATGAATGGAAATGATATAAATAAGCTAAATAAGAAGCTTTAAGAATTGAAATCTCGGATTTGAAAGAGAAAAGTCAAAAGTCAAAGTCAAAGCGTTGACTTTGACTAATAGTTGGTATTCTGCAAAATAAGAGAATCAAAAAGAGTCAGAAGATTACGAAAATAAGATATTTGGAAACTAGAGAGAAAATAGAATTTATTGATATATATTTCGTAATTTTTGGATAAGAAATGAATTTATTATGAATTATTGAAAATCAACAATCAGAAAATCCCCGAAATTAACACCTCGGAGGAAATCTTCAAATTGAATGACCAAATGAAATCCAAATCTTGAAATTTCTATGTCGATGGAAATCTAAGAACTAGAGGAATCCAACAAGACCAAAATTATCAAATTCTCATTTGTAAATCAAAAGTAAATGACCCCGAAAGACAACGTTTGACTTCTGATGAAAGATAAACAGTCCTTGGTCAAACGTCAAATTGGAGGGTCAAGTGAACTCGGAATTTGATGAATTTTCTATCCACGGAAAGTTGATGAAAAGAGGAATCCAATGAAACAAAAATCAAGTGATTTGGAATTATAGTCAAAGAAATATCCTATTTTCAAAATCTGCGACTTTTCGGACCTAAAATTGGAGAAAATGAAGAACACTATGAACTAATTTACAAAATTAAACTTCTAAATCTAATAAAAACTCAAATTATCTCGTGATAATCGATCGAATCTCACTAATAACCCGATTGCCGCAAGAATGGGGCTTCAATTCTTGTGGATTGAAGCGAATTTGCTCGAATTCTTCCTCGCGGACGTTCGGAATTCAAGGGGAAAATTCGATAAAATCAACGAGAAATTCGCGATTAATCCCGCTCCAATTGCTTCGCAATCGAGTCTAAACGCGGGGGGGATCACGATGAACTAGAGATCTTGCTTGAAATTCTCTTAATTCCTTCACAAATCGATCAAAAGTTAAGTTTCAAAGGGAGAAATACATTGGTTTTAAAGAGGAAATTGGCTCGAATTCGTGGGTCATTGGAGCGGTCGTGGAGGCGGTTTGCAGGGGTCGTGGGAGCGGTTCCTTCAGGCGGCTTCGACGCTCCTGAATTGGTCGTGAATTTTGCTTGATTTTTGCTCTAATAGATGCCACGATCGCGCTTGATCGTGGTCATGATCAAGCAGCGATCGGACCACGATCGTGAGGCAATCGAACCTCGATCGTTGCCTCTTCTCGTGCCTTCTTCGTTTAGAATCATGCGCCAAGATCATCGCCTTCAATCCATGCCAAAAATTCCACGATCGCGGCTCGATCACACCGCGATCACGGTTCGATCGGACCGCGATCGTGGAGTTCTTCTGCGAATCCTTATCGCCGTCCGATGGAGCTTCAGGTGAGTGGACTATCGTGATTCATCTGATCTAGTATACCCCGATCATAAGGAGGGTTCATCGCCATCCGTCCGATGAATCCTTGATCACACCGCGATGAAAATCAGGCGCTCCTGGGGGCGCCACGTGGCGATCGATTAGCTCTCCGATCGCGGTCACTTAAGGTAAACATTACGCACGTGCTTGATCTACGATCGCGTGGACTCGGGTCCACGCGATCTAGGTCATCTTGATGAAATCCGACGCTCCCCGTGTTTCCACGTCACCTGCAAAAGAGAAGACCGTGTGGGAACATAGTCCCACACGGAGGAAATACGGGGAGATTTTGCGCTTAAATAGGGGAGCCCCCCTATTTAAGCATAGCGTTACCGTCCCCCAATGTTACCAGGGCTCCACTATACCCGTGGGCCCTCCACCTACCTGCCTGCCATGTGGCGCCCCACATGGGCGCCCACGTGGACCGCGTGATGGCGTGGCCTTCTGCCACGTGGCCGCGCCACTGTGCGCCTCCTGCGCCCCGTGCGGGCCACCCGGGCTTTGCCTCATGGCCTCAGTGCCGCGTCGCACCCCATGGCGGTCCCGCGCGCCACGTCAGCCGCTCGCCACGTCAGCCGCCGCCTGGGCCCGCTCGCCACGTCAACCTGCAGGTAATAACCCCTTTTTTTCCCGATTTTTAATAGAAAATACCTCTAAAATTTAAATATAAAATCAAATTAAATTAGGAAAAAGGCATAAAACTTCATAAATTTATAAATTAAAATATACAGCTCGTTTTTAATCCAAATCTTCTCCATTGGATCACAAATTCTTTTCTTTTTAGTATCATGTCATTTAAAATATATTTAGAAAGAAGAAATCAAGATGACTTATAATTTACTTAAATCATTTCTCATTAAACATTCTAAATCATAAATTCATCCTAAAATCATCCTTCCAAACATTTACTAAAGTCAAAACTCATTCCATAACAGAGATTAACTTCTATTAATTTAAACAAAATATTAATCATCTATTAAGCATGAAATTATCCCTAATTTATGCATAAATATCAACTTTAGTGAAATGACATGCCAATGGAGAAAATTCCTAAAAAGTATGATAACATGCATCATATTCACATAAAATAAGCATGAATATGAGTTAATTAAGATAAGAATTCAAGTTATAAATGCATGTTATCCTTGGCCTAGCCATTTATTAGGCCTAATGGGGCCCTTTAAGCCAAAGATTATCTTTTTTTTTTTAACTTATTGGGCCAGATCTTGCTTATTTGTGTGAAGCTAAGAAGAAGCAAGGGATAATATTAGGGCTTGAGGGAGATGAGGATTAGTAGTATGTGAGGTTTTCTATTAAATGTCATGAAGATTTTTGAAATTTTGTGGAGGTGTTGAGGGTGGGGAGATTGAAAATTATTGAGAATTTAGTAATTGTGGATGAAGCTTAGAGGGTAGAGCTGTTAGGTTCTGATGTCGATAAACTTTCAAAATTTTGATCAAAACATCAAATGCAACAGTAAAACATTGCATCGAATATTCAAAAGACCAAGCTACCAAGAATAGATGATCCTATCATCTAGTATGAATGAGAAAACATACTTACAAGGTTTCCTTGAAGGAGTTCTTGAAACTATTTAAGTGTCTAGCCTCTAGCGGTATCCACACGCTTTCTAGATGGTTGAACCTACTCTTCACAGCTCTTCACCAAGAGAGAAAGAGAAGAAAGGATAGAATGCCTACAAGGCTTGCATGGGCACCTTGAGTTGTTGTCGCTGTCCCCCTATTTATAGGCATTTGGTATGTGGATTATTCATAAAAACCCTTATAATTGTGTCTATATCCACCAACACCCATAGACCTTACGTGTGTGACCCTCTAGGTCTATATATCTCACTAGTTAATAAATTTATAGACCAAATAACATTTTATTAGTCAACATTAATTAATTATCTACATCAACATATAGATTAATTAATCAAGGATCAATTTAACCTAATAGATAGGTTGAGTTGTTAGCCCGTTGGGTGCCAAACTACACCACGTACTCTAGGAGATATGGAATATGTAAGAACTCAATTATGGAAACCTTTTTGTCATCGATTACCATGTATGTATAATCCTTCATCTATATGAAATTTTTGAATGACTTAGCGTACGGTCAACTATCAAACCCTAATCATTCACTCAAGTTAGTACTAATACGCGTAGAAATTACCAGGAACTCCTTCTCCGATATTTCCACTATCTTGGCGAAGATTTCATCGCATCTCATTACTTGAGTCAATCTCCTCAAATACCGAGGGCGGATGATTCCATCTTGATCACACAATCATCTTCGTGGACTTCATGTCGTATCCAATATATGACGTTTAAGATATCATGTGGCTAGGAATTCGTAAGTTATAATCAAAAAGCGATCATCCATCCACAAGATGTCTTTGGTGTCTCAAGTCAAAGGACCACATACACAACCATGACATGAATCAACATGATTGACATTTAGGTATAATATCATTAAGAGATTCTTACGGATCAATTCAGTGAACTCTTTTGCCAAAAAGCATCCACTATCTATCATTAGTGTCTCTACACCGATGGCTATAGGATCAACCATACTCATCATATGAGTTGGATAATTCGATGTCCTTCTCGAATATCCCATGAATAGGAATGTTTAGAACATATGTTTAAAGACTAGTGATAACTATATTATGATCTCATCATAATTTACTTAGTCATTACACATGCTCATGGACTTCATTGAAAACATTGCACAAGAATGACAATGAATTTCATTTCATTTTAATGAACATAAACAAGATACATGAAATAGTGATTGGCTTATTGGCCACATAATATGTATCATGAGCATGAGCTGAATTCCGAAGAGATGAATGAGATTGACCAAAGGATATAGGAAGGGAGGAAGTAGTTTCAATTGAGGGAAGTGAGTTGGAAAGTGAATTTGATGCGGTGGAGGAACTGTTTGAAAGAGAAATGGGTAGTGGTAGAGATGAAGTGGTGACTTAAGTTGAATGAGCACCAATTGGAGACTCAAACATTGAATCATTGGAAATTGAAGATGTTGAGGTGACAGGGAATGTTGTCTCATGAAAGTGGATGTTTGGGAAATGAATATTTTGCTTGAGCTTAAGGGGAGAGACCTATAATTGAGATAAGAGGAGTTATAACCAAGGAAAGGACATCTCTTGGAGTGATAATTAAGTTAATCGAATGACTAGGCCCATAAGTTAGGATAACAAACACATCCAAACGTTTTAAGTAGACCCAAATCTCAAGGGGTTATTTTAAAGACTATTTCATAAGGTGATTCATTTCCAAGTAAGGGAGAGGTTAATTGTTTTAGAAGGTAAGTGGAGGTGAAGGAAATATTGAGAAAAGGAATGTAGTTTCTACTAAATGTCTATGTTTCCTTTTTGACCGATTAATTTTTCTAAAGGATATAGGGGCAAGAAATTATATAAAGAATGCCATGTGTTTTGAGATAATGTTTAAAGGACTAGAGATTATATAAAGAATGCCATGTGTTTCGAGATAATGTTTAAGGGACTGGAATTCTTTCTACATGTTTGTGAAGAACCACCTTTCTGCATGTTTATGAAAATTAGAGAAAACATACACAACGTCACTTTTTCCCTTAAGAGGGAATAGCCACATTATTTAATAAAATCATCCACAAAAATGATGTAATAAGAAAATCCAAAATGAGATTTAAGAGGACCAAGCTCCCATACATCATAGTGAATTAGTTGTAATGGTTTCATGGACTTATTTTAAGAGAGTTTTAACGATAATTTGTGAGCCTTAGAGAGGTGATAGGCCTCACAAGAGAAGCTCTTGAGTTGTGAATAAGAGGTAATTCATACCTACTGATGAAGTATGAAGAGCTCGAAAATGTGAATGTCTAAGACAATTATTCATATTGCTGAGTATCAAAGGGTGTGTAAAGGAAAAGATCAAGGAAGAACCTTGAGAAAGAATGTTCAAACCTTGCCTCTTGCCAAGACAGAGGTGTTTACATCAGTGGTATGGTGTGTTGTTGTAATTTCTACAGATGCAGAGTAGCATGATGCGACATGCCATTGTCTACATACTAGGAGATGTTGGAATCTAGTACCAAATATACTCAAGTACTCGATGCCCAAATTTTAGCTTAGTGGGCATCTAGGAGCTTTGTATTAATTGTTTCTTCATCTTCCCTTGTTCTGCTTATTGCAACCCCTTGCTCTGTCTGATTCTTGTGAAGTTTGAGCATAATTGGCAGGAGCAAACTCACCTTAGATTTTTCTTCATTTTGACGAGTATGCATGAGTCATAAGATCACTGATTTGCTATTGTGCATACTGTCTGAATATAAGTTTCAACTCAGGAATTTCCTTTTCTATTGTTGTGAAGCTTTGTTTGGAGTTCCATAATTCACAATTTTGTGGAATTTGCATAATTTTTGTTTGATAGCTTAACAAGCTAGATTTGTTGTGTCTTACCTATTACACATGACACGATAGATTCTAAGAGTGAGTTGTTGATCATAGGCAAGATAGGTCATTTTTTAACCACTTTGATATGCTAGATTCGCGACTTTTTTCCTTGACCATTAAAGATTGATGTGGGGGGAGGATCTTCATCCAAGAGATTGATCACGTTATTTGTGCTTAGAATTGGTAGCAGTTGAGTCTTCCATTGAAGGAAGTTCTCTCTAGTCAGTTTCAAAGAGATCAAGAAACCTATTGTTGTGATGGATGATCTAAAGTTGAATGATTTTCCACAATCTGGTTTTTGGAAGAGGCTAAGACGGTGGGTTGCTGATCACCTCAAGGATTGTCCAAAAGATGATGAGCACACACACAAATGCACACACAAACTCAAAGACAAGGAAAATGTGAGAAAAGAGGAAAACTTCACTAAAAACACTCAAAACACACTTAAAACCCACTGGAGGGAGAAAGGAATGCTCAAATGATCTGTGGGACGCTCTTGGGGTATCTATTTATAGGCTTTCAATGAGAAAATACTTTCGGAAAAAAAATCACCTCTTTGTGTGCACGTGTCCCACCGAAGGGCTCCATGGCGCATGAAAATGGGGGCCCTGCACATACCACGGCCAGCACGTGGTGCCCACGTCGATGGTTACTGTAGTATTCCGCCAAATGTCGCACCATGGGCGTGGCAGGTCCCCCGAAAAATGCACCACGCGCAGCACGCGGTTACTATCCTTTGTGCGGCCTGCCGGCAGGTACTGTAGCACCTGCCGACTGCGGTGCCACACGTGCCTGCCGTGCCACGGAGGGAAAATCACCCCAACTGAGACTGTGCCACCCTCCTTCTTGACGCAGTCAGCCATGGAGAATGCTTGATGAAGCCGTTGGGCAGAGGGCTCTGATACCATCAAAAGAAATGAGAAAGGAGAGAGAGACGGATCCTGGTGAAATTGATTATAATTTCTTTCGCTTTTACAATTCATCATACATAATAGTATTTAGAGACATGGATAGATCCGTTGGAGGGTGGTTACTGCTATCGTTAGATCTGTCCGAGATTGGGAAATCACCTCTCTTAGCATGGATCTTTCTTTTTTTCCCAGGTGAGATGTTCGATGATGTGATCGTTAACACAGCACAGGTCAACGGGGATAAACTCGAATCGCCGGTCCACGCTACTTCCTTCGGGTAACTTCCGATTCACCTTTGAACGACAAAAATGTCAATTCAGACTCCAGACTATCAAGAAACTGATCTTTTCTATCTACCGATAAGCCTGAGTGTCGCCACTTTAATGGCGACAACCAGTACGCGAGGACCACAACCAGTCGCTTTCTTTCACCAGATTTCCCGTGTCGCCGTTTTATTGGCGGGGGGAAGGTCATTGGGTTGTTTGTATTGTTTTACTCTGACTCGTCACAAGTATCTTCATTATTTTCTGCCGATATCGACTTGGGAGTTTGCTGTGATTCCTGATACCTTAGCTGCGTTTCTTCTACCTCGGCGACGACTTTGCTATCCGGAAACACTCGTTAGATGATTTTACCTCCTCCTGGTTAGACTTTGCTTGTCCGGATGATCTGTTGCTTTGGCTTCTGTAGGCGATTTGTACCCGCATCTCTACTCTCGTGCGTGATACTATCCCTGTTTATGACCCGGTAGTGTTTTAGGACGCATACGTCTGTCCTGAACGTTTCTGTAATATCCTCTTGTGGACGTAAAATTGTCTTGCAGAGGATCAAACAATGAAAGAAACCCGTCGAGAAAAACTCCATGATGATGGTGTAATTTTTCAGGAGGTATCGTTCAGTTGGTGGATAAATAAAGTACTGCAATCTGATCGGAAAATTGTTCTGTCAACCGCTGTCAACCCTTTAGGCGTATTTTTTTGAAAAAAAGTTCTCGGAGTTTTAAGTTTTGAGATTCTTTTGTCAGAAGAGAGTCGGTGTCTGATTATTCTTTTTCAACGATGAGATTATGCGGTTCTTGTTGGTGATTCATCTTTTGTCGTAAATATCGAATCCATTGGAAAATATCTAAAATGAATATAATGTCCATTCTCAGAGAAAATTATGAAAGACGAAACGAGCTCTCACATTCAACTGTCATCATCATCTATCTCTCCTGCCTTTCCACGGGCAACACCTGCTCCCGTTTTCCCTCCTTGCGGTAAGATCTGTCGCTACTTCCATTAATTTTTCGGTTGCTTCAAATATATCTTTTGTTATGTAATTTATCCATAGCATATCGTTCTTAATCGATCGCAGGATGATTCTGAAAGATCTAATTTTTTATTAATCGTCAATCGCTTCAAAATATCTTGGCGCATCGATATCTCTCTTTCTTTCTCTCAAACCTTTGTGGCTACTTCTCCTTCGGTAATACCATGCTATAACCTTGATTGATCAAATCAACCTTATTAAATTGACGATGCACTTTCGACGATTTTTAATCGATCGATTAAAATCTACGATGCGATTTCAATTTCGACCAATTTGCTGTAGATATCTTCTAGTCGATCAGTCCTAATGATTGAAAGCCAGCAGCAACAGAGAGAGAGAGAGAGAGAGAGAGAGATGTCGGTAGTGGCATACGTTAGTTAATCGTTGACCAGCGTAATCATTTATTTCGATCAATTATCATGTTTGCCTAAGATAGAGAGAGATATTCCAAATGTGCAAGTTTTATCTTGGTTTTCTTTTCAGCTCATCTGAATTATTCAATTGTAAGTAATGAAAGACGTTGGTAGATTTATTGACATCCAACACGGTTTTATATTCAGAATTTGACTACTATCAACTTGATGATTTATTGAATCCGGAAGAGAAAGCAATAAGAAGAAAAGTAAGAGAGGTGATGGAGAAAGAAATTGCTCCGATCATGACCGAGGTAACCCTCTCCAATATCTTGATTTTCTGTCGCCTTCACTGGATTCTTTGATCAGATTTTATGATCTTGATGCTCCTTTCAAGTACTGGGAGAAGGCGGAGTTCCCATTTCATGCTATTTCCAGACTTTCAACCATGGGACTTGCCGGTGGAACTATTAAGGTACCTCACTTTCAAATGCTTCTTTGATTAGAAATGAAAATTTCATGGACTGAAACTATCCATAGGGCTATGGTTGTCCGGGACTTTCCTTTCTTGGCAGTGCCATCGCCACTGCAGAAGTGGCCAGGGTGGATGCTAGCTGTTCTTCCTTCATCGCTGTGCATTCTTCTGTAGCAATGATAACTTTTGGTATGTATCCATGTCTCAGTTTCTTCAAAATCTGACTTCCCAGGGTCTGAAAAACTAAATTTAACAGAGATGTGTGGATCTGAGGAACAGAAGCAGAAGTATCTGCCTTCCTTGGCACAGTTGAAGACTATTGCTTCCTGGGTAAGTGAATAATTTATCAAGTGATTAAAATGAGGTAATCGGCTGTGTTGGCTTTTTCATCTCTTTCGCCGTCAGAAATGCCTACCGCATTTCTCTCTCCTCTCTCTTTCTCCGGGAGTTTCTCTTGTATGGGCTTTGAAGCTTCCCTTTCTATCTCAAACGGGATGTTACAATTTTAGCCCAATAAAGGTGTACTCATTCCTTTATTGGAAGGCCCATGAGTTGAATCTAACTATTCTTGTTATACCTTCTTACTTCTCTTCTTTTAAGTGTTCTAGTTATATCATGGAGAATTCTTGTTCTTGATCCTCGTCCTGAAGACTGAGGGTCTTTGGCTCTATTCGTTCATACTGAAAGAAGAATTGCTTCATAGTCATGACTTACACAACGTGTGGTATCAGAGCTAGGATGGTGACTACAAAGATTGAGCTCCAAAAATTTGATAAGAAGACAAACTTCATCTTGTAAAGGTCAAGATGAATTGTCTTAAGAGACTAACTATGAATCTCTTCCTTTGAAAGAAAATATGAGCAAGTTTGCGACAAATTCTCATCCTCAAACTCCAACCAAGAGCCTATTTGTCAACGGGCATGACCAAGACAAGAAGTACCGAGGTTCAAGAAGCAAATCAAAATCTTGAAATGTTGAGAAATTTGCAATTGCTGAAAGAAGAAAAATCATATCAAGGTAGAATTTCAAATCAAGAACAAGGACACAAAAGATGAGTTAAAGGAGCAATAAACTACTGAAAATATTGCTCATTGCTGTGAGATTTTGGTAATGTTTGAGTCTAAGCCCAAGATACCTTATGAGTGGATCTCGGACCCAGATTTCACTTTCCATATTTGCTCTCAACAAGATGTTTTTATCACTGTTATTGCATCTTGCCTTGTTTTTATGATGGGAATGACTCACCATGCAAGATAGAAGGCAACATAAGTGTTTTCATTTGGATTTTTGATGGGTTTTTTTTAATATTGAGCAACATAAGATATGCTTCCAAACTGAGAAGAAATCTGATTTCCCTTAATACTCTTGATGCTCATCGGTACAAGTTCATTAGTGAAGGTGGTCTTATTACAGTCTGTGAAGGGGCTCTAGATGTGTTCTTGAAAGGGACTAAAGATCCATTATGAATTGATAGAAAGGATCTCGTCTACATGCCCAAGAAATCCCTCAATGGATTAAAACAATCCCCTAGACAATGGTATATAAGATTTGATTCTTTTATCTCCACTCTTGATTTGACACAAAGCCAATATGATTTTTGTGTATATTTTCAAGGAGGTGGAGGGCTTATTCATCTACATATTATTATATATTGATTACATTCTAATTGCGGCAAAGTGTATGGAATGCATCTACAAAATCAAGTTTCAAATTGGACATGACTTTGAGATGAAAGATCTTGGGTCAGCTAAGAGGATTTCGGGGAAGGAAATCAAGAGAAATTGATATCCCAGAATCCTATCCCTAAGCCAAGAGGGATACATGGAAAGGATGCTCTCAAAATTTAATACAAAGGAAGTAAATCTAGTAAGCACCCCAACTGTTGCCCACTTTAAGCTTTCATCGGCTTTGTGTCTGAAGACAATGTTTGAAGGATAATATATTTCCGAAATTTCCACACTCTTGTGTTGTTGGATCACTCACGTAAGTGATGATTTTCAAAACCCAAGAGATCTCACAAGCAATGAGTGTCATAAGCTATTATATGGCTACTTTAGGGAAATAGAATTGGAAGGTTGTCTAGTGGATCTTGAGATATCTTCAGGGAACCTCTAAAGTATGCTTTCATTTTGGGACGTCAAAGGATAGGGTGTCTAGTTGTATTGATTCAGACTATGCAAGCGATCTCGATAAAAGGAGATCACTCACCGAAATTTGTTTGCATGTCTTCAAGATGTGCTATCTACGAATGAAGTTGAATATATAAGTTGTCACGGAAGTAGTCAAAAAGGAATTTGAACTAATATATGCTTGAAGCAATATTCTATTGACCTATTCTATGACAGCCAAAGTGCTATTTATCTTTCAAAGGATCAATTGTTCCCTGAGCGAACAAAACACATAGATGTATGTTATCACTTTATACAATATATATTTATGAAAGGAGATGTACACATCCGAAAGATCAACACTCAACATAAACTAGCAGATATGATGACCAAGCTAGTTCCTCAGGTGAAATTCAAGCATTGCCTCTATTTATTGGATATTTGCAATTTGAAGATTATCCCTATTCTCTAAAGGATTTTAGGTGAAGATTTTTTTGGCTTTTCATTTCCTTCAATGAAAGAAATGCCTAGTGCTTTCTCTCTCCTCTCTCTTTCTCCCATTGTGGGACTTTCTCTTTTTCTGTCTTCTTAAGATGGGCTTTGAAATTGCCCTCTCTATTAGTGTCTCTTTGTCTCATCTTCTCTCATGGCCCTTTGGTATTCTTAATTGGGTTGTACAATTTTAGCCCTTTAAGTACATACCCATTTCCTTGAAGGACTTGAGCTGAATCTAACTATTCTTGTTCCATCTTCTTGTTCTTTCTTCATTGAGTGTTCTAGCTATATTTGGAGCATTCTTGTTCTTCATCCTATTTCTGAAGCTTGAGGATCTTTGGCCCTATTTTTTCACACTTAAAGAAGAATTGGTTCATGGTCATGACTTATTCAACAAGGTGTTTAAATCATGTGGCAGGCACTGACTGAGCCAGAATTTGGAAGCGACGCGAGTTCTTTGATATCCAAGGCCACAAAGGTTTGTTTTTCAGAATTTACATTCATGGATCCTAAAAATGGACCTTAAATAATGCAACAGGTGGATGGAGGTTGGGTACTAGATGGACATAAGCGCTGGATTGCCAACAGCACCTTTGCTGATATTTTGATCGTGTTTCGCAAGGAATGCGATAGACAACCAAATTAATGGGTGATTAATTATTTTGTAATAAGATAAATTATTGTAGATTTATGCATCTCCATTGGCAGATTTATTGTGAAGAAAGGCTCTCCTGGCTTGAGCATCTCTAAGATTGAAAACAAAGTCAGCCTTAGAATCCTCCAAAATGGTGATATTTTCTTGAACAAAGTATTCGTCCCCGATGAGGATAAATTGCCTGGTGTCACTAGCTTCCAAGACACAAACAAGGTATTTGCCAAATATATCAATAGTTGATAGCAACATCTCTATGACTTTGATGCCAGCTCATGGGTAGAGTTTAACAAACATTTAACATGAGCCAAGCAAGAGAGAGCGACGAGAATCAATGCAAAGGAGTTGACCCAAAAGAAGATATTTCTTTGATGAAAAGAGGGTAGTTAATTAGTCAAATAAAACTTAATCAACTTTACTTCTCATCATTACATTGATAAATCAAATTATTGAAGTCCTTCATGTAAAATAAGTTGATCTCAAAAGCTGACGAAAGTGTTAACAAAAGTAAACTCCATTTGAAAGCACAACAATCATATCAATACCCCCAAAGAGTAGTTCTTGCAACAAAATTTACTAAGACATATATACTTTAGAAATTCAGACATCATGTATTTTTCAATTTTAGAAGATCATCGTGAATCTATATTTTTCAATTTGATGCAGTCATATCATCACATCTCAAGATCAACATGATTGAACATAATATCAACCATGCATTGACATATTATCACATTATATTGGTGCTCATATGTATTGCACACCCATTTTATACGAATAATCATATCATCCTGCCATTCTATTTATATTTGTTTATAGATTTCACTCTCTATATGTGCGGATGGAATTTGGAAAATCTCGAAATTTGAGGGTAATCATGCGTTTGATTAAACAGTTTTTTCATCAACTTGTAGTTTAGCCAACAATGTCAAAGATTTAATCCCAGTTTCTCTGGGTACAGTTCATAATTGCAATGGATATGAATTTTGAAGATTATAAAAGGCAAAAATTTCAAGCATTGAGTTTCTTCGACTATTTCGTGAATCGTGTAAAGAAATCGCATTTTTTTGTTAATTTTCATGGTGGAACTAAAATCGTTTTCTTTTGCCCCAATTGTTTCTATGTCAAACTACTTGGAGAGAAAGATGGATAGGCCATGAGTAAGAGTAGAAGTTTTGATTCCATGGCTTACCGATGAACTGAATTCAGGAGTAGGTCAAAAAGTTAGCTACAAACCAAATCGTGACAGTTGATCCTTACACCTAGGTTCTCTATTACGCTCGAGTTATCGTGGCCTGGCAGCTGACGGGAATATCAATGGGCGTATTCGATGCCTGCCTTCGGTAAATTCTTTCTCCCATCGTACCAAAGATCTTTGGGTTTTTCTTACCGTAATGTGCAGGTACTTGAAGGAGAGGAAGCAATTCGGTGTCCCGCTGGCGGCGTTCCAGCTGAACCAAGAGAAGCTCGTGCGCATGCTCGGGAACATCCAGGGCATGCAGCTCGTCGGCTGGCGCCTCTGCAAGCTCTACGAGTCCAGCAACATGACTCCCGGCCATGCAAGTTTGGGGAAGGTCAGCCTGGGCACCAGAAAAAAATACCCAAGTTCCTTCCTCGTCTGCAAATTTCGATCGAATTATTTTATCTCTCGGTTCAGGCCTGGATCTCGCGGATGGCCAGGGAGACGGTTTCTCTGGGGCGAGAGCTGATGGGAGGGAACGGAATAGTGACAGATTTCCTGGTCGCCAAGGTTCCCTATCAACGACTCTTCCTCGTGTCCTTTCGTGTAGATTATTTACTCCAAGATAATATGTTGCAGGCGTTCTGCGACCTGGAGCCGATCTACTCGTACGAAGGAACTTACGAAATAAACAGCTTGATCACGGGGCGCGAGATCACCGGGATCGCGAGCTTCAAGCCTTCTCTTCAGATCAACCGCAGCCGGTTGTGAGGAAGCACAGCAACGGACTGTGAAGAAAACAAGTGGCTGTTTTGTTCATAAACCCTTGCTTTTTTTTTAGTTTGCCGTGCACCTTCTAATTAACAAATTTAATATAATGGGTTGGCTCAGTGGGGGCCACAACATGGATAAAAGACTTTCAGTGGCAATCACTTGCCCTACAAGGAAGAGCCATGGCTGCAATCCACCTCGCGGCCATTGGGGCAACGTCCATCTCGTTGGCTTCTCCTTCGTCTCTCTCTCGGAGATCGTATGCTTTAAAGCGTTCTTCTTTCATTCTCAACGAGCCGGGGATTTTTCTCCGATCCGTGCACGCGAAGAACCGGCGCGGAGGTTTCCGTTATGCCGCCGTCAGTTGCTCCGTTAGAAAACTTTCCGAGGCAGAACTTCTACCTCTTCCTGTGGAGGATCTCAAGGAGAAAATTCCTTCTGGTGCCGGCGTTTATGGAGTCTACGACGGGAACGGCGAGCTACAATTCATCGGCATTTCTCGTAACATTGCGGGCAGCATTGATTTTCATAGGAAGACTGTTCCCGATCTCTGCCATTCCGTCAGGGTGATTCGATCTGGGTCCTCGTTTTTCTTTGATTGTGTGATGTTAGGCGATTCGATCTGACTCTTTGTCCTGCCCATCCTTTTTCTTTTCACATTTATACGAGAGAAGCTCTCGCGACTTCCTCCTTCCTCGTACGTTGACCCAACTTGATGATTTGACCAAAGGATTCCTGTTCTTTGCGCATTTTCAGAATCACATCACAACTATGGTGCTTCTTGTCTTTGTTATTTCATGCTCAAAAGATTTTTCTTGGTGGATAAATCATTCTTCTCCCGTGCTCAACTTGACTTAGAAATCTTCTTATTTCGAGACTCAACCTTTTCTTTGGTATCAAGTAGGTTGATTTCACTACTTTTTTGTCAGATTACATGCATACTGAACGACTTTCCATTTATTTCCTGTAATTAGAATACCTGTAATTATGAAATCTCTTCCTCAAATCTTCAATCTTTTTGTTCAGGTTGGTCTCGTTGACAACGTCGTTGAACGGACAGTGTTGACCGATGCCTGGAAGTCTTGGTTGCAAGAGCACATAGATGCCACCGGCAAGCCGCCAGCTGGTAATTTATCGGGAAACACCACGTGGACACGCCAACGGAAGACGAAGGCCGATCTGCGCCTCACGCCCGGGCGCCATGTGACGTTGACCGTCCCACTGGAGGACCTCATTGACCGTTTGGTCAAAGAAAAAAAGGTGGTGGCCTTCATCAAAGGCTCCAGGAGCGCTCCTCAATGTGGGTTCTCACAGAGAGTGGTGGCTATTCTTGAGTCCAACGGTGTTGACTACGAGTCGGTCGACGTCCTCGATGAGGATTTCAACTCCGGGCTGAGGGAGACGCTCAAGGCCTACAGCAACTGGCCCACTTTCCCGCAGATCTTTGTAAAAGGAGAGCTCCTTGGCGGCTGTGATATCCTCACTGCCATGGATGCCTCTGGGGAACTCTCCAAGCTGTTCAAGAACTAGAAGCGATTTAAACTTGTTCTAGAATCGAATTCCCACACTTCTGATCCCTACGCATCCACTTCGGGTCATCCGCATACAAATAAAGGGGCGAGCCCTCAAATGGTTCAATCAAATCAAAATGGATTAGTCCAGAAAAGGATCATTAGATGGTAAGCAGAAGTATACCAATTATCCACTAACATGTCCGC
The DNA here is from genome assembly GCA_024174645.1 of Lemna minuta. Lineage (NCBI taxonomy): Eukaryota > Viridiplantae > Streptophyta > Magnoliopsida > Alismatales > Araceae > Lemna > Lemna minuta. The sequence continues at coordinate 8,211,837 of CM044102.1, read as the reverse complement.
AATTATTGTTTGTTAAGAATAATTTCAAGGAAACGTGAACGATTCTCACTTAAATCGATAATTAGTCCAAGAATATTGGTGCCGAAGGCTTGAATCGGCGCAGCATTAGGTTTAGCATAGAACAGCTTTAAAATCAAGTAAAACAGGGGAATAACATGAGATGAGAGTGACGATAAATGGTAGGGTTTTACGTAAGGGGCATAGAAGGAGGAATCGATCAGGTCAAAATTGACCGAGGAAAATGATGTAGAAGTCAACGCAAAGACATTACGGAGAAGAGGTTAAAATCTGGTGAAATTGAAGTAGAAACAACTATATAGAATCGATCTGACCCACCTAACACGAGATGAAAGGGAGAACACATACCAGATGGAATCAGCCTGTGGGACTATTCAACTTCACGTGATTCGAAGCTTTTCATAGCAATTTCTGTCGGAGTGGGTTCAAAGTTCACGCGTCCAATCATCCACAGAAGATAGTGTTTGTAAAATTTCTTGCACCCGATGAGAACAATAAACCCTAAAAAAAGCAAAAAAATTCCTATTTTCAAGAGAATAATGCAAAAAAAAAAATGCTCAATTAATTGAGAGTTTTCAAAAATTGAGTTCTCCGCAAGCAGAGAGAAACTTTTAATGAAGAGATATGAACATTAATGACGGCAATTTTCAGATTGGGCTTACTGAGACTGGGCCGCGTGGATGGTGGCCAATTTTTTTTTGTCTTTGCTGTGCCTGGATCCATCTAGCGCTCCAGAGCATGCCACGTAATCTTGTGCTGATTTGTGTCTCACATAAGAAATTCTTTGAAATTTAATCGCTGGATAAGCTTCGAAAGGATGCTTGCCACCTCTACGGCTTTCCCCTGAGCAACTCTCAAGCTCCGAATTTCTTTTCATTTTGGAATTTTTAAACTCCCTAGCAATTCATTAAAGTATATTAAAATTTTTAAAATATATTTTAAATATAGAAAACCTTTAAATCTCATGTTTCTGTTATTGAATTGCAAATTTATATTCTTTCCTTTGATTCCAAAATAAAAGTTAAAATAATTGAGAGGTTTGTTACTATAATAATTTTTTTGAAATTAAATTTGCACTAGGTCAACAAAAGGGTTGACTTCAAATCAAATATCCTTTTTCTTCTCTTTCTTCATTCACGATACATTGCACTTATATCCTATTTCTATAAAGCACAAAGTAAATTGTGATATATCTTCAAGCTTTTTAACCATGAGTAACTCAAAATTATCTTTAAAATTATGTACTATGTGAACTTAGGTAAAATATCATATGCTCATGAAAATCGTATAAATACATAATAAAATGCATCGATATTGCATAACTAACGTAATAAAAGTTAGATACTTAGCACGAAGGGGCAATTATAAATTCCATGCTATCACCCATCCTACTCAGCCTTTGTCCTTATTGTAGTTCATTTGGGTAATGAACTCCCTTTGCTCTAGTGTCATCCATCCATCATTCAACATCTAGGCCTCTATATCCAAATATCAGACGAAGGACAAATGATGGTTGGATGTTGGATGACATAGTGGGTGGTGGATCACAGAAGCATCTAGACATGTACGAATGGCATGGATGATGGATATTGGTTGATGAGTGTTTCTTGATATCACTAGATATTGCCAGGGATTACTGTCGAATATCTTTGGATATCTGGGGTGGATATCAGAGGTCGATCTTTGACATAACTAGATATCAACATTGGATATTGCATGGACAATGGAAGTGGATGCTTGATAT
>CM044102.1:8097689-8209575 GCA_024174645.1 Lemna minuta | reverse complement strand
GCCCACATCATTGAGAGTAAGATGCGCGGGGTGACTCGAATTCATCTTTCCAAATCTTCGTTACTCTCGGGAAGGTAAGAAGTGTAAGTTTCTTTTTCCTCTTCAACTGTGGAGAAGTTGCTCATGGGAAGAAGTTGATATCAATTTCGTGACTGTTATCCTTAGTGATGGCTTCCTTGTTTTCTGTTATACGATTGGCTTCAGGTGGCAGTCTTCTTTGAATTCTTCAGGATTGACTTTGGTCAACTTATTTATCTGTAGAGAAGCTCGATTACTTGGGAGAAGTAGTCATTGTTTTGAGCTTCCCTGAAATTCTTCATAACTTGGTTCTTCTTTACTCTTGAATGAATCATGACCTTGAGCTTCTTCAATTATGAGGCTTCTTGTATATTCTACATGACTTCATGATGGCTGAGATGGGACTCATCTTGAAAATATTCTTATAACTATTTACTTTCATATTGATCTCTCCTATAATTCTAACTAAGGGTGGTTTTTAAAGAGAAGGAAAATACAAATGGCTTCCTACTATTCTTTTCTTTGAGATCATTTATTCACACAAGGTACCTATGATATGGTGGTATGGTTTGGATAATTAGGAACCTATATCAAAGGTAAAAGGGTGGTTGACTTGGTCCATTCAAAGAATGCTAAGTATCTAAGGATAAAAGTTTAACTTCTTTTGACCAAGTCAACCTTTAGACCAGTTTATAAATGGGAGATGAGGGAAAGTAATCCCCATTGGATCTTCACTCTCTTTTAAAGATTTAGAGATGTCTTTTTCACTCACTTCATGGATAGTGAGTTTCTCAAATTGTTGGATGAGGAAAAGAATGGCATGTTGTTGTAATTGAGGGTGGGTTCTCTTCCTTAATGTATACCTTTGGTTTAATAGGAACCCTTGTGTTCATATCTTGGGAGAATTCTCCATCAAAAACCCTTGAAACAATGTATGCCAATCAGACGAACATCGGCCGTGTAGTAGAGATCTTTGAGACTCTTCTCACTCTCAAGCAAGGCGATCTCTCTCTTTAGGCCCACTTCGGTCGCTTGCAGGCCTTAATTCAAGAGGTTGACTTTTATTAGCCTCCCACTACAGATGTCATGATGTTAAAGCGTTACCTTGCAGAGCTCTACGCTAGCATCTACCTTAGTGGGCTTCGTCCCTCCATCGCCTCTTAGCTTAGGGGCTCTCTTCTCTCTGGTGACCATGTCCCTGGCATCGCTACCATTTTCTCTGCTGCTATTCAAGTCACGACTAGTATGCCTTCATTCCCTCTCTCTTATGCTCAAGGCGATACTCCTCCTCCCTCAGCTATGGCCATTTCTGCTCCTCGAGCTCGTGACGATGGTTGTCTCCCTCCCCGCTTTGATGGCAATCGTCCTCCTCGTGGGTGTCGTCATAACCTTTTTCCGCCATGTTCTCACTGTGGCAAGCAAAACCATCCCGCCAAAAAGTGTTGGAAGCAATTTGGCAAGCCTTCTACTACCCAAGCGGTTTTGACTCCTCCAGCTCCCTTTTCCCTAGCACCGCCCAACATCCCTGCTCCCCAATATGATGTGACCTTGACGTCGGTCGAGTATGACGCCCTTCGCCATTTTGCGAGTATTGATGCTTCCTCTTCTGCCAATCTTGCGTCGCTTCCGGCTCCCTCCACGTCAGGTACAACTGCTTTACTTGCATCCTCTTCACCCTCATGGATTATCGACTCGGGGGCTTCCTCTCATATGACTAGGACTTCATCACTCTTATCATCATATCACCCTACCCCCTCCCATCCCCCTATTACCATTTCCGATGGCCAACCTTGTTTGGTCCAAGGCCGTGGTACTACTCGTGTCAACCCTTCTCTTTCTCTTCACCACATCCTCTATAATCTTGGCTTCCCTGTCAACCTTCTCTCTATTAGTGCTATCACTCGTGCTCTTCTCTGTACAGTTACCTTCTTTCCCTTTCATTTTATTTTCTAGAATCTGTTCACCAAACGGAAGGTTGTTTTGGGCCATGAGAATGGGCGGGGCATCTATGAGCTCGTTGCTGATGAACCCTCATCGGGTCTTCAAGCTCTTTTTGTTACATCTACTACTACTTCCTCCCTTTTGTGGCATCGTCGTTTAGGCCATCCTTGTTTTGAAAAAATTAAAAAGACCTTACCATGGCTTTCTCTTACTCAGTTTGTGTGCTAGTTGTGTCAATTGAGTAAAAATCATCGATCTTCTTACTCTAGTCGCGATGGCATCCCCTCTTCTGCACCTTTTGATCTTCTTCATTGTGATGTTTGGGGTCCCTCTCGTACTCCCTCCATTTCAGGTCATCGCTACTATATCGTGTTCGTTGATGACTATACTCGTGTGAGTTGGGTCTACCTTCTCTGCGATCGCTCTGAGGTTGTCACTACAGTCACCTACTTTATCATGGAAGTCGTCACTCAATACTCCACTACGCCAAAGATTCTTTGTATTGATAACGCTCTTGAGTTTGTCCAAACCTCTCTATGTACATTTTGTGCTGATCGTGACATTATTCACCAAACCACTTGTCCTCACACCTCACAGCAAAATAGTGTCGTAGAGCAAAAACACCGTGAAGTCCTTGATCTCACTCGCACACTACTCATTGAGATGCATGTCCCATCTTATCTTTGGTCTGACGCCCTCATGATTGCGACCTATCTCCATTATCGGGTCCCCTCTGCTCCCCTTAGTGGTGATGGGTATTATGTGGCATGCAAGCGAATCACACTTTTATCTTTTGTTTATATTCATTGAAATGAACTTTTATTCATTGTCATTCTTGTGTGATGTTTGCAATGAAGTCCATGAACATATGCAATGATCATGTGAATTATGATGAGATCATAATACGGTGATCGCTGGTCTTTAAACATATGTTCTAAATATTCCTATTCATAGGATATTCGAGAAGGACATCGAATTATCCGGAAAGAATAACACTATCTGATCTGACTCATATGATGAGTATGGCTAATCTTGTGGCCATCAATGTTGAGACACCAAAGATAGATAGAGGGTGCTCTTTGGAGAAAGAGTTCACTGAATTGATCTGTATGAATCCTTGAATGGCATTATGCCAAATTGTCAATCAGGTTGATTCATGTCACGGTTGTATACATGGTCCTTTGACCTGAGCCACCAAAGACATCTTGGGGATGGATGATCGTGTCCTGACTACAATTTACGAATCTCTAGCCACGGGATCTCCAAAACGTCATAGATTGGATACGACATGAAGTCCTCAAAGGTGATTGAGTGGTTAAGATGGGATCATTTGCCCTCGGTATATTGATAACATGCAATCTTAACATGATAAAACGTGATTATTAATGCAATTTAAGGCATAAAACATTACATTTATGTGCATGTTATCATACTTTGAGTGCATTTATATCATTCTATGCAATTTTATGTTATAATCTCAAAATGCACTAAATTAGGGCTAATTATGATAAATTAAGGATACATAATTTTATAACCTATCTTTATTTGAGATTATAAGTGGTTTTTAAAGTTAAATAATAAGAGAAATCATTTTTATAAACATTCATTTAAATTTTTAAACTTAAAATCTTAAGGAAATGAGTGTATTTTTGAAATATAAATTAAATCTCTTGTTATTTAAATATTTTGAATTTTTAGAATGATAGATAATTAAATTTCAGATCAAATGAAAGAAATTTGGATTAATTTGGAGTTGTATTTTAAAAGATATGATTTTTACAATTTTTTCTAAATTTTCTGATTTTATTTTCTATTTAAACGCGTTAAAAATAAATATAAAAAAATGTAAAAAGCGCGCGGGGCCCACGCGGGTGCGACGTGGCACGCAAGGCCACGTGGCAGAGCCACGCGGACCCGCGCAGCACGCCTACGTGGCGCATTTTTATACTTATATTATATTTATTTAATACATATAAAATGGGTCTTCAACTTTCCCTAGATGGGAAGGGTTATTAACCCTTTAATCCGTCGGGCCTTATAAACCTGACGGAGTCCACTCATTTTCACCGTGTGGGACTAATCCACACGCTTCTCTTTTAAAGCAGGTGACGTGGACGTACGCAGAGCGTCGGATCGGGCGATTGGACGATCGATAGGCGTCGATCGCGTGGAGCGCGGACCACCCGATCTGATCAAAGCACGTGCGCGATTCAAAGAGTTATAATGGTTGGATCGTCGGCGACGTGGCAGCATCGCACGCGTCGATCGCGTGGAGGCGGGGTGCACCGGAGATCAATCAAACACGTGCTGAATTTAATGGATTATAACGGCTGAGATTTAATCGCGTGCGATGCATCTCGACCGTCGGATCAAGAATAAAGGGGCGCGATTGGAGCGTTTCTTATAAAGCGTTTCATCGGATTAAATCGTGGCCGTCCATCACGATCCGACGGCTACGACTTAATCGAAACGGTCCACGATGGACCGTTTCATCGTAACCGTCGATCGAAACGATCGGACGGCTACGCCCAAATTTAGTTTAAATAGCCTTGTTCTTCGTCGATGTATGCATTCGAGTTGGATTTCAATCAAATTGACTTGTCTAGACACCGATCCACTCATTTCTCTTGATTCCTTCCTCTTCCTCTTTCATTTCCGCATCCATGGAGGGGTTGAAATCAAGTTTTGGTGGAGAATCGAAGGAGAAATCGCTGCTTGAAGCCGGTCGTGACGCTCTTGACGTTTTTGGTGATTAATCGGCTTAATCACCTCGTTTTGATCGCTAAAAAGGTTTAGTGGAAGCGGTTTTTCCTAGATTATCTTCCTATTATCTTTAATTTTAATTTAGATTAGGATTTAGAGTTTAATTTCATCAATTTTTAGCTTAAATCACGATTTTTAACGTCCGAAATTTTCTCTCCACTTCAAATTTCAATTTCTCCGCGAAATCAAATCCAAATTCGATGATTCTTGATTCTGTGGATTCATTTTGAAGTTATCTTTCTAAAAACACCATTTTCCCTAATTTCTAACCTCAATTCATCGTCCAATTTGACCAAATTCCAAAAGATATCTCGAAAATACCTAAATTCCCTGTGGATTCGACCCGTATTTACCATTATACCCCTCAATTCTCTCTTAATTCCCCAAAGTGGTAAGTTCGGACTTTATTATTGACACGAGACCGTGTGAAATCGACGACCTCGCGGTCTCGTATCGTCATATATAAGGAGATCGACTCAAGGAATGAGATGCAGTTAAATCCTTGGCCAAGGTAGTGGAAATATTAGAGAAGTTTTTCTCAATGATTTCCTACTCGCATCAGTACTAAATTGAGTGACCGATTAGGGTTTGACAATTAACCATGCCCTAAGTCATTCATGAGTCTCATGTGGATGAAGGATTACGCGTACACGGTAACTAATGATGGCAGGGCTCCATGAAAGAGTTCTAATATACTCCATATCTCCTAGAGTACGTGGTGTAGCTTGGCACCCACCGGGCTGGCGACTCAACCTGTCGATTGGGTTAAATCGATACATAGTCAATTAATCTATATGTTGATATAGTTAAATGATAAGAAGGACCAGTAAGTGTTATTGGGTTGATAGAGTCATTAAATGGTGAGATATGTGGACCTAGAGGGTCACACACATAAGTCAATGGACGTCGGTAGATATATACATAATAATAAGGGTTTTTGTGAAAATTTCAAATTCCCAAAGTCTATAAATAGGGGGAGAACGACCATAATAGATGTGTCCATGCAAGTCTAGTGGAACTTCTCCTCCCTCTTCTCTTCCTCTCGTCGTGACGAGTGTTCAAGAGGACATCCGATCGTCCAGAGATTGTGTGGATACTGCTGGAGGCCTGATAACATGCTATTTTGTACATAAATTTACATGATTATTAATGCAAATAAAAGCATATTTTAAGTATTCAAAATGTATGCATGTTATCATATTTTAAGTATATTTCTATCATTTTGTACAATTTCATGTTATGATCTAAAAACACATCAATTTATGGATTATTATATATAATTAAAACATTATGATGTTTAATCCTAATTATATTTAAGATCATAATTATGTTTTAATGATGAAAATATAAGAGAAAAGATCTTTATTAACATTAATGTATTTTTATTAATTTATTTTATAAGATACATGAATGTATTAATTTAATTAATATTTATTCTCCAATTATTTTAATAATTTGACTTTTTATAATGATAGATTATTCAATTTCTGATCCAATATAACAAATTTGAATTAATTTGGAGTTGTATTTTGAAAGTTATAAATTTTATAATTTTTAGGAATTTTCTAGAATTTTTGAGAATTTAATTTAATTTATTTATGATTTTTAAGTTATTTAAAACAATTAAAAACATGAAAAAAGGGTGCATATTTCGCGCGAGCAGACGTGGATGCGACGTGGCACGCAAGGCCACATGGCAGAGCCACACGGACTCACTCAAGTGCCTGCGTGGCACGGATGTGACGTATACATATCTTACTTATTATATAGATGATTATAGTACATATAAGCATCCGTATATCGGATTTAAGTTGACGGTTACATCCGTTCTACCTTTTAAATGCACGATTCTCTTTATTTTTCTCCGTGTGGGACTATGTTCCCTCTTTTATTTTTATTTTAGGCTGCGTGGCGTGACGTGGAGCGTCGGATCAACATCGCGATAAAAGGAGCACATAGATGCGGTGGACACGAGGTCCACCCGATCTCAATCAACGCACGTGCTTCAAAACTCACTTAAGTGAATGAATTGCAGCCATTGATCTCACGATTTATAATGGCGGAGATCACTCTAGATCGGTGGACTCCTCGACATATCACGATCGTTGGATTAAGATCCAACAGACGATCAAGCGACACGATTCTTCAAATTAAAACACGTAGACTCACCTCAGCCCTTCATCGGCGATCGAACGATTCGGACTTAATCGCGACAATTCGATCAACGAACCCTTCATTGCGATTGTTGATCGCGATGCGCCTCTTCATCCAACGGTCGCGCCGAAATTTCTCCTATAAATGCATTGTTCTTTGTAAAAGAAAGCTTTGCCCTTGAATTTTCGAGAAATTCGAACTGTCGAGACACCAAGTCGATTGCCAATTTGATTTCTTCATGTTCTTGACTCGTTTCCGCGTCCAAGGAATGCTTGAAATCAAGATTTGATCAAGAGATAAAGGAGAAATCACATCTTGAACTTCAATTTCGTCTTCGAAAATGCGGAATGAAAAGCCATACATCCGGCAATTAATTGGATCATTTCGAAGGCTAATTTTGGTTAGATTGCGTGTTTTCATCTTAATCTTTCATCATTTAGTGTTAATTTTACATTTTGAATCGTAGATTAAGTTTAATTTCGTTTTAATTTCGGTTTTAAATTAATTTCACGATACGAATTTTCTCCTAATTTCAAACTTCAATTATTCTGTGAATTCTTATCCAAATCACTCGATTTTTGATTCCGTGGATTTGAAATTGAGTTATCTTTCTGAATATCATAAATTGCTCAATTTCTAATCTCAATTCGTCATCCGATTTGATCGAATTTCAAAGATATCTCTCAAAATTCCCTAATTCTCTGTGGATTGGACCCTTATTTAGCATTATACCCTTTAATTAAATTAATTAATCATAAATTGGTAAGTTTAGGACTTTGTTTTGACACTATATCAAGTGTATTCAATGATCATATGAATTAGTCTCGTCAAGGCCGGACGCTTGAACGGTTGAAGAACTCTTTCAAATGATCTATGTCAGTATTAATTTTATTGTATACTAGATGATAGGATCACCTAGAATAGATGATGAGATCATCTATTCTTGGTGCTTCAATTCTGTTGAATATTTTGATTCAACACCTTCCGCTGCAATCATTATTTTCAATGAAGACTTGGAGAGCTTTTCGAGCCTCAGATCCTAGCAAGTGGCGCTATTCTCGTTCATCGTCTCTTAGCCACATCATCCCTCTTCTCCCTTCCTCCTCGAGTTTTTGGATGTGTTGCTTTTTTCAAAGATCACTCTCCTTCCCTCTACAAACTCGCCCCTTGTGCTCTCAAAAGCGTGTTTGTTGGCTACTCTAGGACACAAAAGGGCTACCGAGAGTACTTTCCTAAAATCCGTTGTTATAAGACTTTTGTCTCATCTGCTCCAGATACCGATCCACTGTCCCCCACCTCAACGGCCACCTCGCCATCCTTGGTCGTCATTTCCCAAGCCCCTCCAAATGATCTTCACCTTCCCATCACCCTTCACAAGGGTACACACGCTTGAACTCACCATCTCATTTCTCACTTTGTTTCCTATGAACGTTTTTCTCCATCCTTTTGTGCCTTTGCCCTTTTGGTAGCCTCCAAGTCGATTCCACGATCGCATGTTAAGGTAGCACAGGTACATGAATGGAAAGTGGCGATGGACCATGAAGTGGAGGCCTTAGTTTCTCGAGGGACTTGGACCTTGGTTCCTTGTTTAGTAGATGTCAACATCGTCACGTGCAAATGGGTGTTCACCATCAAATCTCATCCTGATGGTACCATTGCTTGTCGCAAGGCTCGTCTGGTTACTCGTGGATTTACTCAGGCGTTTGACATTGACTATACCGAGACATTCTCGCCAATCGTTCATCTCAACTCTGTTTGTGCGCTCCTCTCTCTAGCTGTAAATCAAGCTTGGTCTCTCCACCAGTTAGATGTCTCTAATACCTTTCTGTATGGTGATCTTGAGGAACAGGTTTTTATGGAGAAACCTCCTTGGTATGTTGCTTAGGGGGAGTGATCTAAGGTGTGTTTTCTGTGACGAGCTATTTATGGACTCAAGCATAGTCCACGTGCTTGGTTTTCCAAGTTTAGTGGCCTTCTCTCCGCCTTTTGCTTCACATCATGCACGACTGATCCCACTATGCTCACTAAGAAGACTAAGGGTGGTCTTGTCATTCTTGTAGTTTATGTTGATGACATTATTTTGACTGGCAGTGATGACACTAGTATTCTTGCTACGAAGACTTATTTACAGCAACACCTCAGCATTCGTGACTTGGGGAGTCCTTGATACTCTCTTGGGATCGAGTTTACTCATCAGGACAAGAAGCTCGCTTTGACCAAGTGGAAGTATGCCCTTGACTTCTTGGGTTCAAGCCAGAGACCTCACCCATGGAAGCTTGCCCACAGTTTTGAGATACTTCGTCTCCACTCTTTGAGGATGCTAACAGTTATCAGAGATGGTTTGGCAAATTGATATGTCTCACCCTCACTCGCCCCGACATTGTATACGCGGTTAGTGTCTTGAGTCAGTTCATGCGCGAACCTCGACGAGTTCACTGGGAGAGAGCTCTACGAGTTCTAGCGTACATCAAGCGAGCCCCGGGGAGAGGGCTCATCTATCAATGACACGATCATCTGTGTATCAAACCTACTTTGACATCGGTATGCAGGTGACAAGGGAGATCGTAAATCTACTACATGCTATTGTACTTACATTGGAGGTAACCTCGTCACCTGGTGATCCCAGAAACAGAAGGTGGTATCATGCTCCAGTGCAGAGTTCGAGTATCGAGCTATGGCTGAGACCGCGCGGGAGATGGTATGGCTCTGATCATTTCTTGAAGATCTCGACATTTCATCTCCTTTTCCAATGCCCATGTATTGTGATAATTAAGCCGCTATCTTCAACGCCGGAAATTCCACCTTTCATGAGCGTACAAAGTACATTGAGATTGACTGTTAATAACATACATTTATAACTTAAATTCTTATCTTATTTAACTAATATTCATGCTTATTTTATGTGATTATGATGTATGTTATCGTAGTTTTATGAATTTTCTCCATTGGTATGCCATTCTACTAGAGTTCATATTTATGCATAATTTAGGGTTAATTATGTGCCTTATTGATGATTAATCTTTTGCAAGGTTAAATCAATAGAAATTAATTACCTTACTTTGAATTTTGTAGATGATTAGAAGATTTAATTTTAAGAAGAGAATGTTAGATGAATTAAAATAGACTTCATAAAAAATTATCTAGGTTTATTTTAAATTCATCTATTATGATTCTTTTAATTTGTATTTCTAGATGGTATAATATTAAAGATAAAGAAGTTTGTGATCCAATGGAGAAAAATTGAATTAAAAAGGACTCATAATTTTTAAAGTTATTAATTTTTGAATTTCCTAAATTTTTTTGGATTTTATTTGATTTATTTCCTTATTTAAAATTGCAAAAAAGGGATTGATTTTCGTATGACCTGTGGAGCTGATTTGGTGCGCGGAGATGACATGGCGCGCGAGACACATGGCAGAGCCACGCGAGCCCACGCGCAGAGCCTAGGTGGCCCGAGTGGACGCGGACACGTGGCAGGGGCCACACGAGTCCACGCGGACGCCTGAGGGGGTGTCACATGCCGAGTGAGGGGGCTGGCATTTGAAGGGCCCGTGGGTTAGTGGGCCTTGGTTAGGAGTTTGGGGCGGTAACGCAAGTGGTTACGCCGCCCCACCGTTTATGCTCACCCTTTCTTGTTTTTTCGTCTGTGTGGGACTATGTTCTCGTGAAATTTGAATGTGCAAGTGATGTGGCACTATGTGGCACGTCGGATATGATCGTGAGGCGTCGATCACGTGAAATCGGAGTCCATCGGATCATCAATCAAACACGTGCATAAATCACGACTTAAGTGATATCGAACGCTCAACATTTAATCGCGCAATTGTGCGATCATGGGGCGACACGTGGACTCGCCTCGACACGATGATGGAAATCAGACGGCGGGATTGGAGAGATCGTGAGATCGTGGCCTACGATCATCATGCAATCTTGGCTCACGATCATCGCGTGATCGTGGCCATTAATTAACCTTCACTGGCAAACAGCCCAGATTTTTCGTGTGGAATCTCCTGATAAAATGATGTTCTTCCCTTTGGAAACAAAACTTGTGATTGAATCGTGAAGCAATTAAGCAAGTTTTGAGCAAGATCTTGAGTTCATCACGATTCCCCTGTGTCTAGACTCAATTGCGATCCGATTGGTGCAGGATTCGTCATGATTAATTGTTAGATTTCGATCAAATTCTCCCTTTGAACGCCGAACGTCCGCCGAGGAAGAATTCATAACTTGTCAATTGAAACCAAATCTTCACGAAAATCATGTTAGCAGTGAGAATCGATCGTTCATCTTGCAGTAATTTGTGTTTAGATTAGATTTAGATAGTTAATTTTTCTTTAAAACTCGTTTTGTTCTTCAATTTCGCCCAAATTTGGTTCGAATTTTTGCTTATTTTGAAACCAAGATATCTTTCTGATTTTAAGTCCAAATCACCTGATTCTGGTTTCAGTGGATTCGTTGTTTCATCAGCTTTCCGTGGATAGCAAATTCGTAAAATTTTATGATTATTTGGCTCCTCAATTTAACGTTTGACTAACTACTATTCATTTTCAATCCGAATTTGGGCGTTAACTTGAGGGATCAATTACTCTTATAAAAAATCCTCTAGTTGTTAGCTTTCTATTGATATATCAATTGCAGGATTTAGATATCATTTGGTTAGTCAATTTGAAGATTTACACTGAAGTGTTCATTTTGGGATTTTTTTTATCTTTGATATTTAATAATTCATAATAAATCTAATTCTTATTGAAAAATCACGAATTTTATATCAATAAATTCCATTTTCTCTCTTGTTTCTGAATTTAGAATTTTCGTAATATTTTAAGCTCTTTTTATTCTCTGATTTTTAGAATGTCAACTGTTGGTCAAAGTCAACGCCTTTACCCTGGCTCTTGACTTTTCTTCTAAAAATCAGTTTTCTAAAGTCTTAAAATATCTTATATAGTATATTTATATCATTTCTATTCATAAAATATCATTTCCACTTCTTTAAATCTTTTAATAAACCTAAGTTTGACCAAGTCAACTCTATGATAAAAGTCAACAGTGTTCTTTGTGGATCGACTCGATACTTACACTATACTTGATTTTATATCTTTGTCATTGTGAGTTCAGAATTATAATTTTTTGTAATGACGTTTGTGTGTTTTAACGACCACATAAAATGCCTTGTCAATTGTCACTACATACGAGACAAGGTTATGTTCGGAGTCGTCTCCACTCCTCATGTGACATCATCTCATCAGCTTGTAGACGTCTTCAAAAAGAGTATAACCGGGATCTCGTATGACACCGCATGTACCAAATTGGACATATTTGATTTATATGCTCTAGCTTGAGGGTGAGTGTCAGATAGTGGTATTGGGCTCTTGGCCAATTTATCTTCTCCTATCATCTTCTCCTATATAAGGACCTATATACTCTGATTTCCATATATGATTCTAGGGTTTCTTCATCTCATCATCAACAAAGCTCTTTTCAAGGAAGCTGCACTCATCATGGGACGGTCCTTACGTAGTTCTGGAGTTGTTTAAGGGTAAATCCATACATATATGTAACATCAGATCCGACAGAAAATTTAAGGTAAATGATGATCACCTCAAGCCTTACATGACATCAGAGCCACCCGCACCAGCAGATACGGTGAATATGCATCTTCTCAAGGTACTTGAAGACGTGACGATGGTATCACCCTGGCCCCATAAGTAGTCGTGAGTTTCTTTAGGTTTTCGTCTGGCTAAAGACATTAAGCTTAGCGCTTCTTGGGAGGCACATAACGAATCGAGACCACGAGGTTGTTGAGACCATGCGGTCAAGAGTCAAAATAATTACCAAACTTACCAATTTTATCAAATAATCACGAATTGAGGGGTATAGAGGTAAATAAGGGTCGAATCTAGGGAGAATTATGGTAATTTCGAGGGATCTTTTGAAATTTGGTTTAATCGGATGATGCAATGTGGATAAAAATAATTGGTTTTGATATTTTTGGAAAGAAGACTCAAAGACGAATCCACATAATCAAAAATCACTGAATTTAGATCAAGATTCACGGAGAAATCATCGCATGAATTTATCTTATTTTTTTAAGATAAATTTTTGAAAGTTTTTTCCACTCTACCCGACCTTAGAAGTCTTGATATTTTGATATCTTATCTACTAGAGATGTACAAGTAAGGGCCTTATAGCCTATATGATTATTTTTTGAGTAATAAAACCAAGTGATCTAGAGACACAATGGGATTATTTTTAGTGGTTGACTTCTTTGGGCTTGGTTATCTAATAGACACCGAGGAAAAATGAGTAATAAAAATGTTGAAGTACAATTAGATTGAAATGGAGAGTTTTTTTAGTGAAGTTTAAGCAAAATTATTATTCCTATCTTACATCACCTAAACCTACTTAGTGTGAGAATTCCTTGCTTCTGAACTTTCCCTTAAAAGAGTGCAAATGAGTCATAGTTCTTGATGTACCTATCTTCCTTTAAGCATTTAGTTCTATCTTTACCATTTCAGTTAAGTAGTTACACCATTTATTTTTGCTTCACTCATGATAATCACACTCCCAAGTGACTCAAACATCCATCACATCTCTTCCATATTTTCCTCACATGTACGTATCCCTTTACATTACACTTAACATTTTTGCGTACTCTCTTCAAAACCAAAAACTCCTCCATACCCTTAATCCATATAAATTCTTTTGAAATTGTGAAGTATCCTTAAAAAAAGGAAGGAAAAAGGAAGGGAAAAAAGAAAAAAAGAGAGAAATAAGAAGAAGTGAAAAAGGAGAAAAAGTTAGGGGAATATCTTCTCTTCTTCCACCACCATCTTTATCATTCCCATGTATCCTTATCAACCATCTTCGTATATGTCATTTGGTAATATAAATTATCATAAGTGGTACCTTATTTGCTTTTTAAATCTATCTTGTTTACATACATATTTGCTTTTGACCACGTCATTCCTTTAGATATAGTGTCTTTTTTATTCTTTTAGCCACCTCACACGTTGTATTAGAAAAATAGGAAATCCCTTTGCAAATGTAATCTTCATAAGAGGAAGACGAGTTGAGGGAATTCTAAAAATACTAAGTAGCTTCCATTGAGTGAAGGAGTGATGTTCCTATTGAGAGGGTAAGGAATTACATCGGCTCATGAGAGTGTGATGATTTTTTCATCTCCATAGCATCAAACCTTAGATATTCTCACCTCGATCATAATTGAGAATTAGACTCGAACATTAGTCGATGAGCACTACCCTAATATGTACTAAAGAAGTCAACCTAGAGATGGAATCTAGATTGATATGACCCACACTATGAGGAAAGCATAATCATACACTTATATACTTGACCTGTTTAGTTGTAAGATCAAAGGATGAAAAGACTTTCTATGGAGATTATATAGTAAATTTCTAAAAGACTAGCAATCATTCAAGTTGGGGGTCGTGATAACATGAAAATTATACATGAAATTATATGATTATTAATGTAAATTCAGGCATAAGACATTCCATTCGTATGCATGCTATCATATTTTGAGTGTATATTTATTATCCTATGAAAATTAAGTTATAATATCAAAATGTATTAATTTAGGGATAATCATAGGTAATTAAGAGACAAATTTAAAGATTTGATTATTCCCATCTAAATTTGAGATTATAATTATGTTTTAATTTTAAATAATGAGATAATATTTCTTATACAGTCATTTATTTTTATGAGTTTTATTTTCTAAGATAAATGAGTGTATTTTTAAAATATAAATTCATTATCTTGTTATTTAAATCATTTGAATTTTTAGAATGATAGATAATTTAATTTTAGATCTAAAAAACTAAATTTGCATTAATTTGGAGTTGTATTTTGAAACATATGAATTTTCTAATTTTTAAGGATTTTTTGGAATTTTTCAAATTTTTTATGAATGAATTTAATTCGATTTATTTTGAATGAAAATGAATAAAAAATTAAAATTTTTATCACGTGTTGACGTGACAGCTGACGTGGTGGGGGCAAAAATATAGTGCCACATAGTGGCATATGAGAACGTCACGGGGTGCACACATGTGCATCTATGCACATGTGTGCGCGTGTATGCGTACGTGTGCACACGTGTGTGATTAATGAGAATAAGAACCATTTTCAAGATTTTCGCTAATTTCATTAATCACTCACCTCTCATATGTTAGAGCACTAGTTTTGACATAAGCATTCCATCTTGAATTGCCACCGTCACAAATGAAGGAATTGAATTGTCATGTTGTTTCTTATATGTTATTAATTTTAATTATTACTACATTATGTTTCCCTTTATTATTTTCCACTAACCTACTAATGTGTCCATGAAGACTTATCCTTTTCAGGAATTTACTACCTCATGCAGTCACTATCTCTTCCCATGCTTCTTTTGGCATTCTATCATGCATATCCAGTTATATAGTTTCATTTATATATATATATATATATATATATATACATATCAGCTTGGTAATATATAGGATAAGTATATATATAAGCTCAGTATATATATAGGCTCAGTATATATGTAAGCTCATTTCATATAGATATTTATTTAGGGTATTATCATAAGTATAGAAAATCATCGACTCACCTTAAAAAGGTTCGAGCTCTCATTTTCTAGGGTTAACATTTTGCTCAGCGACGAAGAAGCAAAAGAAAAGGGCAAATCCGAGGTTCTCTCCTGTGCGTTCAATCTCAAAGGACCTTCCTGAAGCGATCAAGTTCTTCAGCTTCCGTGAACTAGGATCTGATGATCACATTCTCTCTTCCGCGACCACACTCGGCAAAAATCACCAAAATCGTTTGCAAAATCTCTTGTCAAGCAGTTTTTGAGTTTTTCGTTTTGTTTGAAGTTCAAAGTGATTTAAATTTCTGATTTCTTAGTTTTCTAAATCCAATCATTTAGATTGTTTCTCCTTTCTATTCCGATTTCTAGTTTTCTGTTTGCATTTCAAATTTCAGTGTGGTTTTTCGTTTTTCCGTAGTGATTTCGATTTCTAAACTCCCTGATTTCTAGTCGTAGTAAAACTCTCCTCTTTGTTGAGTCGACAACTTCATTTGGATTGTATTCGAACTAAACCGTACATGTTAAGTTTATTTTATCTATCGTTAAGCAAATTTTAGAGATTTAAAATCTCCTCTCTCCAATCTCTTGGTGTTGTTTGTCTTATCACTTGATTTACGGTCATGATTTCTTACATAAGAAATTACCTAATTATCTGTCAACAAATTGATTCATAACCAAGGGTAGATATTTGTTTCATTGTTAGTTTCACAAACCTATTGATATTTAATTAGTTGTATTTATCATATCTGTTATTAGTAAACAACTTGATTCATAACCAAGGGTAGACATTTCTTTCATTGTCAGTTTCACAAATTATTCATCTCATTCTATCAGTGGATCTAATTTCAGATTGGTGAGTTCTTTTAATATATTTAGATATACTGTGATAATCTTGGTATGTTCATTAAATATTTTGGTTGTCTAATTTTAAATTCTATACGAAATATTCTTCATTTCTCTTTTTCTATGTTACTCTCTATCAAACATCCATGTTGATCATTTTAAGGTGACTCTTAGATCTTCACTGTGACTCTCTATTATTTAAATTGAATATTGTTGTTACCTTATTTAATAAACTGATGTATCAAGTCAATGTGATATCGACAGAGGTACAGTAAGGTATAGTTTGTCATTGTCAGTTCTTTTATCAATAATTTATATAACTTTGATTGCTTAAATATTTGGTTGCCTAAATATTGACAGACGAGGAGCAGTGGTATGTTATCTATCTCATTCAATTATTTCATCTCATCGATTACCTAATTTTGAGATAAATTTTGTCCTTCACACTGAATTTATTTCATATTAGTCATTTACTAAGTTCTTTATATCTACAACATTATCTCTATTTTCTTCATTGAGCCCAGGTTAAATTATTTAGTGTTTAAGTTCATTCTATTCAGTGGAGATTAGGTAGAATCAACCTAATTAGGTCAAGTCAACCTGAATAGTCAAAGTCAACCCTTCTAAG
This sequence comes from Lemna minuta, assembly GCA_024174645.1. Lineage (NCBI taxonomy): Eukaryota > Viridiplantae > Streptophyta > Magnoliopsida > Alismatales > Araceae > Lemna > Lemna minuta. The sequence goes on along the minus strand of CM044102.1, from coordinate 8,192,635 downwards.
TCAGAAGTCAACCCTTAGCAGTCAAAGTCAATCATAATCAATCATAGTCAACCTTCACAGTCCAAGTCAACTTTTATTAGTCAAGTCAACCCTATTCAACCTAAAGTCAACTAGAAGTCATAAAGTCAACTCTAGGTCAAAAGGACAACCTAGAGTCAACAAAAGTCAGAAAGTCAACTCTAGGTCAAAAGTCAACATTTATAAAAAGTCAACCTTTGTTAGGAAAGTCAACGTTTGTCAGAAAAGTCAACTTTAACAAAAAATCAACCTTTGTCAAAAAAGTCAACTTTAGCAAAAAGTCAACTTAAGTAAAAAATCAACATTAGTCAGAAAGTCAACTTTATTAAGAAAGTCAACTTTTGATAGAAAGTCAAACTCAAGTTAGAAAAGTCAACATGTGTTAGAAAGTTAACCCTGATCAAAAAGTCATCCCTAATCAGAAGGTCTACTTATTTAGGTAGCAGCAATTAGATACATACTCTCTTAGATTCACACACACGCGGAGGATGGGAGCGTCTCATTCGTTGAGACGAGAAGGAGTCTAAACTTCAGGAGTAGGGAAGACTAGGAGGAACTTGAAGACGAGGTCTCAATTTACTTGTGGTTGGCGACACTAGCGGAAGAGGCATGACAAGGCGTGAAGGGACGAGCGATCATGTGGAGATCGGCCTGAGGGAGTTAGGGCGTTCAAGAGTCGAAGAAGTCGAGGCCTAGAGGGTAGTGTCGTAGGGGCATGTAAAGGTGAGTGTTAGGTTTGCCGTTGGGGGCAAATCTAAATCCTTGTATTTGAACATTGTCCTTCACCCATTTGAGGGGTGAGAGGATTAGGTTTCATTTGCGAGTCTACAGTACTCGGGATTGGATTAAGGGACATTAGGTCCCCCAGCCAGTATAATAATATTTGGTGCATCGAGAGGACAAGAAGTGAGTGATTAACCAACGAATCTGAGTAAACATAAAATTAGAGATTAACAATTTTAAATAACACATAAACCTAATTCACCCCCCCCTCTTTGGTTAAACCACCACCCTATTGGGGCTTTCAGATATTTCTAGATATCACAAGATATGCCATTGAGTATTATTGGATATCTCCACATATTGACGTGGACATTAGAGGTGGATATCAAATATTTGATATCTACATCTAATATCCCATATGATACCCATCATCTGCCATCCAATACTAAGGACATAGTTGGATATTTGATATCCAAGTACTATATCCAATATCCACCATCTAGTTTAGATGATTGATAACAAGAGCTATCTGATATCCCCCCTCCAGATGATGATATCAACATCTGATTTTCACCTTGATACTAGAATGTGATTCAATCATCTGAACAGTCAAACACTACTCGTCCTTTGCACTACAATTTGTATCAATGTAGAATTTTTCTCTCTTCCCAAACATGATCCTCAGCAAAGATGACACCCCCTTCACATTGATACCTCATGAATATTTGATACCCTTTGGTCTCCCTTGGAGATCTTTTTGACATTGAAGAGTCCTCAATGATTTCTTCTCTTATAGTATGTAAAAATTTGATAGCCCACAATACTATGTCATCCCAAGAACAATGTAGGACTAAAGTAATTTTCCATAAAATATCCTTTATACTGAATTAAAATCTCAATAATTTGATGAATTGGCCACTGATGTTTGGAATCTCAAGAATATGTGGAGTTTGAGAAAAAAGGAGGGACTCCTACCACCATGACATGAAAATTTGTGACAAGGATCTTTAGGACCTTGTCTCATGCACTATGAAAATCCACCATGATGTGCATGGTGCACTTGGAGAGAGTTTGACCTCTAACGATGGAGACGATGGCTTAGTTGTCACAATTCAAAAGCATTGGAGAGCTTGTCAAAATGTCTATTGCTTGAAGGCGGGATCAAATACATATCATCTCATGATGGCTAGTTGCCATATCTTCATACTCAACCATGGTATTGGAATGAGAGACCACATTTTGATTCTTTTCAGGTCACATATCTAGGTTTCCCCCCTAGACACGTGCAATAACGAAAAAACTTTCTATCACCTTTGTCTCTATGTCCCAATAGCCTAAATATCAACAGTCTTTAAATCAAAGATACAATGTGATTGATATATAAGTCATTTCTTGAGGGTATGCTCTAGTCACTAATTATATAAGGCTTCATGTCAAAGGACTAAGCAGATCATCCATAAAATGTATCCACAACCACACCATATAGATTATATGTGAAAAAGTGACAATCTAGTGTATGAAATTCTAACAAATTATTATTACTTATCACCCTAATAAATATAAGAGGATGAAATATCTCAAAAATTTCTTTGGATCAATTGTTGAGGCTTGTGGCCTATTTATAGCATGTAAGTGGAGCATGTAATTTCATCTTTATTGATTTATTGTAATGTAAAATTGTTTCTAATATGATGCACATTATCACATTTTTATGAAATTTTCAATTTCGTTATGTCAATTCACTCATTTGCTCATTCTAGATTCATTTAGCGTTAATATTGCTGGATATTATGATCAGAAATCACACTTCCATGTCTTGTTTATACTAATTGAAATAACATCTATTCATTTTATTTATGAGCATCCAAAATGAACTCTATGAGCATATGCAATGAATAAGAGAATTATGATGAAATCATAATAAAGAGATCACCAGCCTTTAAACTTATGTTTTACACATTCTTATTTGAAGGATACGTGAGAAGGATATTAGAATATCCCATAAGAATAACACTATGTGATTACACTTATATGATGAGTCTGATACTATGGCCATTGGTGTAGAGACATCAAAGATAAATAGTAGGTCTTACGAGAAAGAGTTCACTGAATTCATCCATAGAAAGTCTGCGAATGGTAATATACCTAACTGTCAATCAAGTCAATTCATGTCGAGTTTATACATGTGGCTCTTTGACCTAAGACGTCAAAGACATCTTATAGATGGATGATCGTGTTTGGACTAGAATCATGGATTCCCAGTTGCATGATCTCTAAAATATCATATATTAGATACGACATGAAGTCCTCAAAATCTCTAAGTGATTGTGTGGTTAAGATGAGATCATTTCCTCTTGATAAAAGAGGAGGTTGACTTAACAAATGAGATATAGTTAAATCCTTGGGCAAGGTAGTAGAAAATATTAGAGGTGTTCATATTGAGTTTCTTCACACATCAGTATTAATTTGAGTGATTGATTTGGGTTTGAAAATTGACTATATCTTAGGTCATTCATGAGTTTTGTGCAAATGAAGGACTGTGTGCATAGTAACTAGTGACACAAAGGTTCCTGAAAAGAATTCTAATAACTCTTTGTCTTCTAGAGCACATAGTATAGCTTGACAACTCAATTTATTGATTGGGTTTAAGTAATGCTTAGCTAATTAATATACATATTGATATAGTATATTAATAAGGTTGACTAATGAGTGTTATTGAGTAAGTATAGTAATTAACTAGATAGATATTTGGGCCTAGAAGGTTACACACATAAGGTCAATGAATGTAAGTATAAATAGACATAATATTGAGAGTTTCTATGAAAATAAAGGGAGAATGACCATATGAATGTCTATAAATAAGGGGAGCATGATGACAAAACAATTTTATACGGTCGTTGAATACACATAAACTCGTGTAAAAAAATAATTCTAAAATCACCAATTTAAAGTTTAAATCACTAATTAAATAGTATAGTGGTGAATAAGGGTTGAATCCATGGAGAAATAAGAGAACTTTTTAGATGTCTTTGAAATTTGATCAAATAAGATGATGAATTAAGGTGAGAAATTAGGGATTTTAGTAGATTTAGAAAGAGAACTCTAAGAAGAATCCATGAAATAAAAAATGACTCGATTTGGATCAAGATTTGCCGAGAAATCAAGTAGCAAAAATTATGTAAAAAATCGATCGCGAGGAGAGAGAAAAAGCTGAAATTAAATATAAAATTAACCTAGTCTACGATTCAAAATTAAAATGTAATGCTATAGGAAGAAAGATTAGGAGGAAAACACGTAATGTAACTCGAAGTTGCGCTTGAAATGATCCAATTAATCGCCGGATTCAAGGCTTTTCATTCCGCGATTTCAAAAAAACAAAGTTTGGCGTTCAAGAAGTGATTTCTTCCTATTTTTTTCCACCAAATCTTGATTTTAAGCACTTCTTGGACGCGAAAATGAGTCTGGAAGAGGGAGGAATCAAGATATTCAACGATTCAGTTGTCTAAAAAATTTTATTTGCTTGAAACATCCAAGAATGATTTTTTCGTTGAAGAACATGTTGATTTATAGAGGAATTTGGGCACAACTGTTGGATGTATCTCTTCATCTTTCGATCAAGAACTCATATTGGGCATCAGTTCGCGAATCGTTGTCATTCAAATCATGTCAATTTGATCGACGATGAAGTGCTCAGATTTTGCCACGTCGTGTGTGAAGAAGCGTCACTTAACGTCTATTGTTTGATCTTCATAGAGCAATCGAGGTGAGTCCATGTGTACATCGGGTGCCTTAATCTTGACAGCTATAACTCCCCAGATGAGCGGTGACATAATGATTTAGTGCGGTTGTTGAAACACACAATCGTCGGTCAAATAAAATTTATAATTCTGAACTCACGATGATTTAAAAATCAGAAATCAAGTACAGGGATGAGATCGGGTCAAACCACAAAGAGCACTGTTAACTTTTACCGAAAGAGTTGACTTGGGCAAACTTAAGTTTAATTAGGGTTTTTAAGAAGTGAAAATGATATATTATTAATGAAAATAGTACTAATATATGAGAGAAGTTATTTTAAAAATTTTGAAAAGTAATTGGAGAAGAAAAGTCAAAAGTTAAGGTCAAAGCGTTGACTTTGACTAGACTTTGACTTTCTATAAAATCAGAGAGGAAAAAGGTGAGTAAATATTACAAAAATTATCTTTTCAAAAACTAGAGAGAAAGAGGAGAATTTTGATATAAAGATTGTGATTTTTAGAGAAGAATTGGATTTACTGTGATTTATTGAAAATTAATAGACAGAAATTTACTAAAATGAAGGTTTCGCTCAAAATCCTTAAATTGACTTATCAAATGATATCAAATATAGAAAATCACCTAGGCATAGTATGTTTACGATTAGAGGATTTCAAAAACATATCAAAAATTATCAAATTTCACCTTCTATATTTGTAGTAATAGCCCTCGAAAGTCAACGCCCAAGTTCGGATTGATTTTGAATAATAGTTGGTCAAACGACAAATTGAAGGGTCAAACCGTGATGAAAATTGATGAATAAGAAATGCACAGAAATCTGATTGAACAAGGAATCCAATGAAACTAAATTTGAACAAATTCGACTTAAGATCAGGGAGAAATCTTTTTGCAGAAATCAAAAAAATCCGTGATAAAATTTGGACGAAATGATAAAATTTCAGATTCCTAAACTCTAATTACCTATCTAAATCTAATCTAAACTATCTAAATTTCAAGGATTATGAAGGAATCACACTACTAACCCGATTGATGCGAAGATTGAGCCTCAAATTGCTTTGATTGCTGAGAATTTCTCCGATTCCTTCTTTGTCGTGATTTCGACGTTCAAGGGGAAATTTACAAACGTTTTCTCACAATGATTCATGATTAACTTACCTCAATCGATGCACGATTGAGTCTAAAACGGAAGAGAATCACGGCGAACTCAAGATCTTCCTCCAAAAATCCTTAATTTCTTCACGTTTAATCAATAGTTACATTCGGTAAGAGAGAATATCTATTTATACAAGAATTAATTGCTTGATATCCAGACCATCCATTTCACTTAAGGAGATTGAATGGCTCAGATGAAGCTACATCATGCGCGATAAGTGGACCATGATCCCACGACATCGGCCCACTTCCTCCTTAATTTTCTCCGTCCGATCTTCATTGGAGCTTCCACATGCAACCGCGTGTCACTCCATGATTCGCCGATTGGGAAATTAAGTCGCAACCGTCGGATTTCACTAATGCGATCGATGGCTCTGAATTAAGGACGTGTGTTTGATCGGGATCTGGTGGACCAAAATCCATGAGATCAACGCATGCCAATTTCTGCACTTTAGTCCAACACTCCACGTGTTTCCACGTTGCATGCGAACTAAAGAGAAACATTAGTCCCACACGGAAGAAATTAACAGAAATTATCACCTATATAAGGGGAAGTGATTAATCACTTTGCGTAGCCCGCTGGGCCTAGTACGCCCCCCTTATCCTATCTCTTGGGCCGACTATACCTGGAGCCTAATAAGCTTCGTCTGCATCGTTCGCACCATGTAGGCGCCCACGTGGGTCCGTGTCGGCCTGGTGGCACCGCTACGTGTCCGCGTCGCGCCACGTCAGCTCTGCGCGGGTTCCGCGTTTATAAACCCCATTTTTGTGAATTTTTATTTCTAAATATTCTTGAAAAATTCCTGAAAAATCAAAATAAAATCTTGAAAAATATGTAAACTTAAGAAATTCATAACTTTCAATTGAAAAGGCCTTTTTGACTCCAATTTTCTCCATTGGATCACATTTTCTTTTTCTTTAATCTCATGCCACCTGAAATATAAATTTTATCAAGAAGATATGATGAATTCAAAATAATACTAAGTCAACCCTTTAACGATTTATTTTGATTTATCCCATCATTCTCTTCTTCTAATCTCTTCTTTTAATCATCAAACATCAATTAAACACATAATTAACCCCAAATAATACAAAAAATGTGGACTTTTGTAAAATGGCATGTCATTGGAGAAAATTTCATAAGACTATGATAGCATGTTAAATAAGCATTAATATCATAAAATAAGCATTAATATCAGTTAGATATGATAATATTTCAAGTTAAATATGCATGTTATCAAGAGGCGGAGATTAAATCATCTTAAAACAAATCGTCGCCTAATTAGATGCAGCCATGTACTGCCTAATTGATTGCGATGAAATCTCTCAATCAGATTCTTCTCGTTGCGCCACGTCACCTGCAAATAAAAACAAAAAGAAATAGTACCACATAAAAAAAATTAAGACGATTTGATTGGTTTATAATGTGTTTAGCTTATATCATGAAAAGGATGCTTAACCCACTAAATACACACATGCACACACACCGTGCACACACCGTAGACGCACACACACGCACATGCGCGCGTCGGCACGTGATGACACTCTGCCTCGTCAGCTCGCGATATATAAAACTATTTTTATTTTATTTTAAGACTTGAAAATAAGTTTAAATAAATTCAAGAAAATTCCAGAAAAATTGAAAAATTCATAATTTTCAAAATACAACTCTAAATTAATCCAAATTTATTTTGTTGGATCATAAATTAAATTATCGATCATTCTAAATATTTAAATTATTTAAATAAAAAGAGAATAAATTTTCATTTAAAAAATATACTCATTCCTCTTAGAAAATAAAACTAGAAAAATACATGAGTGTAAATAAAAATATTTTCTCTTATCAATTAATCATGAAAATACATTTATGATCTCATGTATAGATGGGAATAAACCTATATTACTTGAATTATGCATAATTATCCCTTAAATGATATATTTTTATATCATAACCTAAAATTTCATAAAATGATAGATATGTACTCAGAATATTATAACATGCATACGAATGGAATATTTTATGCCTTAATTTGCATTAATAATCATGTAAATGCATCTATAAATTTCATGTTATCACATGACCAACCCTAAGGGTACTCATACTAACTTTGTTAGAAATGCTCTCTCTTTCTTCTCATATTCTCTTGGTGAAAACCTTCAAAATGAGATCTAACCATCTAGAGATCTCCTCGAAACCATTAAAGGCAACGACTTGAAAAACTTCAAGGAACTTTTTCAATGAACCATGTAAATTAGACTAGATGATAGGATTATAAATTCTCAGGGCTTCATTTTTGGGATCGAGGCTCAAAAAACTCTCCAAACTTCATGCGCTTCGCGCACCATGGGCGCTTTGCTCTCCTCTTTTTTTTCTTCATTGGACGGTTCTTCTCTTCTCTTCCCTTCCCTTCCCCTTCTCTTCTTCTCTCTAAGGTCGAACCTCAGAACCTTTGCGATCATTTCAATTGTTGAAGCAGGATTTCCCCTCCGGAGATCCAACAAAACTTTTGGATCCGGATCCTAGCTATGGTATCCCACTTCCGGTTCATCATCACACTTAACCTAAAAAAAACACACTTTGACGGGTAAAGCGGTGCAATGCTTCTCTTTTCAGTAGCTCAAAGCTACGCCCCCCTTCCTCCAGTACAAAGCCAGACCCGAGGCTATCCCATTCGTAGAAAAGTTAGCCCGAAGAGGCCGATCCTCCTCAGATAAAGCCGACGCGTTCGGCAAGAACAACTTAAACTATTTGGATTTTGTGTTTCGGTCAGGTTCTGACGTAAGGAAGAATGCTGCTTTCTATCAGTCCCAAGTTCCTGGCACTCCACTCGCCGCCAATGCGGAAGGATGCCGTCACCCTAGCAGCCGCCTACCTACTCGTGCTCGTAGCTCGATCGGAGTTCGGTGTGGCGGATAAGTCACAACCCACGGATCCTGTGACTGAAAAACTGGCCCAACCTATTTGTCCGATATCAATTCATGCTTGGGCCAGCTTTTGGGGGGATATGGCCGAAAGACCGGCCGGCGCCCACCCGACTAGAGGGATTGAGAAATTAATAGAGTACAAAACTTATCTTCAAGCTTTTCGCCACAACTCCCCTTCCTCGCTCCTGAAGTAGCTCCTCGTTCGTAAACTTACTCGTCTCTTCTCCCAGTTTCGAGTGTCTTCTTGGATAGTTATAGCGGCCCATAGGCGCGAGATGTACCTTGTGGGGGGGCGGCGGGCGCTCCGGCTTTGAAGCGCTGGGAATAGTTAAGAACAAAGTGGCGGGTTTTCGGGGCATTGGATTCTCACCAATGTTTGTGTTACTCAAGCCGATATTCTCACTTCCGCTTCGTCCACACCTGCTTGCACGGGTGCTTCTTTTTTTCTGTTCCCATTGAAAGATATAAAAAATTATCTTATACAAGACCAAAATATTTTTAGAGGACTCTTCTGACCAGACAAGAAATCTTCCCGCTGCTCTGCTGCGGCCGGCCCCCTACCTATGCAAAAGAATCGAGTTCGGTGTCGTCCAACGTGCACCGTCCGATCAAAATATCAATTGTAGTAGAAGATGTTGAATCAAAACATTAAACAAAGTTGAAGCACCAAGAATAGATGATCTCATCATCCATTCTAGATGATCCTATCATCTAGTATGGAATAAAATTCATACTTACAAGTATCATTTGAAAGAGTTCTTCAACCGTTCAAGCGTCTGGCCTTTAGCGGTATTCACACAATCTCCAAATGATCGGATCTCCTCTTGAACACTCGTCGCCATGAGACGAAGAGAAGATAGGGGAGAATTTCCACTAGGCTTGCTGACGTGTCGTTTTCATGCGTCGTCAAAACACAAAGACGATGGTCAAACAAAATTTAGAAAACCGAACTCACAAAGACAAGATATAATAATCAAGTACTGGGTAAGTATCGGGTCGATCCACAGAGAGCAGGGTTGACTTTAAGAGCAGAGTTGACTTAGTCAAACTTAGGTTTAAAAGAAGTTTTAAATAAGAGAAAATAAGATGTAAGATATGGAAATGATGTAAATAAGGTAAATAAGAAGTTTTAAGATTTGAAATCTCGGATTTGACAGAGAAAAGTCAAAAGTCAAAGTCAAAGCATTGACTTTGACTAGCAGTAGGTGTTCTGCAAAATCAAAGATTCAAACAGAGTCAGAAGATTACAAAAAGTAGATATTTGGAAACTAGAGAGAAAATGGAATTTATTGATATAAGTTTTGTAATTTTTGGACAAGAAAGGGATTTATTATGAATTATTGAAAATCAATGATCAGAAAATCCCCGAAATGTACACCTCAGAGGAAATCTTCAAATTGAATGCCCAAATGAAATCCAAATCTTGCAATTTATATGTCAATAGAAAGATAAGAACCAGAGGAATCCAACAAAACCAAAATTATCAAATTCTGATTTGTCAATAAAAAGTAATTGACCCCGAAAGTCAACGTTTGACTTCTGATGAAAGACAAACAGTCCGTGGTCAAACGTTAAATTGAAGGGTCAAACGAACTCGGAATTTGATGAATTTGCTATCCACAGAAAGCTGATGAAAAGAGGAATCCAATGAAACTAAAATCAAGTGATTTGGAATTATAATCAAAGAGATATGCTATTTTCAAAATCAGAGACTTTTCAGATCAAAATTTGAGGAAAATGAAGAACACTATGAACTAATTTGCAAAATTAAACTTCTAAATCTAACAAAAACTCAAATTATCTCCTGATAATCGATCGAATCTTACTACTAACCTGATTGCCGCAAGGATGGGGCTCCAATTCTTGTGGATTGAAGCGAATTTGCTCGGATTCTTCCTCGTGGACGTTCGGAATTCAAGGGGAAAATTCGATGAAATCAAGGAGAAATTCGTGATCAATCCCGCTCCAATTGCTTCGCAATCAAGTCTAAACGCGGGGGGAACACGATGAAATAGAGATCTTCCTCGAAACTCGCTTAATTTCTTCACGAGTCGATCAAAAGTTGAAGAACAAAGAAGGGAAATACATGGTTTTTAAAGAGAAAATTAGGCCCGAAATCGTGGCCATTGGAAGCGGTCGTGGGCGCGGAATCAAGGCTTCGTGGGAGCGGTTTGAACTGAGTGGTGTTGTGGCTTCAATTCCAGCCCGAATTGGCTTGAATTTCGCTTCAAAAGGAGTCTCAAAATTAGGCCACGATCTTCACGCGATCGGCCACGATTGACCACGATCGAGCATAGATCGTGTTCCTGAAGCTTTGGAACTGACGATCGATGATCGTGGAATGGATTCCACGCGGAAGGCGCTCCGATCGAGGCTCAATCGCGCCGCGATCGCGGTTCGATCGGACCGCGATCGCGATGTTCTTCCACGCGTCGCCTACACCGTCAGATTTGAATCTGACGCTCCAGATCCACTCCGAAAAGAGAAGAAAGATCGGCTGTTGCGTAGCCGTTAGATCGCGATCGTGCGGTCTGATTCTTGATGAAGATGGGCTCTCCTCATGTCGCCACGTGGCGACCGCTAAGCCCTCCGATCGTCCCACTTAAATCGCCATTTTCCGCACGTGATGCAATTGATGATCGCGTGGACTTGGGTCCACGCGATCTCCGCCGCTTTGATCCTATCTGACGCTCGCCACAAGTCCACGTCGCCTGCAAGGTAAGAAAATCGTGTGGGAACATAGTCCCACACGGATTAAATGGAGGGAGAAGACGCGGTTAAATAGGGGAATGACTTCCCCTATTAACTATCCTCATGTCTCCTCTATGTCCATTACACGTGGCGCCCTACACGGGCACCCACGTGGCCTCCCTGCCACTTGGCGCGCCCCGTGCGCCTCCTGCGTGGGCCACACGCGTCCTGCCACGTGGCCTCAGCGCCATGTCGTAACGGCGCGGTGGACCCGCGCGCCACGTGGGTCCGCTCGCCACGTCAGCCCCGCTTGGGCCCGCTCGCCACGTCAGCCGCATGTAAATTCTTTTTTTCGCGATTTTTCTAACTAAAAAAATACTTAAAAAATTCAATTAAAAATCAAATAAAAATCAGAAAAATCGTATAAAACTTTAGAAATTCATATTTCTCAAAATACAACTCCTTTTTAATCCAAATTTTTCTCCATTGGATCACAAATTCTTTTCTTTTTTTAATATCATGTCATTTAAAATATGTTTTCAAGAAGGAAATAAGGATGAATTAAAATTTCATTAAATAAGTTCTAATTAAACATTCTAAATCATAAATTCATCCTAAAATCACCCTTCCAAACATTTACTAAAGTCAAAACTCATATAATAACTGAGATTAACTTATATTAATTTAAACAAAAGATTAATCATCTTTTAAGCATGAAATTATCTATAATTTATGCATAAATATCAACTTTAGTGAAATGACATGCCAATGGAGAAAATTCCTAAAAAGTATGATAACATGCATCATATTCATATAAAATAAGCATGAATATGAGTTAATTAGGGTAAGAATTCAGGTTATAAATGCATGTTATCACTTGCATGGGCACCTCTATTATGGAAGTTCTCCCCCTATTTATAGACTTTGGGAATGTGAAATTTTCACAAAAACCCTTATTACCATGTCTATATCTATCGATGTCCATTGACCTTATGTGTGGGACCCTCTAGGTCTATATATCTCACTAATTAATGACTTTATTAACCCAATAACACTTATTGGTCTTCCTTATCAATTAATTATATCAAGATATAGACTAATTAACTATGGATCAGTTTAACCTAATTGACATGTTGAGTCACCAACCCGGTGGGTGTCAAGTGATGGGTATTATGTGGTCTACAAGCCAATCACACTTTCATCTTTTGTATATATTCATTCAAATGAACTTTTATTCATTATCATTCTTGTGTGATGTTTGCAATGAAGTCCATGAACATATACAATGATCAAGTGAATTATGATGAGACCATAATAAAGTGATTGCTGGTCTTTAAACATATGTTCTAAATATTCCTATTTGTGGGATATTCGAGAAGGACATTGAATTATCTGGAAAGAAGAACACTATCTGATCTGACTCATATGATGAGTATGGCTGATCATGTGGCCATCGGTGTTGAGACACCAAGGATAGATAGAGGGTGCTCTTTGGAGAAAGAGTTCACTGAATTGATCTGTATGAATCCTCGAATGGTATTATGCCAAATTGTCAATCAGGTTGATTCATGTCACGGTTGTGAACGTGGTCCTTTGACCTGAGACACCAAAGACATCTTGTGGATGAATGATCGTGTTTTGACTATGACTTACGAATCTCTAGCCACGGGATCTCCAAAACGTCATAGATTGGATACGACATTAAGTCCTCGAAGGTGATTGAGTGGTTAAGATGGGATCATCCGCCCTCGGTATATGAGGAGATTGACTCAAGGAATGAGATGCGGTTAAATCCTTGGCCAGGATAGTGGAAATATTAGAGAAGTTGTTCTCAATGATTTCCTACTCGCATTAGTACTAAATTGAGTTACCGATTAGGGTTTGACAATTAACCATACCCTAAGTCATTCATGAGTCTCGTGTGGATGAAGGATTAAATGTACACAATAACCAATGACGGCCGGGTTCTATGAAAGAGTTCTAATATATTCCATATCTCCTAGAGCACGTAGTGTAGCTTAGCACTCATCGGGCTGGCAACTCAACCTGTGGATTGGGTTAAATTGATCCTTAGTCAATTAATCTATATGTTGATATAGTTAATTGATAAGGAGGACCAATAAGTATTATTAGGTTGATAGAGTCATTAATTTGCAAGATATATGGACCTAGAGGGATCACACAGATAAGATCAATGGACGTCGGTGGATATAGATATAATAATAAGGGTTTTTATGAAAATTTCAGTCTTAAAGTCTATAAATAGGGGGAGAACGACCATAATAGAGGTGCCGAGACAAGCCTAGTGGAACTTCTCCTCTCTCTTCTCTTCCTCTCGTGGTGACGAGTGTTCAAGAGGAGATCCGACCATCTAGAGACTGTGTGGATACCGCTAGAGGCTGGACGCTTGAACGGTTAAAGAACTCTTTCAAATGATCCATGCAAGTATGAATTTTATTCTATACTAGATGATAGGATCACCTAGAATGGATGATGAGATCATCTATTCTTGGTGCTTCAACTCTATTAAATGTTTTGATTCAACATAAGTCGATGCAATTATTGTTTTGGTTGAAAACTTAGAGATCTTGTCAAGCCTCAGATCCCAGCATCACGCTACACCACGTGCTCTAGGAGATCTGGAGTATATCAGAACTCTTTCATGGAACCCTGCCGTCATCGATTACTGACAAGACTAAAATTGTATGGTCGTTGAATACACACGATTTAGTGTCAAAAAAGTCCTCAACTTACCAATTTATGATTAATCACTTTAATTAGATAGTATAATGGTAATTAAGGGTCGAATCCACAGAGAATTAGGGAAATTTGAGATATATCTTTGAAATTCGGTCAAATCGGACAATGAATTGAGGTTAGAAATTGGACAATTTATGATATTAAGAAAGAAGACTCAATTGTGAATCAACAGAATCAAAAATCAGGTGATTTGGATGAGAATTTGCGAGTAATCGAAAGTTTGAAGTTTGGAGAAAATTCGTATCGCGAAATTGATTTAAAACATAAATTAAAACAAAATTAAACTTAATCTACTATTCGAAATGTAAAATTAACACTAAATGATGAAAGATTAAGATGAAAACACGCAATCTTACCCAAATTAGCCTTTGAAATGATTCAATTAATCGCCGGATGCATGACTTTTCATTCCGAGTTTCCGAAGATGAAATTGAAGTTCAAGATGTGATTTCTCCTCTCTCTATCGATCAATTTCCAATCTCAAGCACTCCTTGGATGCAGAAATGCATCAAGAATACAATGAAATTGGATTGGCACTTGAATGGTGTTTAGACAGTTCGAATCAATCGAAAAATTCAAGGGCGACTCTTTCTATCACGAATAACAACATTTAAAGAAACAGATTTGGGCGCAGCCGTCCGATCTGACGGACTCATCGTGATCAACGGTCGCGAGGATGTGTCGTTTCGTGAATCGGTGTCTTACATTGGTGATCGTTCGATCGCAGATGGATGGTCGAGGATCTTCATCCAACGATTGTGAGATGTCGAAAGGTCCACCGAAAGATGCGATCTCAGCCGTTATAATTCGCGAGATCAATGGCCAAGATGAGTTCACTTAAGTGGGATTTGAGGCACATGCTTGATTGAAGATCGGTGGACCTCGTGTCCACTGCATCCACGCGCGCCATTCATCGCGATTTAATCTGACGATTGGTGTTTACCTGAAATAAGCGGTTTAGTCCCACACGGAAAAGATTAAGGGAATATCTTGGGTATATAATGTGAGCAGGTTATAGCGATTAGCTTAAATCCAAAATATCGAATGCTTATATGTACTATAACCATACTATTACGATTAAATATAAATACATGACACGTCACCTCCGTGCCACTCAGGCACTCGCGCGGTCCGTGTGGCGCTGCCACGTGGCCCTGAGCACCACGTCGCATCCACATGGGCTCGCGCGAATATCACCCCCTTTTTGCCATTTATTTAAATATTTTAAATGATAAAAAATCGAAAATAAACTTAAATAAAATCAGAAAAATTCCTATAAATTGTAAAAATCATAACTTTCAAAATACAACTCCAAATTAAGTCAAAATAATTTTTAATTAATTTAATACATTTATGTATCTTATAAAATAAATTTATAAAAATAAATAAATGTTAATAAAGATCTTTTCTCTTATATTTTCATCCTTAAAACATGATTATGATCGTAAATATAATTAGGATTAAAATTATAATATTTATTTATACATAATAACCCATAAATTAATGTATTTTTAGATCATAACATGAAATTATATACAATGATAGAAATAGACTTAAAATTATGATAACATGCATATATTTGGAATGATTAATGCTTTAAATTGCATTAATAATCATGTAAATTAGTGTATAAATAGCATGTTATCAATTATCGTGTATGTATAATCCTTCATCCGCGCTAGACTCATAAATGACTTAGGAGATGGTTAACTGTCAAACCCTAATCGATCACTCAATTTATTACTGATGCGAGTAGAAAATTATCGAGAAAAAATTCTCTAATATTTTTCACTACCTTGGCCTAGGATTTAACCACATTTCATTTCTTGAGTCGATCTCCTCTTATACCGAGGGTGGATGATCCCATCTTGACCACTCAATCATCTTCGAGGACTTCATGTCATATCCAATCTATGACATTTTAGAGACCCCATGGCTATGGATTTGTAAGTCACAGTCAAAACACGATCATCCATCCACAATACATCTTTGGTGTCTCAAATCAAAGGACTACGTACACAACCGTGACATGAATCAACCTGATTGACAGTTTGGCATAATACCATTCAAGGATTCATTCGGATCAATTCAGTGAACTCTTTCTCCAAGAGCACCAATATCTATTATAGCTACAAGATCAGCAATGCTCATCACATGAGTGGGATCAGATAGTGTTATTCTTTCTAGATAATTCGATGTCCTTGTTAAATATCCCACAAATAAGAATGTTTGGAGAATATGTTTAAAGATTAGTGATCACTGTATTATGATCTCATCGTAATTCACTCAGTCATTGTATATGCTCATGAACTTCATTATAAATATCACACAAGAATGACAATGAATAAAAATTCATTTCAATGAATATAAACGAAAGATGAAAGTGTGATTGGCTTGCAGGCCACATAATATCTATCATTCATCTCTTGAAAAATTTAATTTAACATCTTCCATTGTACTCGATGTTTTGATCAAGATTTTGAGGGCTTATTGAGTCTCAAATACTAAAATAAATGGAGCAAAAATTGCATTTGATCTTTTTTAAGTACAAAAAATTATCCAAATTTTCTTCATTTTTAATGTGTTCAGGCCTTGGGTGCAGAAGAAAATGAAGACAGATAATAAAAAGATGAAGAACTTAATTCGACTTTTTGAGTTGAACCAACTATCTTAGAATGAATGTTATTAGTAATATTTTCCTCTTGATTTTATCATACAGGTGACATGAGACTAAAGAAGAATTGATTTGGAGAAAAAATAGTAACATTTCATGCCAAAGTGATTTCTAGATTTAAAGATATGAGTTTCTAAATTATATGGAAATTTCTAGATTTTTTTCTATTTTTTGGAATTAAATTTTATTTGTTAACAACATTTTCGATAAAACATGACCATCGAGGGAAACGGCCATGTTGTCATGTGACATCATGCTAGGGAGCCTAGTGGTGGATTTTTTTCTCAATGTGCATACCCAATACCCATGTGTTGCTCCACATGACACTTGTGAGATTGGGAAGTAGCAAGTACATGTGATGCCAACATGGAATGCTGGTGTGGTGGCATGTAGGCTAATAACATGCATTCATAACTACAAATATACGTTTCTGATCTTATTTTTATATTTTTTGCATATCATGTCATTTTTCACCTAATTTCAAAGTTTCACATAAATATTATGGAAATTTTAAATTAGATGTATTTGATCATCTAAAAAGGTTCAAACACCCTGAATCTAATTATTTTCTTGAGTTCAAATGATTAAAGGATTAAGATGGATCTATAGAATCAAAGAAGACACAAGAAGAAGGAGAGTTGATGATTTACATATTTAATTTTGATTGAGCCTGATTTTTAAATGAAACTAACTCAAATAAGTAATTTTTATTTTGATTTATGAAAGGATGATAGTTTAGAAATTTGCATTTAAAAAATAGTTCCAAATTTTTTTGAAGAGGCCTTTTGATATGAAAGATTTGATTTTTCTAGGATTTTCCTATATTTCTTGAAATTTTATGATTAATTTTAGATTCATTCAAGGTTATAGTTAGAAAAAGTGGGGCCCACATGAACCAGCTAACTTACTAGAGATGATGTGATAATGAGTGCAGATCTAGAGCCACACGACAAGAGCTAAGGGCACCACTTATAAAATTCAATTTACACATGAAATTTTATTATTATTAATGCAAATTAAGACATAAAATTTTTTTTTATGCATGTTATCATGTTTTGAGTGTATATCTATCATTTTATGAAAATTTAAGTTATAATATAAAAATGCACTATTTTAGGGATAATCATGAATAATTAAATAGAGATATTTAAGGTTAGATTATTCCCATTTCATATTTGATATTATAATTGGATTTTAATGATTAATAATAAGAGAAAATTTTTATAAACACTCATTTATTTTTATAACTTTATTTTCCTTATAGAAATGAGTGTATTTTTGAAAAAATAAATGTATTCTCTTGTTATTTATTAAATTTAACTTTTTAGAATGATAGATTATTTAATTTATGATCCAAAAAAAATAAATTTAGATTAATTTGGAGTTGTATTTTAAAAGTTATGAATTTTCTAATTTTTAGGGATTTTTTTGAATTTTTCTGAATTTATTTTGGACTTATGTGGATTTTTGAAAATTAAAAAAAATCATTTTTATACCGTGTGTTGATGTGGCAAGTGACATGATGGGGCCTTGCCACGTGGTAAGGTGTGTACATGTCACATGGCGACGTATGTTTGCGCATGTGGGTGCGCACGTGTGCACGTCTATGCGCGTGTGTACACATGTGTGTGCATGTATATATGATTAGTGGGTGAAGCATCCTTATCAAGATATAAGCTAAGCCCATGAATTACACAATATTTATTGTGGAACTATGTTTCTTTATTGTTTTGTACAGGTGACGTGGTGCGACGGGGATCATTTGATTCGAATACTCAATCGAAAGCCGTCAATCTTCACTTCAGTGAGGGGGTATGCGGCGCACTCTGATTGGGCGATGATTCATTTTAAAATAATTTAATCTAAGCTATTCATCTGAGGAGTTATAATGGCTGAGATTAAATGTGTCTGATGGACTTCCGTGGATGCGTGGCGACATCTCAAGCGTTTGATGAAGATCCAACGGTGGGCGTTTACACGAACGATCAAACTTCACGCGATGACATAGCTTCATCTAGGCACTCCATCTTCGATTGAACATATGCGACTTAATGACAACGATTCACATCAAAGTGTTCAATATAAGCCTTTGATTAAAGATTAAGAGCCAAATCCAACATCCATGCCCAATTTAGCTTATAAATACACATGTTCTTTGACGGTGTAAAGCATTCAGTTTAGACATTTCAATCCTTGAATCTCTCGCTTTCCTCATCTTCTACATCAATTTTCCACGTTCAAGGAGTGTTTTGAAAGTGAGATTAGTGGAAAGAACAGGGAGAAATCACTTCTTGAATGCCGAAACTCATCTTCAAAATTACGGAATGAAGAGCCCTTGAGCATATGATTAATTGGATCATTTCGAGTGCTATTTCAGGTTAGAATTTGTGTTTTCCTCCTAATATCTCTTCCTATAACATCAAATTTCAATTTTGAATCGTAGATTAGTCAAATTTTAGATTTAATTTTGGTTTTCTCTCTCTTTACGTTAAAAAATTCTATTTCATATTTGTTCTTTGATTTCTCCATGAATCTTGATCCAAATCAAGAAATTTTTGATTTCGTGAATTCATCTTTGAGTTCTCTTTCCAAATCTATCAAAATCTCTAATTTCTTACCTTAATTGCTTGTCCGAAATTTGATCAAATTTGAAGAACACCTCAAAAATACCTTTATTCTCCGTTGATTTGACCCTTATTCACCATTATACTATTAAATTCTTGATTTTTATCTTAAATTGGTGAGCTTGAAATTTTTTTTTACACGAGTCCATGTGTTTTCAAAGACTGCACAGATTTGTCTCGTGTACCACGTTGCATGCAAGTAGTGTCTTCATGGAGCCTAGTCAATGGAATATTATTTTTAATATTACATGAATAGTCCAATGGATCTAGATCATAAACTTTATTATTTATAGTTATAAAAATTAATTATTTCTTTTGAATTAGAGAGAATAGATGGATTGAATTACCAAAAGGAGAGAAAATAGGTACATATGTAGAGAGGAGGAGAGAAAATAGGAAATCTAGAATTACAAGAAAATGCAACTAGGGCCATATGGTCAAACAAGCCCCCCTCAAGGTGGAGCATAGAGATCAAACAAGCCCAATTGGCAAGAGGATTTATATGACATAATACTTAATGCCTAAGTAAGAATGACAAGTTGATTGGATGACGTAACATAAGAAATAATGATAAGATCACCAAACACCATGTCAAAACCTATCTTCTATATGTGCTTGGTGCTCATAGAATGTGGGATTGTTGGCAAGGAAGAGGGCGACTTGATTATCACAAAATGTTGGCATGGTTCCTTATACTGGAAAGCCAAGCTCATAAAGTAGCATGTCATCTCAAAGAAGGCATGGGCCATGACCCCATACTCTACTTCCACACTAGAGAGTGACCACGTGTTATTTTTGGCTTTGTCAAGTCACAAGATTCCCTCAACATAGGTGTAAAAGCCAGAGGTGGTAGATAAGTATAGGAGCATGCTTCAAATAGGCAAGAAAGTGAAGAGGAGTATGCCAATTAATCTCCTAATATGCACTATATAAGAGATATCTGCATGAATAACTATCAAATAAATGTGCTTCCCAATGATTTAAAAATAAGTTTGAATTTTTGCAAGAAAATTAGAAGAAGAATCCCCAAAAGTAGGCTTATTGTCAAAGGGGGATGACTTGGGTTTGTAACCAAGGAGTCTGGGGCTCTTGAAGTAGATCAAGGATGTACTTCTATTGGTTAAGAATCAACTATCACCTATGGTAAGCAAACTTAGCTCCTAGAAAGTACTTGAGCACATCCAAATCTTGGACATCAAGATGAGGTTGTAAGAAGGCCTTGAGGCGAGT
Source organism: Lemna minuta (assembly GCA_024174645.1). Lineage (NCBI taxonomy): Eukaryota > Viridiplantae > Streptophyta > Magnoliopsida > Alismatales > Araceae > Lemna > Lemna minuta. The sequence goes on along the minus strand of CM044102.1, from coordinate 8,172,082 downwards.
AATTGCAGTGTAATCATTGTCGATGATCAAGATATCATTAGCATAAACTGCATTGTCGATGATCAAGTATAACATTGCTTGCAGAAGGGTTCTTTTGCAAGAATAAGTCAACCAAACTTTAGAAACCATGCACTCGGGCTCTATGTGAGGCTACAAATAGCACAAAGAAGGTGGCATACCTTAGACGTTTCCTTGTGAACCGCATAGCCGAGTGGTTGCTCCATGAACACCCGTTTGGTGAGCTCTCCATAAAGGAAAGCATTGGAGACATCTAGTAGATGAAGAGGGCACCTTGATTTCCAGCCACAAAAAGAAGTATATGTAAAAAATTAAGGCAAACCATTGGGGAGAAGGTTTCTTTGTCATGAACACTATATCGTTGAGAAACCCCATAGGCCACCAAGCACGCCTTATGAGAATTGATCACATTTTCTAGATTATACTTGAGAGTAAAGGCTCATCCTCATGTAAAATTTTAGTATCATTGGGGTGAGGGACCAATCATCATGTCTCTTGTAACATGAGAGCCATATACTCCAAGTCCATGGCTGCCTTCTAGAGTGGTAATTGCATAACCTTGACATGCAACTTGGGTATTTACTTGGCAGCAAGAGAAAGAGAAAAAGTAGGAGATATATAGGATGAAAGTAGCCATAGAAAACAAAGTATGAGATAGGACAAAAGGTACATAAATTTCTACCTTTTTGAAGAACAATGGGTAGGTGAAGATTATCTTAAGGAAATGCAAGGAGTTTCAAGCTTAGGCATGAGGTATTAGTATATGTTCTTGAGATGCCTTAGAATTTGATCAAATTAGATTACGAATTGGGGAGAGAAGTTAGAGAAATTATATATTTGGAAAGAAGACTCAAACACTTATCCATGAAATAAAAATCCCTTAAATAAGATCTATATCTATGGAAAAATTGAAGAGCAAAGAAAGAGAGAGAAAATTGCTTGCCAAGAGAGAGAAAATGATAGAAATTTATAAAATTAACTTAATATAAGACATGAAATTGAAATCTAAGGCTACATGAAAATAGATTAGGGAGAATACCTAAATACTAACTTGAAAATAAGCATGAAATGATCCAATTAATCTCCGAATCAAGGTTTTTTATTTTGTAATTTCAAGAAAAGATGTTTGAGGTTCAAGTGGCAATTTCTCTCTAATAACTTGATGAAATCTTGCTTTCAAAGTGATTAGATGCAGAAATGAGATTCAAGGATTGCATTGTCCAAAAGGTTCAAACATTCAGAAATCTAAGAACACATCTATTATCACAGAGAGAGAGAGAGAGAGTATAAATAGATTTCAAATCGAGCATGGTTATCGTCAAAGATGACTTAACTATGATGAAATGTCCTCTCTAGTTTCTATGATTAATTTAATTAAGATTCTTGTAGCCATAAATTCATATTGCGGCTACAAAGTCTAGCAGATTGGTGTAAAAATAGCCTTCCTTAGTAGAAACCTTGAAGAAGAGGTGTGTACGATACAACCTCACAGTTGAACATACAAGGAGTTTCCAAAAAAAAGTGCGCAGGTTGTAGAGGTCCATTTATGGATTGAAGAAAACATCTAGGAGTTGGAATATGAGTTTTGACGAGCCGATCAGATCTTATAACTTCATTAATAATGAAAATGAACCTTGTAAGTATATGAATATTACTAGGAGTGCAATCACTTTTCTATTCATATAAGTAGACAACATCTACTCATCACGAATGATGTATGTATGTTATCATTAGTGAAGGCATGGTTGTCAAAGAACTTCTCCATGATCAATTTTATACAAGCAACCTATGTAGTGGGAATATATATCTATAAAAATAGATCAAGGAGGTTGCTCATGTTATCCCAATCCATGTACACAAACACCATTTTTAAAAAGTATGTCATGGAGAACTCGAAGAAAAGCTCCATATCAATGAGACATGCAGTTTAAATATCTAAGGAGCATTTGCATAAGACTCTTCAATGTTGAGCTTTGATGGAACAAATCTCATATGCCTTCGCAATTGGATCCATTATGTACGCTATGTAATGTACAAGACTAGATGTGACATTTAATTTTAGTTTTATTATAAGTAGAATTCAGCTAACCTAAGTGAGAGACACTAGGAAGCCATGAAAGTCATGAAACACATTTGTATTAACTCGAGGGATCTATTAGGGTTTTACGGTTGACCATGGCCTAAGTCATTCATGAGTTTCGTGTGGACAAAGGATTATATGTACACCGCAACTGATGACAACAAGGTTTCATAGGAGAGTTCTCATAAACTCAAGTGTATGATATACATAATTATTCTATATGTTGATATAGGTAATTAATAAGGTTTTATTGGGTAGATGGAGTTATTAAATTTCAAGATATATGAACCTAGAGGGTCACACACACAAAGTCTATGGGCATTGGTAGACATAGACATAATCGTACGAGTTTTTGTAACAATTTTATATCTTCAATATTTATAGGGGAGAACTACTACGTTCTTAAGTCAACAAGCTCTCCAAAACTTTGATACAAATATTGTACGTTGTGAAAACTTATTGAATTGAACATTTGACGCATAGAAACATCAATGGGAGATGATGCTATCATTTAGCATACATTAAAACCATACAAGATTCATTTGAAAGAGATCTCCAAACCGTTCAAGTGTTTGGCCTCTAATAGTATCCACGCAGTTTACGAACAGTTGGATCTCCTCTACAACACTCGTCACCACGAGATGAAGAGAAAAGAAGGGAGAGACTCTACTAGGCTTGCATGGGTACCTCTATCATGATTGTTCTTCCCCTATTTATAAACTTTGGGAATGTGAAATTTTCACAAAAGCCTTTATTATTATGTCTATATCCACCGACATCCATTGACCTTATGTGTGTGACCCTCTAGGTCCACATATCTCGCCAATTAATAACTCTATCAACCCAATAACATTTATTGGTCATCCTTATTAATTAATTATATCAGCATATATATTAATTCGTTAACGATCGATTTAACCCAATCGATAAGTTAAATTGCCAGACTTTTAGATGCCAAACTATACCACATGCTCTAAGAGATATGGACTTTATGAGAACTCTCTCATAAAACCTTGCTATCATCAATTACCGTGTACGTATAATCCTTCATTCACGCAAGACTCATGAATGACTTAGGGTATGGTTAATTGTCAAACACTAATCGGTCACTCAATTTAGTATTGATACGATTAAGAAATCATCGAGAACAGCTTCTCTATTATTTCCATTACCTTGGCCAAGGATTTAACCGCATCTAATTCCTTGAGTCGATCTCCTCTTATACCAAGAGGGAATGATCCTATCTCAACCACTCAATCACCTTCAAGGACTTGATGGCGTATCCAATCTAAGATATTGTAGAGATCCCGTGGTTAGGGATTCGTAAGTCATAGTCAAAATATGATCATCCATTCACAATATGTTTTTGGTGTCTGAATTCAAAAGACCACATACACAACCGTAACATGAATCAATCTGATTGACAATTTGGTATAATAACATTTACGGATTCATAGTAATCAATTCAGTAAACTCTTTCTCTAAAGAGTGCCCACTATCTATCCTTGGTGTCTCTACAACAAGGGCTATAGGATCAACCATACTCATCACATGAGCCTCATCAGATAATGTTATTCTTTATGGATAATTTGATGTCCTTCTCGAATATCTCACGAATAGGAATATTTAGAACATATGTTTAAAGAACAATGATCATCATATTATGATGTCATCATAATTTACTTGGTCATTATATATGCTCATGGACTTTATTACAAACATCATACAAGAATGACAATGAATATAAACGAAAGATGAAAGTGTGATTGGCTTGTAAGCCACATAATATCTATCAAAACAACCACAATTTAAGGTGCCTATGCAAGCCATGTGAAAACTCTCTCCTTTCTTCTCTTTATCTCTTAGTGTAGAGCATTGAAGAGGAGATCTAACTATCCTGATATTGTATGGATATTTCTAGATGCTAGACACTTGAATAGCTTCAAGAAATTCTTCAATGAACCTCGTAAGTATGGATTTAAAGCCATATTAGACTATAAGATCCCGGGGTCTTGGTGCATCGGTATTTTAAATGTTTGATTCAATATATTCTATTGCATTTAATGTTTTATCAAATTTTGAAAACCATATCAAGCATCAGATCCCATCAAGCCACACAATCATAATCAAGGAGTGCATGTTGTATCCAATATATGAGATCCCTATAGCTAAAGATTTGTAATTCATAATCTAAATATGATCATCCACTTAAACGAAGTCTTTGGTGTTTGAGGCTAAAGGACCACATACACAATTATGACAAAAATCAACTTGATTGACTATTAGCTATAATAATATTTAAGGATTCATATGGATCAATTCAATAAACTCTTTCTCCAAATAATACACACTACATATCCGTGGGCTTCATTACAATAATAAACTAGAATAATAATCAATAAACATTATTTTAATAAATATATAAATAAGATATATGGAAGTGTGATTTGGATTTAAAAGCCACATAATATCCATCATAAGCATCATGTGTGCCATGCAAGAGCCATGTTAGTGCTCAATAAGCATTGCATGGTACCTCTTAGGGGCACAATTTATGAGCTAAATAAGTATTGCATGAGCATCACTTAGTCAACTCGCGCGATGTGTGACACATGGAGCATGTGCCATATTAGATTCTCAAGAAGGCTCACATATATTCCCTTTTCTCTTTAAATAAATCCTAAGAATCCTAGAAAATTTCAAAACTTGAGTAAATCAAGTTTTTTCAAAATATCCTCTTCCGCCAAATTTCCTTTATTTGCATCAAGAATTTAGTCTTCTATATTTCTGTGTCATTTAATTTCAAAATTATAATAATAATAAAAATTTCCATGAATATCATTAGATTGCCTTAAAAGTAGAAATCAAAATGGTGAAATGGCATATAGATCAAATTTTTCTAATTGTTCTCTTTATTCTTCAAAATTCAATCTTCTCAAATTTGAGAAACCAAAATTTTCATAAAATAAGCAAATCAACAAGATTTTTTATCTTAAACAAGATCAAATTTTTATTTGCATAAAATTAACCTTAAAAAGTAAATTATGAGATTTTGAGTTAAATGACATTGGATTAATGAAAACAAAAAAACATATTAACATACATCATAATATCATGAATTATAGATTAAAATGACTTAAGAAATATATATTTGCACAAACATAACCCATGTTTGCTGTCGGACATCACATCAAATGAATGAAAATTTTATTTCTTGTCATGAGATGAAGAATTTTGAAGGTTTTCTTCACCATTTAGGAATTTTATTATCTTATTAATTATAAATATCTTAGTGAATGGAAGGGACATGAATAATTTCCTCAAGCACCATCCCTAATTTCTTACAAGTTGTTGATACAAATGAGGTATCTCCTCAAGCGTAAAGGCAATGACTATTCCACTAATTTTTATTTAACATTAATAGTCCTTGATAAGTCAATAGGGATATTTGCTGGCATTACACTCTTCATGATGACTCATTGTTTTTTCTCAACAGTGGAAAACATTACATGAGTTAGGCACAATGGTGAAATGAATAGGGTAGTGATGGGGCATTGTATAAAAGCGAGATGCAGTCTTGCTTTGTTCAACACAATAAGGACATCAGTCTAGAAACCATTGTCTAGAGCTCTCGATTTGTTGGAATTCAATAGAAAGAATTTTGGAAATAAAGAAGGTCCTTAGGATGATGTAAAATCAAGGAAAGCAGGAACAAATGTAACATTTACCTACATATCAAAACTAATTGTCACAGAATAGGTATCAAAAGCCCTCAAATGGCTCATCTCGTTATGACTTGTTGTATCTTTAGAGCAATTTTCAAACACTTCATAGAGAAGTATGGTGAGACATCCTACAACACTCTACAATAAGTACGATGATAAGACCAGATTACATGTCCCCATTATATAGATAGATTGATAGATAGATAGATAGATAGATAGATAGATAGATAGATAGATTTATAGATAGGTAGATAGACAGATAGATATGTATGTATGGTATTGATTGGGCAAGTCCACGTCTCAGAAAGTTCAAAATCCATTATATATATGGTATTGATTGGGCAAGTCCACATCATAGAAAGTTCAAAATTAACTGCACGTATTATAAGCCTATGTTTTAAAGTAAACATAGCATCGAGATGGGTTACTCATCCTACAGTCGAGTGTTTTTTCTCCATGGGATTGCCCTTTTCCTTCATGCGCTAAGCTCTGTATGTTGATTTATATTGGTGTTACTCCAAGATCATTTGACCTCCGGGGATTGTAACTCAATCATAGTTTCTACTCCATTTGCTCAAATTCTCGATCAACTCATTTCACAGTTTGGTAATTTCGATAAAAATAAATAAACTCGATGTTCCCGTTGAATCCATCTAAGCGTCTTCATTCAACTCATTTGATTTTATAAGATTAAGCTCAACTTTTTTTTTCCTGATGAGCGCATATTCCACTAAGATTTTCTTCTCATTCAGTCTTAACCCTCCTGCAAAGGCCAAAGATTCTTTCCTGCGACGATTCTCTGATATCTACTAAACCACACCTCGGCCTTATCTTTTTCGTATCATCACGTGATTTCTAGAGAAAAATAATGGACCTCAGAGAACCCGACAAGATTATCTGAATCATCTAGCCAGACGGTTGAATAGAATAATGATTAGCGCAAGGGAAACGCACGCCCAGACGGATAAGATTAGGAGTGATCTCCATTAGTGCAGCACACCGCCGCCGCCTTTCACAGCTGAGATTCTAAATTTAGAGATGACCATCCTCTCGCGAGTCCCTTTTCCTTCACCGTCAGATGTCCCTTGCCGCCAGTGTTGAGGCGCCACCGGTGACGGTTTGCCCCACCGAAAAGACCACAGATAACGTCTTGAGGGTCTTATTAAATAACTTGATGACGAACTTAAAGCGATAATATAAAGCACGATACTTGAATGGGCATCTTTTCAAGGTATTTATCGATTCTTTATCGTCTTTTTTCTCCTGCGTACTGAGGGTTGAATCGACGTGAAGATCCCAAAGGGGAGGAATCATAACTTCACAAGATACGGAATTTGTCTCGGTTTGTCAGCTGGACCCATTTCACCGGCTGCTGAGTCGACCCTGTTCTTTTCAGGAGTTGGCGAACAGATAACGTCGTGACTGGCGTATGACGTGCCGCCGTCTGTCCTCGACGCGATGACGCGGCGCCGCTTTAAGCTTCTTCTGCTCCTCCCGCCTATAAATATGGGCTCTCCCTGAGGGTTACCTCCAAGCTACGAGCTTTCTACTGTTCATAATCTTCTTATCGTTCGTCTTCGTCGAGTAGTCAACATGTGTGGGATTCTGGCCGTTCTGTGCTGCGCTGATGAGTCTCAGGCTAAGAGAGTCCGAGTTCTCGAGCTCTCTCGCAGGCAATGGCCTTTCCTTCCTCTCTTCCTCTTCCATGTCGAAGAGAATCCTCTTCTTGCATTCTTCGCACTCGTATACCGTCATTAGTAGTCAGAGGACTACGTTAAAGAAAGAGAAAACGAAGAGTGGAACTTTTTGCAGAGCTTAACGCTCAGAGAGAGAATTATTAAAAGAGAGACAACGAACAGACTCCTCGAGGTGATGTTTCATTGATTACATTTACGGTTACAGGTTGAAGCACCGGGGCCCGGACTGGAGCGGATTGGCGCAGCACGGCGACCATTTCCTGTCGCACCAGCGGCTCGCTATCATAGACCCTGCCTCCGGCGACCAGCCCCTCTACAACGGCGATGGCTCCGTCATCGTCACGGTAACTAACCCTAAACTTTTTCTTGGCCCCACCACCGACTACAACTGCAGAGCCTGCGAACTTATTGAGATACGGAACGATCTTTGTATTGGAAGGTCAACGGGGAGATCTATAACCACGAGGAGCTCAGGAAGAGCCTGCCCGAGCACTCTTTCAGGACCGGCAGCGACTGCGATGTCATCGCCCACCTGGTACGCCGCGCCCCATTCCTATTTATCTTCTAGAGTTTCTTCCACTGCTGTTCCTTGATTTTTCCGACCGGGCTGACTCGCTTGGCCACAAAAAACGGCAGTACGAAGAGCATGGAGAGAACTTCATCGACATGCTGGACGGGATCTTCTCCTTCGTGCTTCTGGACACCCGCAGCAACACCATCCTCGCCGCCAGGGACGCCATCGGAGTCACTCCCCTGTACATCGGATGGGGTCTCGACGGTGAGCTATAGGCATATCCGGTTGCCCTATTTCTCCGAGCTCTGACGCGGCTTCCCCGCAGGATCCGTCTGGATATCGTCGGAGATGAAGGCCCTCAACGACGACTGCGAGCACTTCGAGGTCTTCCCGCCGGGGCACCTCTACTCGAGCAAGGAGCACGGCTTCCGGAGGTGGTACAACCCTCCCTGGTTCTCCGAGTCCATCCCATCCGTCCCCTACGACCCTCTCCTTCTCAGGAAAGCTTTCGAAGACGTACGCATCAGATTTTAGAACTCATCAATTTTAATTCTCTCTCCGATCAATCTCTGACCTCCGTTGCCGGCTCTTCACTAGGCGGTGATCAAGAGACTCATGACAGATGTCCCCTTCGGGGTTCTTCTTTCGGGAGGGCTGGATTCTTCGCTGGTGGCCTCCGTCACCGCTCGCCATCTCGCGGGATCCAAGGCCGCCAAGCAGTGGGGAACACAGCTTCATTCCTTCTGCGTCGGACTAGAGGTGACTTCAAGCTCCTCTTTATCTTCTTCCTTCCGCCCTTTACTCGATTCTGCGCTTAGAACCCCTAACGCTGTTATATTTTCAGGGTTCGCCAGACCTGAAAGCAGGTAAAGAGGTGGCGGAGTACCTCGGCACGGTTCACCACGAGTTCCACTTCACGGTGCAGGACGGAATTGACGCGATCGAGGACGTCATCTACCACATCGAGTCCTACGACGTGACGACGATCAGGGCCAGCACGCCCATGTTCCTCATGTCCCGCAAGATCAAATCTCTGGGGGTCAAGATGGTCATCTCCGGCGAAGGCTCCGACGAGATCTTCGGCGGATATCTCTACTTCCACAAGGCCCCCAACAAGGAGGAATTTCACCGCGAAACATGCCGGAAGGTAAATTCTCTCTCTCTCTCTCTCCATCCCTTCTCCCCCGGGGGCGCTTCCTGATCAAGTCTCTGGGATAATGTTTACGCGATTCCAATACAGATCAAGGCGCTCCACCAGTACGACTGCCTGAGGGCCAACAAGGCGACCTCCGCGTGGGGCCTGGAAGCTCGCGTGCCGTTCTTGGACAAGGAGTTCATTAACACTGCAATGAGCATTGACCCCGAGTGGAAGATGGTGAGCTTTATCGACCACTTATTAATTCTTCTTCTACCTCCTTCTGCGTTGACCGAGTTGTTTCAATTGACGTTGACAGATCAAGCCCGAACTTCGCCGGATGGAGAAATGGATCCTGAGGAAGGCGTTCGATGACGAGGAGACACCCTACCTCCCCAAGGTGTGTGCAACGATAAATTGAGGGTTTCCGTCCTACAAAGCTAAATTCTTCCATTTCCTTCGTTCTTCAGCACATACTATATAGACAGAAGGAGCAGTTCAGTGACGGCGTCGGCTACAGCTGGATCGACGGACTGAAGGCCCACGCCGCGGAACACGTCCGTTTCGATCATTCTATCCTCCTTCATCCAAAATCCTAATTTATTTCGTCAGCTCATGGCTTCTCGATATGTATCACCAGGTCACCGATAGAATGATGCTCAACGCCATGAGGATTTACCCACATAACACCCCAACCACCAAGGAGGCATACTACTATCGAATGATCTTCGAGAGATTCTTCCCCCAGGTGATTCCCTGATCTGGAATAATAAATGGAGAAAAAAATGATTTCATCTTTTATTTTCCTCTTTTCTTCAGAACTCCGCCACGCTGACGGTTCCAGGCGGCCCAAGCGTGGCTTGCAGCACTGCAACGGCAATGGCGTGGGACGAGCAGTGGTCGAGCAACCCAGATCCGTCTGGAAGAGCTGCTCTAGGCGTCCATGTCGCCGCGTACGACCCGCAGCCAGCTGCTCCGCTCGCCGCCGCCGCCTCTGATGAGGATGAACTAATCAACGAGAAGGCCACGATGATCAATATCTCCGCCGTACCTGCCGTCGCCATCTCCACCTGATCATAAACCGTCGAAGTATATAGTATATCATGGTGTCCGACCCTATCCTTCCATTTTTCCAGTTCCTTCTTCCCTGCCCATCTTAAGATACTAAGATGCTTCCGCTCCTTGAAAGATCTGTTATTTTCCTTGCTGCTTGATGGATGAATAATCTGCTGCGTTACAAATTAAGCAACCAGTTTCCTGATTTTCCTCCCTCTCTCTCTCCCTCTCTCTCTCTTCTCTCGCTCTCACTCTCTATCCATCTATTCATCTATCTATCTATGTATCTCTCTCTCTTCCACAATTATCATATAAACTATATAATCTATCTATTTATTTTCTTTACATGTTTGGAAGCGTCTAAGGAACCTGTTGAGGATCTTTAGAATAAGATCCTCAACAGAACCCACGCTGACACGTAATCTCTCTGTCATTTTGTATCAATTATTCAACCTTTCTTACTCCAGGTTTTCAGTGCAAACTTTTGTCCAGACGTCATAGGAATTTGATTTTGGCGATTCTCTTTCGCGCACCTTCTCACTCTCTTGTATAATTAGGGAAGAGAACAATCCTCTCCCGTCATTCCCTTACGAGATTGAAAGAGAGATATCTGTCAAACTCTCCCTCTCCGCCTCCAATTCCTCTTTTCTCTCTCCTATTGTCTTTTCTCGATCGCACGGTGATTCAAAACCGACCAGTGTGCTTCGGACATCGGTAGTTCACACCGTCTCACGTATACTATCTTGTGCGACTATTTGTCGAGTGACGATGACAAAAAAGAACGATAGGAATCTGGAATATAAAACATAGGATCCTGTATTCCTCCTTGGTCGATTCTTGTAATCTCCTTTCAAAGGTAGAGACAGGAATATTGGATCGAAATCTTCTTCTTCGTAGTAACCTCCGATCTCTATAATCAGGAAGCCTTATCTGATGACGAAGCTATCATCTACTCGTATGTATGAGAAGATCCACAGCAGAGTCGTTGAAGCCGTGTGGAGAGCAGTCGATCAAACGAGAAGTTGTAGGCAAGAATACGAGGATAGTGAAAACGAACGGAGAGACATATAGCAGAAAATCGTCGGCTGCGAATCACCTCAAGTTGCTCTCCATGAGATGAAAAGCACACTCATACACACACATAAGAGAGAGAAAAATGATGGAAGAACAAAACCCACTTATATTTTACAACGAACACTTCAACATAGAAGAGGATGATAGAGGGTAATAAAAACACTCTAAATATGCCTTTTTATAGACTTACAACCCAAAAACCGCTTAATAACATGAAAAAACAGAAGTTGTCGGACGTTTGGCCGAGTGTGTGCCGCATGGTGCATATCCCACAAACACTCGGTGCATCATCCCAAAGTGTCTGCAACTTGCGCATTATCTGATCCAATACGCGCACCACACATGTCGAGGAGCCCACCGAGTGCGCGCATTGGCCCCTTTTCTACATATGCACCACGTTGACAGGCACTATAGCACCTGCCGACCGTACGCCGTTAACGTGTGCCCAAGCGCTTCGTCCAGCACCCCAGGGCAATGCCACCACTGCTAGCCAACCCTATAGAGGGAGAATCATCCCCTACAAAAATGAGATGCAGGTTGGAGAGTAGAGAGATAGAAAGACAGAGACAGAGACGAAGACAAAGGGAGAAAGAGAGAGAGAGAGAGAGAGAGAGAGAGAGAGAGAGAGAGAGGGGGGGGGGGGGGGAGAGGAATTTTAGTAGACAAACTTCTTTTATTTGACATAGTTAAACAAATTTAAACACGTTACCCGATTATCCGTCCCAAAGCTATCGGCTAATGTGAACGTTAAGCATTTTGAGATGAGAAGGATTAGATACTCAATTACTGAAAGGCCACCTGTTCATAGACAAAATGATAGTCCATCTCGATGTGCTTCATCTTGGCATGAAACATGGGGGTTTTAGAATGATTAGTTGCCCCAAAAGTATCTTATGAGAGGGTAGGAGGATGAATGCAGAGCTAATGGAGGAATTGGATCCAAACAAGTTCACACACTTGTTGGTATGTAAATGAGAAGAAGATGATAATTCTTAGGGAAAATCTATCACAACCTAATCTATCCAAGTTTCCCTCTCCAAGTGTTCCTAAAACTAATAACCTACTAGAAAACCCCCCAAGGCTAGATCCAATCTTAACAATGTGAAATGTTATAATTTCCAACAACCAGGTCATGTGAGAACCAATTGCCCTAATAGAGCCCTCTTCATAGAAGGTTCAGATCTTATCCCCAAGAAGGTGAAGAATTTATTAAAAAAATCCATGCAAGAAGAGGTGTATAATATTGATCAAGAAGTAGAGGAAGAAGATGATTCCTTAGCATGTATTTAAGTCATGAGGAAACAATTTGGTCAGCCTTCTATGGAAGATCCCCTTAGAACTACACATATGTTAAAATAGGTCCTTATTATTACAAGTTTTTTGTGGATAGCAGTAGTAGTGTTAATGCCATCTCTCAAGATGCCTCAACCAAAATAGGATTAGAAGCTCAAAAACATCCTAATCCTTATCATGTAACTTGGGTTAACTCTAATGCCATTCCCATTGATAAAAGGTGTCTTCTTAATTTAAAGATTTTGTCATATGATGATCAAGTATGGGTGGATGTATTACCTATGGATGTAGGGAGTATCCTCTTAGGTAGAACATGGCTTTATGACCATGATGTTAATATCCAAGGTCTATCTAACATATGTTCATTTTTATTTTATTGAAAAAAATATCCCTTCTTCCTTATATCAAAGGTCAAAATTAACCTAAAAATATTACTACTCCCCAAGTGAACCTTGTCTCAAAAAATTTTGCAAAAGGAGAAAGTAGTGAAATCAATTACCCTTTGTATGCCCTAATTCCCTTCAGCAGTCCAATACATGATGAATCAGTCCCTTTAGATTCTATGATTTCCAATGTTATTAAAGAGTTTAAGGATGACTTACCTAACTCACTACATTTACTTAGAGACATTTAACATAACATCAATCTAATACCTGGTTCATCACTTCCCAACCTTCCCCATTATAGAATGAGCCCCAAGGACCATCAAGAAATTAAAAGACAAGTAACAGAGCTTATTGAAAAGGGATTCACAAGGGAGAGTTTAAGCCCATGTGCTGTCCTAGCCCTATTGATACCAAAAAAGGATGGAAGTTGGCGCATGTGTATAGATAGTAGAGCCATAAATAAAATTACCATTAAATATGGTTTTCTATACCTAGGTTGGATGATCTTATTGATATGTTATCTGGTGCTTCAATATTTTCCAAAATAGATTTAAGGAGTGGGTACCACCAAGAGAGGATTAGAGAAGGAGATGAGTGGAAAACTGGCATTTAAGATTAAAGATGGACTATATGAGTGGTTAGTCTTGCCATTTGGGACTCTCTAATGCACCTAGCACGTTCATGAGGTTGATGACTCACATTTTAAAGGATTTTATGGGAAAATTTTGTGTAGTATACTTTGATGACATCCTATTGTATAGTCGAGATATACATGAGCACGTAGACCATCTTAGAATCTTATTTCAGACCTTAAGGAAAAATCAATTATATGCAAATCCCAAGAACTTTACTTTATTGAAAAATCAAGTGACTTTCTTATCTATGGTGTCTCCTGATTCTTATAGGCTAGTTTCTAGCAATTTTCTTTAGTGTGTCTTTTTTTTTCAGTAAGCAACAACAGAGCATCCTTTGACTAATCTCTTGGAGTTTTTCCAGAAGCTTGATTGAGAGCTCGTCGACTTACCCGAGAGTCATACTTCTTGGCTATAAAAAGCAGTGGAATTGTGGGCAGATGTTTCTAGTACATGTTTCAAGTTGGGCCTCCTCTTGTACCACTATCTTTGTAGCCTCCTGAAAATACTTTCTTCCTCTGGAGGATCTGGCTTCTCAGGTTTTCATATTTAGAGTTGAGGCCCACAAGAAGGGATTGACCGTTCTGATACCAGTATCAGATATCGGTCTTTTTAAGGGTGTTAGTATCAGACACTGTTAAGGAACTTAACAGTATCCAATACTAATGATACATGTTATCGATATCCAGATGCTGCCTATGGGTAAGTTGATGATGGTAATGGGTATGGCTAAGATACCCATCACTGTTATCTGCTAACATCGCACTATAATCAGTTATGGTACCGATTACCATCATCCACAAGAGAGGATCAATTAGGACCTAATCAATTTCTCCTCTCTCACTCTCTGTGTCTCTCTCTCTGTGTCTCTCTGTCTCTATGTCTCTCTCTCTCTCTTTGTCTCTCTCTCTCTATCTCTCTCTCTCTCTTTGTCTCTCTCTCTCTCACTCTCTCTCTCTCTGTCTCTCTCTGTCTCTCTCTGTCTCTCTCTCTCTATCTCTCTGTCTCTCTGTCTCTGTCTTTCTCTCTCTCTCTCTGTCTCTCTGTCTCTCTGTCTCTGTCTTTCTCTCTCTCTCTGTCTCTCTGTCTCTGTCTTTCTCTCTCTCTCTCAGTCTCTCTGTCTCTCTGTCTCTCTTTGTCTCTCTCTCTATCTCTCTCTCTCTTTCTCATAAATAGGAATGTTTAGAACATATGTTTAAAGATTAGTGATCATTGTATTATGATCTCATCATAATTCACTTAGTCATTGCATATGCTCATGGACTTCATTGCAAGCATGATAACTCTAAAATATAAGTCACAATCATGCATCATTTATCATGTTTAGGTGTTGATAAAGACTATAAAAATGAGAATACTATTTCTATATGGCTAAATGTGATGAAAATATGAGTAAGTCTTATCATGCATCATTTCTTATATTTTGATTATATTATGAGACTAACCCCATTTGAATTCTTAGAAGTGAAATGGTTGAATTCTCACATTTTTATGAGCTATGTGGATGTAAAGGCTTAGGTGAAATTTAATGGAAGCATGGATGCAAATTATCTAGGAGGAGAAGAATAAAATAGGTACTCCACCTTTTTAGGTGGTTGGTCAATGATAAAAGCATAAAAAGTATTTATAAACACCTATGAATTGCTTTTGTTTAACTCTATTAACTCTTGAACCATCATCACATCCACATCCACATCCACCATCTCATGATTTACAAGTTTTATAATATAATTGCATCAAATATTGTATCAAAGTTATATTAGAGATGGTATCAAATTTATAAAAAAATTCCAAAATTGAGTTTATAAAAAAACAAATATTGTATTTATTTTGTAATTTTTATATTAAAAAAGTTTATATATTAGCTTTGACTATAAATCAATGGATTAAAATATTAGTGAACTTATGATTTGGAGGACACTTAATGTTTTTGCACCCTGGGCCAGGTGCTTTTTCCATTGTTTTGGGGTTCTCGTAGAGTGTTTTTCCGACATCAATTCAAGTGATCCGCCATGAGCCACCTCACCATATGCTCATTAAGCATCGACTCTGGGGGTCTCTCTCTTTCCCCCCCTAACCTCCATTTCCCCTCTAACAAAGAGTAGAACTAGGGAGAGAGAGAGAGAGAGAGAGAGAGAGAGAGAGAGAGAGGGAGGGAGGGAGTACGCATGATAGAGAGATGAGGAGATAAAGAGAAGGGGGAGAAGGAGAGAGGAAGAGATGGGGTAATGAGAGAGAGGGAAAAGGGAAAGGGGGTAAAAGAGAGAGAGAGAGGGAAAATAGGTTAGAGTTTGAGGAGTGAAAAGGGCCAACCGAGCGAGAGAGAGTGGTGGAGGGGGAGGGAAGGAATGAGAGAGATAAAGAGAAATTGGAGGAAGAGAGAGAAGGGGAGAGTGGAAGGGAGAGAGAGAAATAAAAGTCAGATTGTGAGATGGCGTGAACAAAAGAGAGAAATAGCAAGAGCCTTGAGAGAGGGAGTGCAGGAGAGAGTGGGAGGGAGAGAGCTGGCTGGCTACTCCAGATGCCCTCCCAATGTAATTGGAAATCCATCCAGGTCTCACAATGAAGACCATCGTCCACATCATTGCTCCTGCAACCCGTTAGTATTGCCACCTCAACTAGTTAGAATGACTTATATAAAAAATCTTTGCATTATAAAAAATCACTCGATGTTCTGGAAAATTCAAGTTAGTTAAAATGCAAATCTTTGCATTAGATTGATTACGGAAGGGAGTACATGCCTCTATATAGGGAGAAAGGGAAAAGAGAAACAAACATATGCCCAAAGTAAGACTAAGGCCCTACAACAAATAGCAAAAAAAAACCTTCACAGTAGTAGAAAATTCATTTGAAAAAATGCCACTGGGCAAGAATCTACAAAAATTTAACATGAGGAATCATTTGAATCACGAGAAAATAACTTTTCATCCATTGAAATTTCATGAGAAGTGGATCCAACTCACTTGGGGGAGGTAATGGATTTTTGCTTTTGCATTTACTCTTACTTTTATTTTTGCCTTTATATTTTCTTTTTTCTTGTATGTTTGCTTTTGTTTTTTTATTCTTATAGGCTCCATATACGCTAACTTAAAGAGAGAACAACAAAAGAAGGAACTTCATTCACGAAGAACTGCATGAATGAAGAGAAGAATGCAACCACTGCAAAATACTCGCTAAGTTTTTCTTTTAGCCCCTTTGTATCATTTTATATTTATTTATTGTGCATACCATGCATCATGACTGAAATTTCTTTCCCATGAGCATGCTGATTTTTATTGAGGACAATAAAAGAAATGAGTTTGGGGGGGAATTTTCTAGAAAACTTGAAAATTTTTCAATTATTGCATTCTTTCATCTAATACTCTATGCATGATATGATGATAAACCATGTAAACAGCAACATGATCTCTCCAAAACCACATAAAATATGAAAAACATAGAGTATATGAACACCCTCAAATGCTTTACTGAAGTCATGGGAATAGCAACCTTAAGTGTCATGTTGAGGAAGTTGTAGAGTCGATGGAACTATGGATCTAGATATTCCTTTGGGGAGCCATAAAAGTCCGATCTAAGAATCTACTCAAGCTCCTAATATGATTTTTCAAAAATTTCTATAATTCTCATCCACTCATTCTCCTTTCTAAATCTTGAGTTAATTACTCTTTGCACGCAATTATCCTTCCGCTTTCCATAGCCAGTTGGCACTACTATTATTGACATAGTAAAGCTCCCTGATCTATAGAGATACCAAAACCTCTTCGGGGGAATAATTTTGTATGTCTATTAAGGACGACACATGAGTAGGATGAGCACCATTGAATGAGTTAATGTGAATGTTGTTTCCAATAAGTTGCATAAAAAGCCTTAGAAAGTTGTAATTCTACATTTGCTCTTCATCATCTAATCCCTCTTCTTAAAAAGGCTTGCAGCAAGTTTAAAAAAAATCTAAGTAGAATTAGGATGAAAAAAATAAAAAGAAAAGAAAATCTAAGTAAAATTAGAATGGTAAGCTACCTCCTATGTGTTTTAGCCGATTCTATTTTATAGTCATTATGTATGGAAAGGATGATGCTTGTTTCTATTTCTTACACCTTTATCATTCATTTTCATGTGCAAGGAGGAATTGACAATTTATTTGGTGAGGTGAATCATTTTCTTAAGTTATATATATTTGTATTAGTATGTAGAGTAAGAAGAATTCTTGGTTTATTTGGTGGATTAAAGTGTTCACCAGAGGAATGACGTGACCCTAAAGTTTCTAGTGCACTACCTTCTTCTTGACATCATTTAAGGTAGAACATTTATTTCGGATTCTATAAATGCTTAACCCATGATCTTCTGAGGTCATTCTTAGTCCTATTATACTTTCTTTATGCTTCCATTGCTAAGGGACTAGCAATGATTCAAGTTGGGGGTTGTGATAACATGTATATTTAACTTGAAATACTATCATATTAAACTGATAGTAATTCTTATGAATTTTCTCCATTGGCATGTCATTTGACTAAAGTCTACATTTTTACATTATTTTGGGTTAATTATGTGTTTTATTGATGTTTGACCTTTTACAATGTCAAACAACTTGAAATTAACCATCTTCCTTGATTTTATTTTGACTTTAGTGAATGATTAAAAGAAGAAATTAGAAGAAGAGAATGATGGATGAATCAAAGTCAACTTTGAGGGGTTGACTTAATATTTTTTGAATTCATTATATTTTCTTCTTTAAAATTATACTTCAAGTGGCATGGGATTAAAGAAAAATAAATTTGTGATCCAATGGAGAAAATTTGAGTCAAAAAGGCCTTTTAAATTGAAAGTTATGAATTTATGAAGTTTATCTAGTTTTCTAGATTTTATTTTCATTTTTTAGGAATTTTTCGGAATTTTTAAAGGCTTTAAAAAATGCAAAAAAAGGGGATTTATTAAACGCGGGACTCACGCGGAGCTGACATGATGCGATGCGGACATGTGGCAGCACCACCTGTGCCGACACGGACCCATGTGGGCC
Source organism: Lemna minuta (assembly GCA_024174645.1). NCBI lineage: Eukaryota > Viridiplantae > Streptophyta > Magnoliopsida > Alismatales > Araceae > Lemna > Lemna minuta. The sequence continues at coordinate 8,153,458 of CM044102.1, read as the reverse complement.
CACGTGGGTGCCTACATGGCGCGAAGGAATCGCACGATGCTTATTGGGCCCAAAGGTATAGTGGGCCTAGTATATAAGATACGGGGTGTACTAGGCCTAGTGGGCGACGCAAGCTTGTGTGGGCACCTCTAACTATGGTCATTCTCCCCTTATTTATAAGCATTTGATATGTAGACTTTTCACAAAAACCTCTATAATTATATCTATATCCAATATTGTCCATAGACCTTATATGTATGACCCTCTATGTCCATATATCTCACTTGTTGATTGTTAGTTTAATCTAAGTTTGACAATTTATTTTGGCGCTTTCTTAATGTATAAGAGATATTATATTAAGTAGTTTTGGAATTGGTTTGATAAATTTTAGCCAAAATTATTTGCAAAGAGTATGCCTTTGTCAGTGAAAGTACCAAAGGCTTGAGTGATTGACCCACGTCGACTTCGGAATGCAGACACTGCTAAGAATAAGCTCTAGATTATTTATTTTTCTAATATCTTATTTAAACATTTGAATATCATTATCATTCTCTCATTATTATTTTAAACACAAATGGTCCTAAAGATGGATATCAATGATATATTCAGATATCACATTTCATTTTGTAAAGCTATTATGTTTCTACCTATTTGTGCTATTTATTTACCATTACTATAGAAAATCACGGTTTATAGACTTTTAGCTTCTCAATTTTTTCTTTTAATGTAGTTTCATTTTTATTTTTTTCATATTGTATTTGAAATTATCTAATGGTTAATGTTTTCCTTTTGGTTTTGTAGGTACTTTAAAAGAAAGAAAAAAAACAGAGAAGCCCTAAAATCACTTGACTTTGAAGTCGGCTCTTCCTCGCATAGTGAATATTCTCTCTCTCTCTCTCTCTCTCTCTCTCTCTCATTTGTGGTGAAATGCCTCTATCTTGGTGATCTCTCTAGAAGCTCTCACCAACGATCAAAACTATTATGTCACCTATGAACAAGATCCTTATTTCTCCAATGATCTCTAGCTTTCTCTTCAACGGTTTCTCCTTGACAAAGAAAACCAAGAAGCTCTCCTCTCTCCTCACGATCTTTTTCAAGCATTCATCCTTCTCTATCGAGCTATTCTTCTCCTTTCCATAGCTAGTTTTCTCCTCTTACTCTTAAACTTGTTTTTTATTTCATTTGTGTTGATTGTGTCCAAATTCAAATATGTGTTTCTCAACATCTTCGATTATAAGGTTAGTTATCATCATAAATTTTTTTTTGCTTTTCAATTTCAAAGTGATTTCCTATTGGATTAGATTTTGATCAGATTCCTTTTTAACTTATTTCAAAATTTGCTTTTCGTTTTTCTATTTTTTTAAATAACTATACCCTTTTGGTTCTCACTTTCAATTTTTATAATTTAATTTTGAGATTTCTTTAATCCTTTTTTACTTCCAAATTTCTGTTTGAATATTTTAATTTTGAATTTTTTGTTTTTCTATCTTATTTTTTATTTTGAGGTTTTAGAAAAACAAAAAGAATACTTCTTACTTTCTAACTTTGATTTTATTTCTTAATTTTCTTGTGTTTTTGAACTTCAATTTCTTATCTGAATTTATTGATTTAATTCCTTTTAGAATAACAACACATCTAAATTTTGGTTTCTATTTTGGATTTAACTAGCTATTTTTACCTCTTTAATGATGAATCAAAATCTCATTAAATCTGTGTCTATAACTTCTTAATTTCTCCTCTAAATTCCTCTTGAGAAGAATCTTATCTAAATTCAACTTAGAAAATTTCAAATCTGCTTCTAAATCTACATTCGTAGTTAATCAATTTTTATTTGGGCATTTAAAGGGTTGTCTTATTTTGGTTTCTGGACACAAGTCATGGTGAAGAGGTTTCAGCTAGAATTTTTAAAGGGCTTTTGTGTGTGTGTGTTTCATAGAAGTAACCTTAAGTATTTCATCTTAGATTTGTGGTGATTTATTTAAGGTGGTTAATTACGTTAATTAGGGTCAAAGCTTTGGAGAGTTATTCTAGGGTTTCTATCGAGTTATCTAATCTAACAATATTGTGCTTTAGGCTTGATATTCAGATTTTAGGTTAGACTTGGGTTGAGAAATAGGTGAACTCAAAAGTATTTGCCTTACATTGTTCATTCATCATATAGATAATTAGGATTATCATTTAGACTCATTCATCAGATTTTTTTAAAGCATAAATGAAGGATCATTCTAGGGGTAGATAGTTTCAATTCGTGCATTACCAATACATTCAAGGGTGACTCTAGAAGACTTGAGGGGATTAGACCCCTCATTATGTACTCATCGCATATTTTTGGAGGACGAGTTCAGACCCGTCAGGGAAGCCCAACGACGATTAAACCCTAAGGTATGGGAAGCAGTGAAAGAAGAGATCTTGAAGTGGCTTAACGCGGAGATCTATACCCCATATCTGATAGCTAGTGGGTTAGCCCAGGTGCATGTTGTGTCCAAGAAAGCAGGAGTTGTAGTGATCATGAATGACGAGGCTGAGGAGATCCAAACGCGCCTTCCGACAAAGTGGTGAGTTTGTATCGACTACTGAAAGTTGAATGACGTGACAAAGAAGGATCACTCCCCCTTACCATTTATCAACCAGATCCTCGATCGACCGGCAGGTCAGAGTTATTTTTGTATCTTGGATGGATACTCGGGCTATAACCAGATTACAATTCACCCGGACAATCAAGAGAAGATGACATTTACATGTCCCTTTAGCACGTTCGCTTTTAGACATATGTCATTTGGACTATGTACCGCCCATGCTACATTCCAGATATTCATGACGGCAATCTTCTTTGATTTCCTTGATGACAGTCTCGAAAGTCTTCATGGACGATTTCTCCATCTTTGGAGATGACTTCGACAACTGTCTAGATCACCTGACAAAGATCCTCGAGGTCTGCATCAAGAAACGACTGGTGTTGAGTTGGGAGAAATCTCACTCTCGTCTCTAGCAAAGGATTATGGTGAGAGAGGGAGTAGTGTGTGGGCATCTCATCTCTGGCAAAAGGATTGGAGGTGGATAAGGCCAAGATTGAGGTCATCCAAAACCTCCCTCTCCCGGCTACAATACGAGATTTACAAAGTTTTCTTGGGCATGTTGGCTTTTACCGGAGGTTTAGACGCGACTTTGCTAAAGTCTCCAAGCCGTTGAACACTCTTCTTTGCAAGGATAAGGACTTCTTCATTGACAAAGAAGGGGAGCTTGCATTCAAGTTGTTGAAGCATGCATTGATCGAAGCACCGATTCTACAAAATCCTAATTGAGACTTACCTTTCAAGATCATGTGCGACGTTTCAAACTATGCAATTTGAGAGGTTTTGGGGCAGAGGATAGAGAAGAAGTCAACTGTCATTTGGTATGCAAGTAAGACCCTTGCCGAAGCTCAAATGAATTACACGACTACGGAGGAGCTTTTGGTAGTGGTCTACGCATTATAAAAATTTCGACCTTACATCTTGAGGAGTGACAGATCGAATCGATGTGGTCATCTATTGCACACTGATTCGGGTCAAAATAAAGTCCAAACTTACCAATTTAATGAAAATAACTCGAATTGACGAGTATAATGGTAAATATGGGTCGAATCCACAGGGCATTAGGGAAATTTCTGATGATCTCTTCGAATTTGATTAAATCGGATGATGAATCGATGATAGAAATTGGGAAAAATGGTATTTTATGAAAGAGAACTTCAGGACGATTCCACGGAATCAAAAATCATCGAATTTGACTTTGATTTCGCGGAGAAATTGAAGATCGAAGTGAGAGGTATTTTCCGAAAATCGGAAGAACAAAATTGACAAAAATAACGATGAAATTAAGCTAAATTACTAATCTTAACCAAAATTAAATGATAAGAGACGATAGATTCGGATAAAACATGATCCATAACCCACAATTGCGATCGGATTAGTCCAATCAATCGCCGGAATGAAGGTTTTTCATCAAAAATCTGAAAATCGCGATCGTGGAGTTCAAGCGTCGATTTCTTCATCGTCGTTCGTCCAAATCTTGATCTTAAGCACTCCATGGACGCGGAAAAGAGTCTAGAAGCGATTGAGATTAAGAGATTCCAAAGATTTTGATGCAGGACGCGGTGGTGAAAACCCTCGTGCCTGATCAATGGGACTGAGGTTGACCGGAGGTAGCCGGTCAAACCTAACCTATGGGTAGGCGAATCCTAGACTCTAAATATGACCTCGAACCTAAACCTAAGTGCAGGCAAGCGTGCCGATCAGCGGAGTCGATTCCGGGTGACCCGGGGAAACTCGCGATGATGGGTAGGGTGAGATCCCCTCGATCCACGTCCAGAGGCGTGGAAGTCGCTCGTCGTGGAGTAGCTAGGAGGCTGCAGCCCACGATCGGTTCCGGACCTGACGTACGCGTCGGAAATCTCGAACCTATAATCGTACTATCCTACCTACGTCGTCCGATGGCGGTGGAGACGAGTAAAGGAAACGCTTCGAAAAGTAATTAAACTTAAAATGAGGGGTCGAAGCTAGCCTGCGGGGCGGGGTGCCCGGTGGGTCGTGGCGTAGGGAGAGATTCGTCTCGGCAATGTCGACCAAAGAAGGGGAGTCGACGATGTGGAGCGGCAAAGTCCTCAACGCAAGAGGGAAATCGATTCGGTGAGTGGGGACGATCGATGGGTTGGGTGCGTCGAGATAGTGGCAAGAGAGAAGGGCCCCCGGCAGACTGAATCAGCGTGGTGAAATCGAGGCGATATGAGCGGACCGGGGCGGCGCTGGACAAGCCGGTCGGCGCGGATCGACTGGATCAGTGGGTGCGATCGGGGCGAATCGTGTGGATGCGTCCAAGGCCCAGTCGCTGAACCGGCCAAGGAGCAGGGGAGGAACGCGTCTCAGGCCTGGGCGTGGCCGCGTCCCGGAGCAGTGGAGGTGGTCGGCGCGTCCTGAGCAAAAGCGAGCGTGGCCTGGGCGAATTCAGGTCAGCGTGCTTGTGCGCGACCGGGAATCAACTTGGGGCGACGAGGAGGTGTTGGCGAGGATGAACCCGTGCAGATGGCGTTCGGGCGACGGAATTTCAGAATTTGGTGTTTGGGCGCGGGACGGCGCGAGGATGGCAGGTTAGAGAGAGAGAAAGGGAGAGGCGGGGGAAGGTGGAAGGGGTGTTGCGTCCAGGGCACGGAATTGAATTTCGCGGGGTGACGAGGGTGAACTTCCGCACGCAGGCTGGTATTGTATCGCAGGGGCGACGAACGGAATTCAGGGAAAGTTCGGTGTTGGCGGTGAGGGAGCAGGGCCACGCGACGGGAATGTGCAGGGTGAGGAGGTCGTTCATCACACTGGCGATTGTGCTTGAATCGGGAGAGAAAATAAGAGCGCGTGGATTTCAACTTCCGCGAACCGAGAAGAAATCCAGGTTTCGGTATTGGCGTTTGCGGAGGTTGGAAAGGGGTGATCGTGGGGGAGGAGATTGAGCAGTGAGGTGGAAGAGGGAGGGAAGTTGATCGGGCGATGGATGGAGTCGTGGAATATTGTGTGGAGGCGGACAGGAAATTGAGGGGTGACGTCAAGTGTCAGGATGAGGACGATTCGCGGATAGTTGGAGAGTGGGCGTCGGAGAGGTGGATCGACGGAACAGTAGGGACGGCTGGTGGCGTACGACCCCCGTCGCCACCAAGACACGATACCACGGCGCCGGAGGAGCCCTTTTGCGCGCGCGGATCTATCCGCTTATCTTTATTTCTTTATTTCTTTATTATGAACTTTTGACCCGCACGTGTTTAAGCGGGTCCTCGCTTATTTCTCTCTTCCTTTTAGGCTTTCGGGTGGGTTCTTCCCTTTTCGGGATCCCATTCGTGAAGCCCTTTCTTTTGTGAACCTTTATCTTCTATGAGTATTTTGGGTTTTGGGTTGTGGGCCTCAAGTGGGCCCTTTCCCCTCTCGGCCCATTATGGGCTCTATAAGAGGGGAAGGGACCCCCCCACAAACCCTAGCCGTCATTTAAGAAAAGAAGAGTCTTCCTCTCGAGTGGCTGCTCAAGGAAGGTTAGGGAAGAAGTCCTACCGCCGACGCCGCCGCCACTGCCGCCGCACCAGTTCGTGCCGCCGCCGCCGCCGCCACCTCCGCCGCCACTTCTTGCCCTAGCTCCGGATCCGCTCCACGCCGCCGCCGTCGCCGCCGCTCCAAGCCGCCGTCGCAGCCGCCGCGAGATCCGCCGCCGCCGCGCGCCCAGCTGCCGCCGCCGTCGCCGATCCCAGCCGCCGCCACCACCGCCGCCCAAGGCCGCCGCCATCGCCGCCGCGTCAAGCCGCCTCTCCCGTCGACCACCAAGGCCACGAACGCCGCCTCGCACCCCGCCGCCCGCCGCGCTCAGCGCCGCCGCCGCGTCTCGCCGCTGCCGCCCTCGCGTCCTGCTGCCGCCGACGCCACGCCCGGCTGCAGACGCCGCCGCCGTTCCGCTCGCCTCCCGCATCCCCGCAAGACTCCGCGCCCCGTTCCGCCACGAGGACCGCCGCCCCTGCATCCCTCCCCGATCTGCCGCCCGGCGCTCCCTCCTCCGCTCCGGAATCGCCGCCACGCCTCCCCTCACCGCGCGCCGCCCCGCCATCCGCAAAGAAACCCTAGCCAAGGCAGGGAGGGAACCGACCGATTCCCGCTGAGCCGACTCAGCGGGAATCGGCCCCCCCTTCCACCTCACTCTACCGAACCGGCCCGGGCCGCCTGACTCACCCCGGACCGCCCCCAAGCCGGCCCGAGCCAGCCCGAACCGGCCCGGACCGCCCCTGACCAGCTGTGGCCGCCCAGACCGGTCCCCAGCCAGGCCGGTCCAGACCGCCCCAGGCCGATTCCGGCCCAGATCGGTCCAGACCGGCTCCGATCCCGACCGGTCCAGACCGCCCAGGACCGCCCAACCGGTCCAGAGCCGGTCCAGCCCGCCCGAACCGGCCCAGAACAGCCCAGACCGGCCCAGAGCCGATCCAGACCGCTTTGAACCGGCCCAGACCGCTCTGAACCGGCCCAGGACGCCGCCTCCCGCCTTCACCGTGTTCGTCGCGACCCGTCCGGCTCGTTGCGACTCATCATCGCCCCGCCCCGCGCCGACCGCTCCTCCGCGCTCCCTCGCCGACTCGCCCTGGCGTCCGACATCGCTGTCGCGCCCGATGACCTCCCTCGCCCCGACCGACCGGGCTCGCGCCCCGCAGGATCCCTCCCCGATTACGACGGCGACGACGAGGTCTACTACCGCTATCCGTCCGAGCCGCGGACGACAGTCTCCACTACGCCACGACCCACCGGGCACCCCCGCCCCGCAGGTTAGCTTCAACCCCTCTTTTAAAGTTAATTACTTTTCGAAGCATTTCCTTTACTCGTCTCCACCGCCGTCGGACGACGTAGATAGGGTAGAGCGGATATAGGTTCGAGATTTCTGTCACGTATATCAGGTCCGGTACCGGGCGTGGGCTGCAGCCTTCGAGCTACTCCACGACGAGCGACTTCCACGCCTCCGGACGTGGATCGAGAGGATCTCACCCTATCCATCATCGCGAGTTTCCCCGGGTCACCCGGAGTCGGCTCCGCTGATCGGCACGCCTGCTTGCCCTTAGGTTTAGGTTAAAGGTCGTATTTAGAGTCTAGGATTTGCCTACCCATAGGTTAGGTTTGACCGGCTACCTCCGGTCAACCTCAGTCCCATTGATCAGGCACGAGGGTTTTCACCACCGTGTCCTGCATCAACGGCGCTGAGATCACAGGGTGGGAAAATTTCGAGAACTCGGGGAAGAGGAGGGTAAGAATGTCGGGAAGACGGGTCGATCGCAGAGAGGAATTTGGGGAGGAGGAATTCGAAACTTGGGCAGGTGAGTAGGGGGGGGATCGTCAGGGTATCGCGGGGAAGAGGAGAGATGGGGAAGGGAACTTTCGGCGATGGGCTGTGGCGACCGCGAGCAGGAGGGAGATCGAGAAGACGGAGGGTTTGGAGGAATTCGGGTGACGAACGCGGAAAAACGGGTGAAGTGGTGGAGGGGAAAAAAACGTGGGTGAGAGGGAAATCGACCGTCGGAATTCGGCGGAGGGTCAGCGTGAGCTTCGGCAGGGTGGGGGCGCCAACGGTGAGAAGAATTTGGCAGGTGATCGGGATTCGGCAGGTGTCGAATCCCCACAGAATTCAGCGAGCGCAGCGTTGACGATGGCTGGCAGTGTGCGAAGATGAGGGGAAATGGAGCAGATTCTCGGCGAACTGGCGTCGCGTGGAGGGAATTCGGGGCGTTGGATTCGGGAAGGGTAACGATGGTCACGCGTGAGGCAGGGAGGGGAATCGGGAAAGCGGGAGAAGGAGGGGTTCCGGGAAGGTGGCGAGCGGAAGGTTGGGAGGGGGAATCCGAGAGGTGCGGAAGAGAGGTGGGGGAACGGGAAGACGTGGGGAAGGTCTTCTCGCTGGGAAGGAGGGTGGTCTCCGTTGGCGGGGAAGTGGGATTTGGCAGATATAGCGGACGACGGAGGATGATGGGGGGAGAGGCAGGAGATCTCGCCGGAAAGGGGTGGTTGTTCTGGAGGGATGAACGGTGGAGCTGGAGGAATCGGGGAAGACGAAATCGTGGTGGGGATGGATGACGATCGTGGCAATGGGAGGGGGAAGATCGGGAAGGGGAAAATCTGGAGGTTCGTGGAGGGGCTGTGCGGCAGGGGAGGAAGATGACCAGTGGGAGGAGGATGGCCGGAGGCTTGCCGGAGATGGAGGGGATGGCGGTGCGGCGGTCCGGAGGCGGCGGCGACGGCCTGAGGCGGCGGCGGCGGCTTGAGGACGGCGGCGTCGCGATGATGGCGGAGAAGAACCGTGGCCGGGGCAAGGAGTGGCGGCAGTCGTCGCCGCGGCGGCGGCGGCGGCGGCACGGAGGCGTGCAGCGGCGGCGGCGGTTGGACTCCTTCCCCGGCCTTCCTTGAGCAGCCACTTGAGAGGGAGATCACTCCTTTCTTTCTTCAAATGACGGCTAGGGTTTGTGGGGGGGTCCCTTCCCCACTTATAGAGCCCATAATGGGCCGAGAGGGGAAAGGGCCCACTTGAGGCCCACAACCCAAAACCCAAAATACTCATAGAAAACAAAGGTTCACAAAAGAAAGGGCTTCACGAATGGGATCCCGAAAAGGGAAGAACCCACCCGAAAGCATAAAAGGAAGAGGGAAATAAGCGAGGACCCGCTTAAACACGTGCGGGTCAAAAAGTTCATAATAAAGAAATAAAGATAAGCGGATAGATCCGCGCGCGCAAAAGGGCTCCTCCGGCGCCGTGATATCGTGTCTTGGTGGCAACGGGGGTCGTACGCCACCAGATTTGGTGTCTAAACAGTTCAATTTGATTGAATTGCTCCCGAATGCTTTACAAATATGAATAACATCTCAATTTATACGACATTTGGGCGTAACCGTCTGATGAAATGGATCAATCGGCTCTGATGAAACGCATGATCCCGAATCGTTACCGTTAAGTCGTGGCCGTTGGATCGCGATTGGACGCTCGAGATGAAGGCACATCGTTGCGCGTTATAAAACGCCTCGAAACGCTTGTCGTTGGATCGCGATTGGACGCATCAGATGCGTTATCCGCGATTTAATCTTGATCGTTATAACTCTTAGCGATCGACGGCTGAGATTAAATGTGATCCGGTTAACCTGATTTAACCACGTGTCCCCATTGATTTAAGTGAAGATCAACGGTTGATATTTCACGTGCGATCGGACGCCCCTCACGATGTCACGTCTCCTCCTCATCACGATCTGATCGTATTGATCGCGCCACGTCACCTGCGCGCTTAAAATAATTTAAAAAATTGATTTTAAATTATAAAAATCGATTTTTAATTTCAGAAAATCCTTAGAAATTCATTAAAAATTTAGAAAAATTCAAAAAAATTTCAAAAAAATCCCTAAAAATTAGAAAATTCATAACTTTCAAAATATAACTCTAAATTAATCCAAATTTCTTTCATTTGATCAGAAATTTAATTATCTATCATTCTAAAACAAATTTAATAAATAACAAGAGATTTAATTTCTATTTAAAAAATACATTCATTCCTTTGAGATTTTAACTTTAGAAAATTAAATGAATGTTTATAAAAATGATTTCTCTTATCATTTAACATTACAAACTACTTATAATCTCAAGTAAAGGTGGGTTATAAAAGAATTTATCTTTAATTTATAGTAATTAACCCTAAATTAAAGTATTTTGAGATTATAATGAGTTTTTCATTGAATGATAGATAAATACTCACAAATATGATAACATGCATATGAATGAAATCTTTTATGCCTTAATATGCATTAATAATCATGTATTATCATGTGTAATCAGGGAGCAAGATCATCATTTACACCGATCATGCGGCATTAACGTACTTGCTCTCCAAGAAAGAGGCGAAGTCACGATTGATACGCTAGGTGCTGCTTTTTCAAGAGTTTGATTTGGTGATAAAAGGGCTTATTTGTGAAGTATCCAAGCCCTTTGTGCCAATGTCATCTCGAGTCAATCACGTAAACCTTTGGTAGCTACTCTTGAAAATATATACATTTCTCGCATCATTTTGGCTAGAATATCAATCAAGTTCTAAATTTAATTACTATGACATTTCATAAACATCAATAAAACAATAATATAAATTATCAAACTTATATTCAACTAACATATAATAGAGTTTGCTCGTATAGTTTTCTTCCTCCTCAAAATCTCCTTCCTTCTTTCAAAGTCTCTTTCTCAATATTCTATATCAAAAGGGAAGATTAGCTTCCCCTTTGAAGCAGCCTCATTTCTTCTTCTTGGTGCCCAAAGAAAGAGAATCAAAAAATAGAAGAGGGAATAGGGGAAAAAAACACCATAACTTTTTTGCATGCAATGCATAGAAAGGAGAGAGAGATAAAGCAAAAGACTTATGGGCTAAAAGTGGGTTCCACATTGACAGTTTTCCAAAAACACTCATATCAATTCACAAGGATAAGTGCCCACTTCTTCTAGATAGTGACACAATTCTAATTATTTCTAATGCTATTTTCTGACCAATGAAAAAGAAGTCCTAGCTTGTACTTGATGGCATAAAATTTCCCTTGAAAAACTAGGCCTTGAGCAATTGATTGAAGACCTACTATGCCCAAATATTTTTACCACATCTTATTGCAACTGATCAGAAATATTTCATTGGCCTTTTGTGGGTGGGAATTGAATCTCTTGACATCAAAATTCCATGTAAGAAGTAAATTCTTCATGATCATGGAGGAATTCCATCTAGTTTGAAGAGCTTTAGGACTCATAATTTGGGGCATTGACCTAACGAAGGGGTATTATTCATGATTAAATTACCCAACAATAGTTAGACCAAGATATAATGGTTATAACCGTTCAATGGAGAAACATGAGAAAGAAAAAATAATTCCATAAAAAGAAAAGAAAATAATTCCGGATAAAAAAGAAAAAGCAAATCAAACTACCTTCTATTTCAAAACGAGACATCCTCAAACGATCTTTCCTTTTTTACCTTGCAAGTACTCAAATGGTCTACATTTTTAAAATTTAAAGCTATCATTGTTTTCCTTTCATTGCTTCTAAATGGATTGGACCATATTACCCTTCTATTCTCAACTTCTAACCGTCAACTCCGCAAACCGACAAATTTTCCTTTTTCAGAGTCCCGTGTAGATTGTGAGTAATAACCAAGTGTGAAGCAAATCGGCGGAACGGAATGGAGATCGCAAACGAAGTTGAGCTGGAGGAACGCCAAACTCTGCTGCGGGATGAGCTTGACGGTGGATTCAAACGATGCGCTCGTGAGATTCGTCTGGAGGAATTTGACGACAAATTCGTGTTCAGATCTGCTGATCTCGACGTACCATATACCGCCTTCTCCGTAGACCGCTCTGAAGGTTTCATTCAAAGTCTGGAAGGTTCGTTCCAACTCTAAAGACCTAACATGTGAGAAATTTTGGCCTCAATTGTAATGGACAGCTGAAAAGACTCGGAAAGAGTCGGTTTGCTAAATTGTGCCATCTATCTTTGGAGATTACCGATTTTCTTCCCGGGTAAAAAATTCCGGTGTACCGATTAATCTGAATGTGATATAATAGGACAATGTGGGGGGCAGAACCGTTTCCTGAATCTTGATTCGATGCAACTTAATCATTACCTTTTCCGGGTATATATTTATGCTTATAAAATGCATACATTTTTAATGGGGAAATTGCCAGATAATGCTACTTGCTCTTTGATGAAACAAACTGTAGAAGTGCATTCTATTGCCTAGTTTGTTTCGGACGAATTTGTGACATCGTTCTTTTGTTTTCCAGCTGCCAAATTTACTTTTGAATTGAATCCCACTTACTTTAGAACGAATTGAACGTCAATTTGAAGTGTAATGATACTTTTGTCATTGCAGAAGCGTCTGAAAACTTTGGAACTCCTTTGAATACTTCAATCATCTATGGTGTTGGAGGAACTATTAGGCTACATGCAGGTTTTATTTTTTTCTCTAGCGAAGAATATTTTTACAGGCCAAAATTTGGATTCCAAGTCCTCACATATAATGACGTTCCCTTTTTCTCCTTCGATGTTCATCTATTTAGTTTCACATCTGATTAGTCATCAGCTTAAGTGACTTCTCGAATTCCTCCCCCTCCCTGGAAACTTCTGTTGAAAAGAAGGAAAGGAATTACTTTCATAATAATTCTCATAGAATGCAGAACGAAAGCTTCATTCTGTACAAGCCAGATCATGAACTAGGACTAGAAGCACTCTTTGATCAGGAATTTTTTTCTGTATGTGTCGTCTCATGAAATGCATTTAACTCTGTTTACTCTGTTATCTTTAATTCGTATATACAGATATTACCTTATTTTTCCTTTAATATCCCTAAAATTTGATTTTTAGCTCCCTCTCTCTATAACATATTTTCAATGCATAGAAAGAATAAGTCAGTTAGGTGAAAGATGCAAAATACCCTCTCAAAATTTCATCTCAATCACCCTAGATTTATCTATTTATACTCATTGATGTAAATTCTTCTAGGTTTTTATGTGCTTGTTGTTTCATGCTCTTGACTTGCTAGTATACCTGACATTGATAGCTTAACTGAAACTTTTCATGATTTTTTTGTCTTTTCTCTAATAATATCATTTGGGTTGACGGGGAATTCACCAACCTCAGGTGATCTTCCCTTCCGCATTTCAAGAAAAACATATCATTTGTATTGACCATTAGAAAGGCAAGATATTTTTTTAAACAGATCTTGGTACTGAAAAAATCTATGTATTCTCTTATGTTTATTTTTCTGTTTTTATTCAGGAACATATGTTCTTGTAATTACTTCTAGAGAGGAGACTGGTTTCTATCATGGAGTTCCCGTTTATGGCATAAAGTCAATGAAATTCTTATCCTGTGACGGATGTTTGAAAGATTTGACCTTGCAAGTGGTACTGTCCTAATCTTTTTACACATGTTTTTGCATAAAGAAACTTACAAAAATTATGTTTTCCCTCATTTTCTTATTAGTGGTCAAAAAATAATTTCTTAGCAGAAAAGAGACGAGGATTACTTCATTGCACTGTTAAGAATCATAGAGTTGACTCCTGGGTTGTATTTCTCATATGATCGTGATCTAACGTTGAAGTAAGCAATTACACTCTTCATACTTTGAAATGTTTTTTCTATGATGGATCATGCCCGGCGGACTGATAGAGATTGACAACTCTATCACAGGGTCGACCACTGTCTCATGGGGTGATCAGCCCTCCTGTATTTCAAATATTTATTTATCTGAAGGCATCAAATTGTTTTATAGGGCCAAAGTTTCTTGTTATTTAAAAATTTTGGCTGATAAAATTCATGTTCATCAGCACGCAAAGGACTGGCAGATCGGCTAAAAAACCTGGAGTGCCACTTTGGAAGAAAGTTAGTTTTGACTTACCCTGAACCCCCAATGCAGAATTTGGTATATTACAAGCTATAACTCATCGATATTTGATCGCAAAATGTATATTAAGACCCTCATTATTTTAGCAGCATGCATTTTACATTCTTTATATTTGTGTTTCATTTTGTGCGATTTTTCATCTGTAGTATCTGGGCTGTGACAAAAATGTATGAAGTGCATCCAGATTCTTGTTGCATATATTTCTTTCATTTCAATAGGAAGACTATATTTGTTTGAATTTTTAGTCAGATTTGGGTTTTCTCAATCCGTTTCTTTCACCTGCTTTATACATCATAGTACTATTGGGATTTTCCTCCTTCCAGGCTATCATCATGATGTACCCTCCAAATCGTAGGTTGAAAACATGTGTGTTTTTTCTTTGTTTTTCTTCAATTAATTTCAGCTTTTTCCCTTTTCAATATTTTTAAAGTTCGTTCATGTAATGAAAAATGAAAAATCATTGATGAAGTTCTCTGTCCGCTTAAGTGCAAAATTTGTAATTCTCATCTTGCACTCAGAAATTCTTGATTGTGACACTGTTCATTTTATGAGATTTATGAATTTTCAATCGAGAATAAAATTCTTATATCTTGATTTTAGTTCCATTGTGGACATTAATTTTCAGGCTGATCCACGTTTCATTTGGAACAGAATACTGTTAGAAGAATTGATTGAGTGTAAGGTTAGACAAAAATGATTCAGCTTTAATTGAGTGAAGGGTAATACATGATGAGAATGTTTCTTTTTTTTACTAATAGTTTTCTCTCTTCTGTGATCTTGCAGTTGGACATGTTTTGCTTGCCCATCATTCAAGGAAGTATCCTCCCCTTGTCATTTCTTGACAAATGTCTCGTGAAAACCAATGTCATATGTCGTACAGATTCATTCATTATACTTCAATTTAGTCAGAGATCTATTGACCTGTCAATTGTACATTGTTTTCCTTAAATAATTTCTAGGCTTTCACAGTGTAGATGTCATTGTGAAAGATTTACCTGCCAAAATCAGCTTAATATCAAGGAGGTGTACTTGGCGTTTAGGTGAAGTGAAAGTTCTTTTTGTTTTAGTTACACATTTCAAACTTTTTGCCTACTCCTCACGGGTAACTTGGAAAATCAGGAACACGAATGTGGAGAAGAGGTGCAAATCTTGAAGGCGATGTTGCTAATTTTGTGGAGACTGAACAAGTGTTTGAGTTTGAGGATCTTACATCCTCCTTTCTTATGGTACTTTCTTGAAAAAAGTAAATTGAATTCATGTGAACCCATATCTATGTATCATGCTTGTATTTCTGTGTTTCATTCATGTTCTTAAAGAATTTCTTTTGTTTTAAGGTTCGAGGTTCGGTGCCTCTTATATGGGAGCAAATTGTCGATCTTAGTTATAAGCCAAGCCTTCGAATAATCGACCATCCAGAAACTGTAAGCTGATTTGTGGATCTCACATCAACGTTTGTTTTTTTAACCACCCATCATGAACTTGTAGCCAAAAGTGGTGAACAGCCATTTTCATGATCTTGCACTAAGATATGGAGAGACAGTAGCAGTTGACCTAACTGACATGGTGAGTTATTTTGCGGCTGGATAAATTAAAGAGTTGCTCCTTTGATGTATCTTTATCCAGTTTGTACCTGGTGGTATGAGGGTCTTACTGGAAGGTTAGAGGCCATCTATTAATTTCATCAAGAATAGGAAAGAACTGCATAATTACGAGAGAGTACCAAAATGTGAACTCCTTCGGTGTCTCATGTTTAGCACCAAAGTTGCATCTTTTGTTATTTCACCTGAGTATGTTCACTTTATCAAGAAGTGTTAACAGATCTTGACTAAGTAAATACGCTGTTATGGTAACTCTAGCCAGACAACCAGAACCAAAATTTTGAGTAAAGAACACTCACCATTGGCACTCTTGATCCACTCCTTTTCAGTTGGAGACGAGCATCGACTCCACCAGTAGAAGCCATCTTGCTGGACCCAAAAGCTGAATTGGCCATATCCCTCTGAGCTCCCTCTAACAGAGTCACACTACAAAAGATGTCATAACTCCCCCTTTTTTTCTATTTAGCCATCTCCCAAATCCTCCCTTTTTCATCTTCACGCCATATCTGTTATGCCAGACCACTTGGCACCGTTTAGGGAGACTCGTTACATGTTTGCAACACGTGTCTGGGGTTAAGTCCCCTTTATTTACACTGTTCCATCTTCTCCTAACATAAATAGGAGAGGAATGATAGCATTTGCATTTTCAGCATAATGGATTTTTTTTTCATGCTGTTATGGTGTCTATTAAAGATTGATGGCCTTTTGCTTCTGAAAACCTATTCATCTAAGGAGAACAAGTCTTTTTGCCAGCCTATTTTTCTAAGATTTTATTCATTATTTCTTCTACTTAGACATATGACACACTATTGGTGTAATCAAAGATTGGAGTCTAATTCAATACTGGTACTAAGGAAATTCTCCTCTCATACTATACAGGGTGGGGATGAAGGTCAGTTGAGTAGAGCATTTGCAGATCAAATGAAGAAACTTCCTAATGTGAGGTATTTTTAAGCTCTTTACTGCAGACCTGCAATACTTCCTGCTATAATGATCAAGTAGGTTTCATGTTCATGATATTTTTCTGTAGGGTATTTCTCAGAAAGGTAGTTTTTATGGTCTGGGTATCATTCACTACACTTCATGCACTATAGTGGCCTGAGTACGAATTCTATTTCAGTTGGATATAATCGTTGTATGGTGGTAATTTAATGTGACTCAGTTACAATCCCACCCCTAACTTATGTTAGGAGTAGCAATGTGAAAGAGAACCGTGAATGATCTGATGGAGGGAAAATTTGCGTCGTTCAAGTGATCACATGACAGGGGCATGTGCTCCTTTAAAGAAAAGTGTAACTTTTGTGCATGGACAGTTAGTCCGGAGGGTGGCGAATGAGGAAAAGCATCAAGTGAGAATCTGGGGAAATGGCAAGGGATTTTTTTGGCAGTCTGGGAGACTAGGGAGAAGCCATCTCGCAGGCTGAAGCTGGATGTGTCAAGTAAGGAGCTGGATGGTCTTCAGTTTCTAGGATCTTCATTGCTTATTGGAGTTGGAAAAAATTGTGTAGAATGGAACTTGATTGGCAGATACGAGTGTCATTTCTCTTGTCTTGCAAATTCTAACCAGAATCATATCAGACTCGAATTATAATCAATATTCTTCTTTCGGGATACTTGAAGATTCTGAAGTAGGTAAAAGAAGGAAAACTAGTTGATGGCTCTATTCTTCCTGGAAGACAACTGTCCAGGCAGGAAAAGTTCAACAAAGTCTTGTTCTCTCGTGGAACAACTTCATCCTCAGGTTATTACAGGCAAGAACAGTCCATCAAATACTCAGATTTTGTTTTATAGTTGGAATGTTTTATACATCTAAAATGTCCAAATGAAGCATTCTCCGATTATTGCACTGTTCAGAGGTGTTTTAATGATTTAAATAGAAGAAAGAAAAATTTGTCATTTTTTTGCAAAAAATGACGAATCAGTGCATTTTTTTAATTCATGAATCAAGAATCGGATCTAGGATGGACAGTTTTTACCCTAAAGATTTGGAAAATCACTAAAAAGGAGTACACGGTTGCCTCTTGTATAATAGGATAAGGACGGCAAGAGCAAAGTTTTTTAAAAGTAAGGTGACTCCTAGAAGAAGGTTTTGAGAAAGAGAAAAATGTAGCTAGGGTGAACCATTCTTATGCATTTCATCATCCTCTCTCCAGTTCTCTCTTCTAGGCATTATATGCAACAGAAGGAATTTCAGCTTAATTATCTCTATGTTAAAAAAAATACACTTGCAAGTTCATTTAGCATAATGATGAAATCCAAATACAGTTTCTAGATGATTTGCTTATTTTGTGGTTTCTTCAGATATTACAAAAGGGTTCTTTCATTTAGCCATCTGGATTCTCATCTCCTTATGACAGTGAAATGACAGTCATATGTCATTGCTGGCATGATCATTTCTCCTCTCTTTTTTTCCACAGATATGTGTCCTTTGATTTCCACCACTTCTGTACGAATGGAGACTTTGAGAAGTTACATCTTTTGTATGATCAAATATCTCCTGAAGTTGAGAAACAAGGGTAGGCTACTATCCTTGAAGTTGACTCAGGAGTAGTTATTGCCTAATTTTTTTAGTTCATTATCTTCACGATCAATACAATCTACTTAGATCTCCTGTACGATGATTTAAGAGTAATGAAAGCACTTGAATCTGCCAACATCTCATCTTTTCAAGTGATGCGTACTTAATTGGTTTTTGTGCCAGCTGAGCAGGTTTTTCCTTCAGAATTGGGGTGGTAAAATCTTGAATGAGCAGAGAGGAATAGTTAGATTCAACTGCATTGACTGTCTGGACCGTACTAATGTCACCCAGGTATGATAAAATTTATCTGCATGTTTTAACTAATATCTGAACAACTAAATATCAAATGTCTTGCAAGTTGTTACACTGCAAGACCTAACCAGACAATCAATAACATGCACTCTTGCAACTTGTTAAAATACTCATGATGTGAGCATCAAGTTTCTGTCTTAAATTTACCCTGTTCAGATATGATCGCAGCCATCGGAAGAGCTTTGGCCCAAAGTCGATACAAATATGTGTGTGAATCAGAAGGATTGTATTTGTGACCGAGATGATTCAGAGACTCTGAAAGTTTGATACAGAGTGCATATTTTGGTTTTACAATCATTAGTTTTCTATCCTGCATCAAATTCCAATTCTGTGGCAAAATGTTTTTAAACATGTTGTGCATTTTATTGAAAATAGTGAACTTAAAGATTGTGTGATGCCCTACCACTAGTGTTGTGGGAACCATCCCAAGAATTTCTGAGTAGATAATTTTCATTGTCTCGAAGACTATGTAGGATCGGATAGTGTATGATAAGAGAAAGGATCATCAATTAGGAAAATGCAATTTAATAAATTTCTAGTTTTTAGTATATATGGTATTCTCCGGTTTGCTTTCCTCTCTAAATTATTACCATTTACTCCTCTCTTCTTTAAGATTTCATTTTTTATTCTATGTTGTTGCATAGTTTTTTCAGTTATCTGATTTGTGCAATTACTATGTAACAAGGTCTTATCTCACTTCCTGTGCATCAATATGATCTGTAGAGCTCTGCAGTTAAACACACAAAGTGGCTGAAACGGCATGATTATACTTTTCCAATCAATGACTACTATAGGTTTTTCAGCAATCACTACTCTTTTGTTCATGCCTTGGCAGAGCTACATTGGAAGAAAATCGTTGAACATGCAGCTACAGCTAATGGGAATCCTATCCACTGATGAGTGCATATCTACAGATGACAATCTTTATGAGAAATTCAGAGTTTGTACGGATTTCTCTGAATATTCACTTCCTTCATTACTTCTAGAAAACTTCTCTTTTTCTCATTGTTTTCTTTGCCGTTCCCTTTGATCTAGTATGGGCTACGAATGGTGATGAAATCAGCCTGGAATATTCTGGCACACCTGCCCTGAAAGGGGACTTAGTCAGGTGTGTTCTTATCCTCAGATATTTACTCTGTTCAGGTTAAGGAGATTAGTTAGTCGCTAGAACATGACTCTCTATGCATACAGATACGGCAGACAGACAGTATTTGGCTTTGCTCAAGGATGGTTTCAGAGCTCTTTCTCGTTATTATCTTAACAATTTTCAGGATGGATTTCGTCAGGTAAAATTCAGTATGCTTTGATAATCTTCATTTTTCCTTACTTTTCTAAAGACAAATATCTTAGCTCCACTGAGTGTTCTACAGTTTAAGCTGTACTTTTTGATAAACCTTGATCTCCGTATTTTCAGGATGCCTTAGACCTCATCAGTGGACATTATTTGGTCAGCAATTGCCCTTCCCCTTTCTATGAAAATGGCTTTGAATCTCTAACAGTAAGCCCATTAATTTTTACTCTTTTCGTCTGTGTAAACTTGTTAAAAGCACTAATCACAGAAAACAACACAACAGTATCTTCCAGTGGCTTCAGCCGTTGTAGCTGGAGGTCTTTCATTAACGACAATCACATTCAACCAAGGTATGTTTAACATATGATTAGGAGTGCTGAATTTGATTTATTTTGTCGGGCCTTGTGAGAAAATAAGTCATATGCCTGAGTTCCTATGTCCAATCTGTGGCGCAGGACGGCAGATGAATCATTTTGCTTCATCTGTGCTTTGGACTGCTTTAGCTGCTGGAGTTTTGGCTGTAGTTAAAGCCAATGGCAGGAAATTATGTTCCAGACCACGACTCTGCAAGCCATTCTAACTGGGATGGACACAGTTTAGGCAAGGAACTCATCCTTCATCTGTAGTTAAAAAAAAAAGTAATGAATGTCTTCATCTTAAGAGGAGCAGTGAGGATTCTAACACCCTCTGATATTTATTCATGACTCTTTTTATCTTTCCAATTTTATCGATGAGTATCGGGACTTAAAAAGCAGCGGATGCGCAATCTCTGTATTCTATTCAACTGTCAAAACCGTTAACTTCATTTAGAAGAAACATGGTTATAGAATAATTCTCCTGAAAATCCATCATTTTCATTCATCTTGGTTGTTAGCACAGACAATTGGAGGAGATTATCCTGAGGTGGATTGTTCGTTGTTCAAGATTTAAACATTAGACTCTGATTCTCATTTTTTGACATCACTCAGATCAAATATTGTTTTGACAAACATCTACAAATCATTTCATGTACAAATTAATTGCTGGATGTCCTCATTTAGGAGATGAGTGGGGAGAGAATTCCAATGGATATTGAACAGGTAAGGAAAGTAAATATGAGTAGAGTAGGTTATATTTCATATTCTTTTAAGACAAACTGTCTTCAAGCTAGTTTGGACCCTTGACAATTGGCTCAATAATCAGTTGATCAGTTGTCACTGTGACTTTCTCTAAACAAGAGATTCTTGGATGGTGAATTTACTAAGAAAAGGGGAAAGGATGAATTTATATTTTTATAATTCTTTTCATGAATTTATAGAGTAAATGTTCAAATCTTTGAGTCGCATTTAATTATTTTATATTAGACACGGTGGCCAAACCCCTCACCCCAGTCCCAGGAAGAGACAAACCCCTTGGAGTCTCTCTTCACCTTATTAGTCCCTTAATGGTCAGCTTAGTCATATCAAAGTTCAAACACGAGCTTGTAATCGAACCCACTCACACAATCAATTAATTACTTCACTGAAGAGAGTTAATCGAACCCACTTTTAATCGAACCGACTTTCAATTAATTAATCAAAAGTTAAATGACAATGGAGAATCAAAGATAACATATTAAAGAAAAAATTAGGCAAAACTTAAAGAGAAAGATTAAGAAAATAGACAATTAAGAGACATTGATTATGATAACTTTAAATTACTAATGGAACTATGAAATCTAAGTAAATAAGCAGAAGTTTAATAATATAAAGCTTATATGTAGTAGTGTTCAAGTTTTGATGTTCGAGTAGCCTTCAACACTTGAACTGACAAAGATATCTTTCTTACTAAAACTATCAATCAAATTCTAAAATAACTTAGATAATATTTCATAAACATTAATAACTCATCAGCATAAATTATCAAACTTAGATTAAACTAAAACAACAAATAAAATAAATGGAAAATGACTTCTAGAAGAAAAAGGAAGAATTAAAATGTTTTTTAAACTGTGTCTCGCTTTCTTTGTTATAAATTGTTCCTATTGGGATCTAAGGTTTCTAAAATTTTACTCAAAGGATCAAACGCAATAGAATACATTGAAATAAATATTCAAAATATTGAGGCACCAAGAACTAATGATCATATCAAATAATATATATGATAAAACATACTAACATGGTTCACTTAAAGGAATTATCAAAGTTGTTCAAGTATCGAGCCTCTAACAGTATCCACACCATTAATAGAAGGTTGTATCTCCTCTTCAATGCTCTTTACCAAGAGAGAATGAGGAGAAATAAGATAATTCTCACAAAGCTTTCATGGGCACCTTTAGTTGTGGTCATTCTCTCTTTATTTATAGATATTAGGTTTTTAAAATTTTCATAAAAACTCTCAAGATTATATTTACATGTACAAATATCTATAGACCTTATGAGTGTGCCTTTCTAGGTCCATATATCTCACTAATTAATAATTTTATAAAACCAATAACGTTTTGTGGTCAACTTTATTAATTGGCTATATTAACGTATAGATAATTAATCTAAGATCAATTTAACTCAATCAATAAATTGAGTTGTAAGCTCATCAAGTAACAAGCTACTAAATGTGCTCTATGTACATGTAATATTTTTGTCCATGCAAGACTCATGATGACTTAGGGTATAGTCAACTATAAAATCGTAATTGGGCACTCAGTCATTATTAATTGATGGTGGAAATGATCTAGCACACCTTCTCTAATATTTTCACTGTCTTGGCCAAGGATTTCATCACATCTTATTACGTGATTCAATCTCCTCTAGTAAAGAGAGTAGATGGTCCTAGCTTTACCACACAATCACCTTTAAGGATTTCATGTTGTATCATATCAATGATGTTTTGGATATTCTGTGGCTTGGGATTCATAATTCATAGTGAAAACACGATCATTCATTAATAAGATGTTTTTGGAGTCTCAAGTCAAAGGACCACATATGCAAGCGCGATATGAATCAACTTGATTGATAATTATAATATATATCAATTTAATAAACTATTCTCCAAAGAGCACCCGTTATCTATTATTAGCACCTCCACACTAATGGCCACAAAATCAGTCATACTTATCATATCAGTGAGATTAGATAGTGATATTCTTTACAAATATTTCGATGTCTTCTCGAATATCCCTTAAATAGGAATGTTTGGAATATATGCTTAAAAACTAGAGATCGTTATATTATGATCTCATTATAATTCACTTAGTTATTGCATATGTTCATGAACTTCATTCAAAATATCACACAAGAATAAGAATGTATACATTTTCACTTCAATGAAGATAAATGAGACACATAAGTGTGATTTAGCTTGTAAGTTGAATAATATCCATCCTATCAATGTCACCTTATCTGAAGACAAAAGATCTTTTTTCTATCAACTTCCTTTTGAAAATTTATCTTGCACATCAACCTTCATCTACACATTTAATTCATATATCTTTCTAGCAGAATTTTTAGATATAAACACTATTTCATGGCCACAACCGGCTTCATTTCCCCGCTGACCAACAACTCAACCTTGTCTTTTAGAATTCCACCTCAACTATATTAGATATTTTATTTTCCATTCCCCTTTATAAAGTTACCGATACACACTCTTCACCTTATCTTTCAATTTATTTCATAATACTTTTGGTGACGTGGACTTGTAACTTGCTTGAGAAACAATCTTGAAGATGCATTTGGAGGCATTACAAGTCCATGAATGAAAGGCTTCTACTTAAAAACAATCGCATGTTTTTACTCCCCATACTTCTACGTGGTTCCTCATTTGAAGGATTCCAACAGTTTCTATTACCAATGGGTAATAGATAATGTGCATTTTATACATGCAAGCATATTGTTATTAACTGACTGTAATGCATATTTTATACATTAATGAAGCATGTTATCATCTTTGTAAGATATTCTCATGAATATTAGCCATTATTAGCATTTTCAAGATCAAATACCTTATCTATTAGCCTTTATTTTCTTGATATCTCTAAATTAAAGACTTAGGTAGATAGAATTGGTAAGAACAAATAGAAAAGCGAGAAGATTTTTACTTATAACCAATTTCTAAGATGACCAAAATTTACTTTCTAATCAATGAGTATTTTTATGAATAAACCTGTTATTCTCTTTTTTATTCTAATTCAATGCCATATAAATATGGATGAGTAATTGATGAAAATTAGATAGTAAAAGGAATTATATTTTTGGTTGATATAAATTTTCTAAGAGTGATGATTCTAAGAAATTTTCCAAGATCTAAATATTTCTTGAAATTTTTGAGATCTTAGAGAATTTATTTTAGACAAAAAAAAAATAGGGGGCACTCGTTAAAACAACTAATGTGGCACATGTACCATGATGGCACACAACCAATGAGCTGGCACAACATGTAGGCACCAAAATGATGATAAAACGTCACATGCATAGTGCTTGCACATTATGGACAATCTTTCAATTTCTGAATTTCTGAATGATAGCTAGATTGCAAGGAAATTCATAGAGCATCAAATCCAATGAACTATGGTGCACAACCTAGCAAGACCATATTGTGGTCATTTATCTTCACTTATTCAAATTTTCCTGAATGACTTAACCTAGACAATGGCAAATCACAACTCAACACATCAAATAGTCTTACACTAAGCCAACATTTTTTTCTTGATAACATGTATTTTTCACTTAAAAATTTATGATTCTTAAATGTTTTTAAGGCATAATTCACATCATTGTTTTGCATGTAGTCGTGTTTTGATGAAATTTTCACGCCCATCATGTCATCTCACACATAAGCTTATTTCATAATAAATTAGGGTTAATTTGATGTGTAATTGAGGTTTGACCTCATTCAAGGTCAAACGAGTGTGATAAAACACATGTGTGTCAATATCCTGTTGTAGGGCATGAGAAAAGAATAAGAGGAATGAAGAGAGTAGAAAATGAAGCAAACTAAATGTAATTTAAAAAAAAATTAATCTCATTAAATTTCACTTTTGATATACTGGAAAGAAGAAATAAAAAGTATTAGAAAGATAAAAAGGTCATCCAAAAATGAGTTTTTTGTGAAAAGATATGAGAATTTGAATTTTAGGAATTTTTCAAGATTTTTTTTCTGATTTGTATCTATTTTCTAAATTTACTATAATTTTTTCTATTTTCTGGAATTGATATATATTTTCTACACATTTTTCAGGTTTTTTAAATCAGAAAATTTCTTTAATAGACGTCGCTCATGTGGCATGACAAGGCAATGCATGCATGCCATTATTAAGGGAAGTATTAGTCTCTAAAATAATTTTTAATTGTTAATAGCCCTTAATGGGCCCTTCTTTTAAATCTAAGATTTTCGTTGATATTTCTAGTGTGGGACTGAAGTTTTTTTTTTTTTTTGCAGGGACATGTGGCGACATCAAGTCCTCCAAGTTCATGGAAGGGGTCCATGAAACCAATGTGTGATTGATTACCCAACATGAGGGGAAAAAATCACACCATGTGGCAGGTTCTAGAGTGCTCAATGGTGGCCCATGCAATCAAAGGAGCAAATTAATCCCAATTTACTCTCCTTCTCACGGAAAACCATAGTATGACACATGGCGCAATATAGACATTGTGATGTTGATGACGCTCGATCGGATGACAACAATTGATTCCATTCCCCTTTAAGATCATGATGAATGAGGTGGTGACATGTGGCAGAATCAGAAGCCCTTTGATCTTGATGAAGGCAAATTGAATGGCTAGTAATCAATCAAGTATCATTTAAGGTGCAAAAAATGGCCAAATATGCTTCAAATTGAGATAGTGATATCTCATGATCTCGATGGATTTTGACGTTAAAATTTTATGGGCAAAATCCTCATTTCGTGCTTTATCTCTTTGCAATAGCCGAATTAAAGAGTGGAGCAAAAAAATTATAATTTTTGGCATTTTTTGGACGCTTCTAGCATTGGCTAAATGGAGGAAAGTGAGTGCTGACTGATCATCATTTTTTATGAATTTCTTCTCTTTTCTATTTATTCATCATATTAGATGCAAGCCGCCAAGCTCTAGCTAGATGTATAAGCTCTCCAACAGATGATTGACAAAGAGCATCACTAGAGTGAGTTGTTGATCATAAATCCTTAATTTAGGATGCTTTGTTTTTAATGTAGGACCATAATTCCATATTTTCAATTCTCAAATCGTAGTTTTAACCCAAATTCACAATTTTCTCATATGATTTATAATTTATATCTTCGATAAGAGATTTGGAAGTGCTTGATCAGATCATCACATCCTTCATATTCTTCTTGATAACATGCTAAATAAACATTATAAAACATGATTTTTGATGCATATTAATGTTTAAATAATTTCATTTCCATGCATGTTATCATATTTATATGTATTTTTCTATCATTCCATAATAAATCATTATAATCTCAAAAATACTTTAAATGAAAGTTTAATATGATGAATAAATTAATAACCCATCTTTACTTGAGATTATGAATGCTTTTTAGAGTGAAAATAATGAGAGAAAACGTTTTATAAACATTTATTTCTATTTTCTTAAGTTAAAAATCCTAAAAAATAAATATGTTTTTGAAATAAAATTTAAAACTCTCATTATTTGTCAATTTTTATCTTTTAGAATGATAGATATTAAATTTCGGATCAAATGAAAGAAATTTGGATTAATTTGGAGTTATATATTAAAAGTTATGAATTTTCTATTTTTAGGGATTTTTTCTGGATTTTTCAAATTTTATTTTCGATTTTTAAATGATTAAAATAAATAAAATAAAGGCAAAAAAGTGGATTATTTCCACGCGGGGCCATGTGGATGCGATGTGGCACTCAGGGCCACGTGGCAGCGCCACGTGGGCCCACGCGGCGCCTATGCGGCGATGTGACGCGACATATTTATATTTACATATATAGGTTATACATATATAGTCTTCCGATTATCGGAAGAGGATTATTACCTCTATTATGCGTCGCATCTTATAAACCCGTTTGTTTCTTTTAACTTTCTCCGTGTGGGACTAAGTTCCACAGAGTTTATTTAAATGCAGGACACGTGGCGAAGGGAAAGGCGTTGGATCAACGGTGCATTGGAAATCCGCGCGTGGATCACGTGGACTCAAAGTCCACCAGATCACATCAGCGCACGTGCAGCTCTGATGAAACGTCTGAGGAGTGCATGGCGATCCAAGGGGCGCAAATCAAGGCGTTTTATAAACGCATCTCAAACGCTTCATCCGGACCGTCCATCAAGATCTAACGGCCACGATATTTTTCGAAACGACCCATCGTGGACCGTTTCATCGTAACCGTCGATCATTTTGATCAGACGGTTACACCCAAATGTACTATAAAAAGACATGTTCTTCGATGCTCTAAGCATTCGAGTTGGAAATCAAAGAAATTGATCTATCTAGACACCTCCCCTCTCATTTCTCTCAATCTCATCGTGTTCTACACTCATTTCCGCACCTCCGGAGCATTTGAGATTGATATTTGGCCATGTAGATCCGTAGAAATCAACGCTTGAACTCACGATCGCGTTCTTCGATATTTTCGGTGATTAATCGGGTTAATTGCGCTAATCCGATCGGTAATCATGGTTAGTGGAAGCGGTTTTTGCTAATATTTTGTCTATTTATGTTTGATTTCAATTTAGATTAGAATTTAAGGTTTAATTTAGTTTAAATTTCGTTGAATTCGCGATTTCTTCCTCCGAAAATTTCTCTCCATTTCGATCTTCAATTTCTCTGCGAAATCAAAACCAAATTCGATGATTCTTGATTCCGTGGAATCTATTTGAAGTTCTCTTTCATAATTTACCATTTTCCCCAATTTCTATTATCAATTCATTGATCGATTTGATCAATTTCAAAGAATACATCAAGAATTTCCTTATTTCCCTGTGGATTCGACCCTTATTTACCATTATACCCTTCAATTCGAGGCATTTTCATCAAATTGGTAAGTTCGGAAATATTTTTGACATGAGACCGTGTGAAATTGATGACCTCGCGGTCCCGTCTCGTCACTTCTCACTTCTTCCAACAATATCTTCTACTTTCTTCATTAAAAAATAAAATAAATAAACCCTCATTTCAATCTTTTAACCTCCGCCCTTGTAAATTTGACTTGAGCTCACAACTATTCTAACTTTAAGATCAATTTCAAAGAGTTGAGTATAATTTTTAATATGTGAATTTGTATTTTGAACTACTAGGATTTTACACTTACCATAACTTTATCTACCTCTTCTTATTTTGACATGTGACAGATTTTGCACACTTGGATCTTGATAAAAAAAATCCCTTTTGATGACAAAATTTCTTCTTCAATCTAGTCAACATGTGCCACATATGTAGGTTATTATGCCCCCTTAATTTCTAATCTAATAGCCAAATATACCCTAACCTTTTTTTTTGAATAATTTAAAGGGGGTGATGTGGGGGCAATCTCAATGATGGGAATGCCCCGTCGACTATTTCCAAGAGGTTTTGGAGGATTCTCTACACCAAAGGGTGGGAAAATCTAAGGCCACTTGATTTCCATTAAGGAAATATGATGGTCTCAACAAAATTAATCGTTGGGGCCATTTTAAAGTCCCAAAACATTGTAATGGGTCGTTTCTCTACTTTTAAGGCCTAATAATTGGTCAAACTCATTCCTTTCACCGAAATTATTTTTTTTAATTATTTTCTTGAACTTATGCTATGTCTATTCTTGTCGATTGTTCTTGAAATATATGAGAATTTCATTCCTTAGATGCACATAGCCATCATAAAAGACTTGTGATCTAAACCTTTGATCCAATGGCATATGGTCATCTTCACATCGCCCATGGGTTAGAAAGAGTTGTTACTGTGTGTTAGGATTAGATTTAGGGCTAGGAGTAGATTTTTAATAAGTTTTTGCCAATTTCTCATGATTTTCTCTCCAATTGCGATGATATAATTTCATTGATATCTTCATTTCAAATTCAGTTTATATTTTTGAACTCCTTTCATCATTCTCTTTACAAATCTTCCATTATCTTTGATTTCTCACTCCCTTTTTAATATAATTTGGCCAAAGTCAACCAAATTTTGGTTTATCATTATTTTTAATCCAATTTCCTATGGATTTAACACTTATTCACCATCTTATTTTATTTGAACTATCAAATGAGTGGATTTAGTTTTTAATGAGAAAAGATGTTCCATAATATTCTCTACATAATTGCACATAATACTTATCGATGATCACACTCAAGTACAACCTAGTAACATTAAATACCATAAAGCCTATTTGGTGGTTTAGGGCTGATATGCATAAGATCGCAGTCATTGAAAATGCAAAAATCATGTATCAAAATTATATTTAAATTTTTAATTTTAGTCTTAAAATTTAGAACAGTGGCAAGTCAAGGTTGAATCCATATGGAGGAAGGCTAAAATATTGAAATTAGGGTTTATTTGTATATTTTTGATTGAAGAACATAGAAGAGATCGGGGATGAGATGAATTAAGTATACAAAATGCGATGAACCAATCAAACGCCTCCAATCTCCTATTAAAGATAAAAAAATTCTCAATCAAACGGTGGAATGGTGATTTAGGGTTGAAAATATAGATTTGTGGATTGAAAAGACGGTGAAAATATAAAATATCAAGAAGAAAATGCTCTCATCTAATGATTTGAAATCAAAAACTCACTCGCGATGTTTTCTAACCGTTTACTCTTTTAAGAGCTTGTACATCTCACCCTGACTTGTTGGCTTACATCCAACCCGAGGAATGAATTGAAAAGAAAAGAAACTCATGAAAAATTATGTTTGATACACGATGGATGATCGATCGGCTCTCTCTTTTCTTAGTCTAGACAATGCTAGAGGCACAAAAAGAAATGTAAGAAAAACCTAGCTTTTCCACTCTATTCTTTAAATCGGCTACATAAAGAGAGAATATAAAAACTGAAAACTTTGTCCATAGAATTTTAGCTCCAAACTTCATCTAGATCATGAGATATCGTATTTTGATTTGGAGCATTTCTCACCTTTGCTTTTTCCCTAAAAATGACCAAATTGATAATTAGTTGTTTGATCTTCCTCAATCCACATCGGGAGCCACCAGATTGTTCCTCAATCCACATTGGGAGCCATCGAGATTAGCATCAATGGTCCGATAAAGTTAGGAGCTACAAGATTGTGCCATGTGGCAGCTTCTCATTCACCACCAAGACAAATCTGGTGTCATTGATCATATGGTCCACAATACAACGACCCATATGATGCCACAAGTCATGCCAAGATAGAAAAGATCCCGTGGACCCGATCCGCCTAATCGAACAGTTTTTATTGGCATTGCCCATCGAAATGCCCAGATTTTGCCACATATCCTTGCCAAAAAGAAAGAACATTAGTCCCACATGGAAAATATACAAAGTAATTTTTTATTTAAATAAAAAGGCCCATTAACACTAATGCAAGGATTTTTGCTTAAACACATCATTAGTCAAAATACTCTCCTCAACTTATCAATACATCGTGTAAACACATCAATATGATGCCACATAAGTGTGCCACACCAACATCATGTGTACATGGTGACTCTTCAGGAATCTCTTTGTTGATTGGTATTCTTTCCTCGTACGCCTTTCGTAATTTAGTTTCAGAAACAAGCTTCAACACGTCTATTTTTTTCTATGTATGGTCACAAGGATGACCTAATTCTAGCGGTGGACTCTGAAGACTGGCTTTAAGCTGTTAAGAGATTTATGCAGCCTACTAATTCAATAAGGTTTGGTGTCCCTAGAAAGTCCTAGATTGCTAAAACTTTGGCGACAACAACGTTGAGGGGTGCATTCTTCATGTCCATCAAAGATAGCCTTATGCCATTTGCCCAATGAAATGAGAGCAATATCCTAATGAATAATGTCATTAATAGACAAGTCAGTCGAGATCAAACGCTTACCACTATGCTAAAAGCTATAGCTGATAGTAGGGGTGCAACTTTGTTTTTTAGCATAGCCACAAGGCAAACGCCAATGGTTTCAAACTATGCACGGTATTGACATTCCTGACAAAGTCTCCTTGTATAAGTTGAATATATATGTATATATATGTACATATACATTCCTGACAAAGTCTCCTTGTATAAGTTGAATATATCTGTATATGTACAGATATATATATATATATATATATATATATATATATATAGAGAGAGAGAGAGAGAGAGAGAGAGAGAGAGAGAGAGAGAGAGAGAGAAAGAAAGAAAGAGAGAGAAAAGAGAGAGAGAGAGAGATGTATGTGTATATGTGTTTTAATATTTGTCTGTGTATATGTGTATATATGTTTTAATATATTGAGGGGAGTGTGCGAACGGAAGTGATCCCTTCTTTGATAATACTCCAAACTGTAGTTAACTGAACCTTCGTGACCAAACAGCACGTACAAGAGCAAAACCTTCGAGAAACAAGGGAGACGATGACTGGGGGAGTAGGTAAAAGCCGGATATGGTCAGACTCCGATGCTTATTACAAACGCTTGGCAAACAGCTCTTTAAGTTGCCAACGCCATAAACTTCACCATCAGGTGGAGATGGCGACTGCGGGCACGGCAGATAGATCGACCATCCTCTCTTTCTTGTTGACTAGTTGGTCTGACGCAGTCCCATTGGCGAGTGGAGCGGCTTGTTTCGGGTCATACGCCGCGACGTGGACGCCCAAGGCGGCCCTTCCAGACGGATCGGGGTTGTTCGACCATTGCTCGTCCCACGCCATCGCCGTTGCGGTGCTGCATGCCACGCTGGGGCCGCCTGGGACAGTCAACTTGGCGGAGTTCTGCATGATAAAGGAGCAGAGAGGATGAAATCCGGACGAGGAGAAGCGATCAGATGTGGGATTTACCTGGGGGAAGAACCTCTCAAAGATCATCCGGTAGTAGTAGGCCTCCTTGGTGGTCGGCGTGTTGTGAGGGTAAATCTTCTTGGCGTTGAGCATCATTCTATCGGTGACCTGGTGCGAAAACAAATCGGGAAGGTATGAGTGAAGGAAAAAATGACTGGTTTCTAAAGGGGAAGTGTAGAGCTGACGTGTTCCGCAGCGTGGGCCTTCAGTCCGTCGATCCAGCTGTAGCCGACGCCGTCACTGAACTGCTCCTTCTGTCTGTATAGTATGTGCTGAAGAACCAAAGGAAATGAAAGAATTTAGCTCTATAGGACGGAAGCCCTAAATTGATCGTTGCGCGCACCTTGGGGAGGTAGGGTTTCTCCTCGTCATCGAACGCCCTCCTCAGGATCCATTTCTCCATCCGGCGAAGCTCGGGCTTTGATCTGTCAACGTCAATTGAAACGAGCTACGGTCAACGCAGAAGGAGATAGAAGAAGAATTAATTAGCGGTCGATCAAGCTCACCATCTTCCACTCGGGGTCGATGCTCATTGCAGTGTTGATGAACTCCTTGTCCAAGAACGGCACGCGAGCTTCCAGGCCCCACGCGGAGGTCGCCTTGTTGGCCCTCAGGCAGTCGTACTGGTGGAGAGCCTTGATCTGCAAAGGAATCGCGTTAATATTTTCTCAGAAACGTGCTCTGGTAGGTGTTTTGCCGCGGGGGGCGGGGGAGTGGTGGGGTGGGAGAGAGAGAGAGAAGATTCACCTTGCGGCATGTTTCGCGGTGGAATTCCTCCTTGTTGGGGGCCTTGTGAAAGTAGAGGTATCCGCCAAAGATCTCGTCGGAGCCTTCGCCGGAGATTACCATCTTGACCCCCAGGGACTTGATCTTCCGGGACATGAGGAACATGGGCGTGCTGGCCCTGATTGTCGTCACGTCGTAGGACTCGATGTGGTAGATGACGTCCTCGATCGCGTCGATCCCATCCTGTACCGTGAAGTGGAACTCGTGGTGAACCGTGCCGAGGTACTCCGCCACCTCCTTCCCCGCTTTCAGGTCCGGCGAGCCCTGCAAATATATCAGCGTAGGGCTCAAATTGCCAGAATCGAGTACAGAGTGGGTAGAAAAAGAAAAAAGGATCTTGAGGTCACCTCGAGCCCGACGCAGAAGGAATGGAGCTGCGTCCCCCACTGCTTGGCGGCCTTGGATCCCGCGAGATGGCGTGCAGTGACGGAGGCCACCAGCGAAGAATCTAGCCCTCCGCTGAGAAGAACTCCGAAGGGGACATCTGTCATAAGTCTCTTGATCACCGCCTAAAGAAGAACCAGCAACGGAGGTCAGAGATTGATCGGAGATAGAATTAAAATTAACGGTTTCTAAAATCTGATGCGTACGTCTTCGAAAGCTTTCCTGAGAAGGAGAGGGTCGTAGGGGACGGAGGGGATGGACTCGGAGAACCAGGGAGGGTTATACCACCTCCGGAAGCCGTGCTCCTTGCTCGAGTAGAGGTGCCCCGGCGGGAAGACCTCGAAGTGCTCGCAGTCGTCGTTGAGGGCCTTCATCTCCGACGATATCCAGACGGATCCTGCGTGGAAGCCGCGTCAGAGCTCGGAGAATAGGGCAGCCGGATATGCCTACAGCTCACCGTCGAGACCCCATCCGATGTACAGGGGAGTGACTCCGATGGCGTCCCTGGCGGCGAGGAAGGTGTTGTTGCGGCTGTCCAGAAGCACGAAGGAGAAGATCCCGTCCAGCATGTCGATGAAGTTCTCTCCATGCTCTTCGTACTGCCGTTTTCCGTGGTCAAGCCAGTCAGTCCGGTCCGTATAACTAAGGAATAGCAGTAGAAGAAACTGAAGAAGACAAATAACAAGGGGGCGCGGCTAACCAGGTGGGCGATGACGTCGCAGTCGCTTCCGGTCCTGAAAGTGTGCTCGGGCAAGCTCTTCCGGAGCTCCTCGTGGTTGTAAATCTCACCGTTGACCTATCAAGGACAAACATCGTTTCATTTCTTAGGGAGCTCCGAAGACTCTTCTGCCTCAAAAGTTATAGCCGGTGGGGCCAGGAATAAGTTTAGGGTTCGTTACCGTGACGATGACGGCGCCGTCGGCGTTGTAGAGGGGCTGGTCGCCGGAGGCAGGGTCGATGATGGCGAGCCGCTGGTGCGACAGGAAACAGTCGCCGTGCTGCGCCAATCCGCTCCAGTCCGGGCCCCGGTGCTTCAACCTGGAACAGTAATCAATTAAAGAATCTGTTAATTGCCTTTTTTTATTCTGCGGTTAGGCTCTGCAAAAAGTTCCATTTTTTGTTTTTTTTCTTTCTTATAACTTAGTCCTCTGACTACGTATGGGGAGAGGAGAGTTCTAGTAGAAGAAGCTCTTCAGCGTGGACGAGAAAGAGAGGAGAGGTGAAGGAAAGGCCATTGCCTGCGAGAGAGTTCGAGAACTCGGACTCTCTTAGCCTGAGAGTCATCAGAGCAGCCCAAGACGGCCAGAATCCCACACATGTTGACAACTCAACGAAGAGAGAAAAAGAAGAAGAAGATGAGCAGTAGAAAGCTTGCAGCTTGTGTTTGATCCGTGGGAGAGAACCCATATTTATAGGCGGAGGAGCAGGAGGAAGTCCACCCCCGCGCGGCGCCGCTTCATCGCGTCGAGGACAGACGGCGGCACGTCATTCGCCACTCGCGGAGTTATCCGTTCGAACACATGCAAGAAGGCGGTCGACTCAGCAGCGGGTCCCGCTAAATTTGTCGCCTGACTAGACGCCAAGGTCCTGGAAATGGATCCATAACGTGGGCTCCAGTTGAGAGTGAAGGGCAAGGTCGTGGAATATCCTAGGTGAAATTCGCAGGCGTCTCCCACCTGATCTCCACAAATTCTGAATCTTGCGGTCTCTCGCGTAGGATCTTCCTCTTCTCCCAGTTCTGATCAAGAAGAAGAGAAAGAAAAGAAGTATTTTCATTTTCTCATTAATCGCTTTATTCGCCGTTTAGTCTACGACCGATTGAATCTTGATTACTTTTTGAAGAGATTGAATCTCGATTACTTTTCGAATCGCGAGATATCCTGGAAAGTTTAATTTTCAAGAGGGCAAATGATTAATACACCGACAAATAGGGTTTCCATAACTGGCAACCCTTGAGATGGACGTCTCAAGTGACTCGGCGCGGCGGGGGGACGAAGTTCGGATCACGCGCATGCTCTCTTGGCATCTGACGGTCAGGAAGAAAGGAGAAGAAAAAGACAAGAACGTTTTTTTTTCGACGCTGCGCGTCGTTTTGGTGTTGTCCGGTGCATGGTTATCGTGATCTCCAGGCATTATCGTCAAACCTGTCAAATTTGGCTGCGTGTTTCTATTTTTTTGTTAACTTTTTTATGCGCCAATCCGCCGCCGATGATTTAGAGCATCTCGCCGTGTTCTATCCGTTACACTATCACCACAGAGCCTCTATCCAAATGACCCGATTAGATATTCGTAAGTAGAGAGAGATAGAGAAGACCGCACGCCACAGGAATGCAAAACGAATTTTATACAGTCGAACGAATATGTCATGTCTTCGTCCCGAGGTTGAAAGAGAACAAATCCAAGTTGCGAACTCTAACGATCGGAACCTCCCCACTTGCATGATTCCTTCCCTCGCTCTGGAGATGCGCGGAATCAGGGCAAGTTCTAGGCTTCCACGGCGGCATGACGTTGACTCCCGGAATCAAGATAGATCCAGACGTTTCTTCGCAGCGTTAGTCAAACGGCTATATCTTCCCGACGTGTCACGAAGCGAGGAAGAATAATTTCTTGTCGACTCTCGTTCAAGATCTTTTCTGCGGAGGAATTAAGGGGATAGAATATTCTTCAAGTGGTGGGAAGGTCTGAGCTAGAGAAGCATGGTAGATGCGGGAGGAATATACTAATTGACGACAGTGAATCGAGAGAATTCTCCGGGAACCACAGCCGCGATCGCGCGGGGTTAGTCGAAGGTCACTTTCCCATGACGGCATCCATTTTTGGTTTTTGTGCGAGAAGTGGGCCAACGGTATGAGCGTGGCTTGTTTCTCGTTCTTATCTCTTGAACCGTCCATGCTCATGGTTGCCGCGTGGTGAAAGTGACTCCCGTCGGCAAATAAAGGGCACATAAGCAGAGAGAACAGGATAAGAAAAGTCGACAAATGGTTCAAAGCCGGGAATAGTCTTGAACTGATTAAAGTATTCATTGTTGCAAATATTGAAATGAAAAAAAATTGTAGGGTTTATATGCTTCTGTACAATCCAGTGCACTACTGCTATCCGTGCTCATTTGTAGTAATTCGTTGTGATTTCGTCAAGATTGTTGACATAACGTAAATGATTATCAAATCAGTTCTTATTTTGTGACAATTCTTTTTAATATGTGATTAGTAATTTCTATTACGAGATCTCTTTTAATCTACTCAATTCAAGATGTATGTGGACATGATCGCGGCGATGGTTCATCTTTCGAGTGCAGTTTCTCGGCATTCCCTAGTTTCTTGATGATCTACCCCGGCAGAAACCTCGCGAATCTGCAAACTATCAATGGGAATATTCGATGGATCGAATGAATAAGGATAAGGTTCTGGGGGAGATCAATTCTCACTGTTGCAGGTTGGATTCGGGACGGAATCCAGACCAAGGTTCATCATCAATTTCTAGACGAGGGTTTTCATGATAGTCGGTCGTCATCATTGAATGAGGACAGAATCCACGCGAGAACTCGGACTCGAAAAAGGAAACAGGCAAAAACTGGGAAGAAATCTGTCAGATCATTGTATCGTTTAAACGGGGATGTAGGAGGACAGGAAATTGGCCAAGGTTCGAGCGTCAGAGCCAAACGAGGCCGACGTGGGAAACTGAAATTTTCACCTGGGGGCTGATACCGACTGACAGCATTCACTGACATTCAATAGAAAAAGAGCTCGTTTCCCTAGGGTTCTTCTTCACTTACCCGAAATAGTAAAGGAGAAATTTGGGTTACTGAATCATCCCTATTTTTTTCTCGTAATCAAATTATTATTTGTGCCTTGTTCTAAATTATTTAGTGAGATTATGATTATTATGCAAATTTTATCATTTAAATTCTTCTCCACCAATCTCGCCGAAACAACTAATTATTATGATCATTACTCTTTTTTTTCCTCCATCTTTTCTCTGATTATTCATTCACTGTAGATTAGTATCTGATCAAATTTCTTCCTTTTTCCCTTCAATCCAATTTAGTACTTTCTAGAGACAGCATCAAGTAACAGATTATCGAATGCAGTACTTTGCAGTCAATTTCCACGATTTTATCAGCAACATAGTTGGAACATGGAAGGTGGAAAAAATTATAATGAACCCAAGTGGAAGAAAAAATTGAGGTGGCTAATTTTCATAACTGCTTGATTTTTCTTTGTTTTGATAGTCATTCACCATTCAATAACATTAACTGTTCTACGTCAATCAACATTGTGATCCTTCTCTGCCATGTTCAAACAAACACACCCGCAGAGATAGAGATAGAGATAGAGATAGAGAAGAGGTATGGAGGAATCCAATAGAGAAGAAAAGGAGCCGCCGGATAAGGCTCGGACTGCAAAACCTCTATTGGAAGGACCCAAGGCGTGGAATTTACAGTTTGACTCCACGATAGAATTATGGCTGATATGGCCAGGATTTCCGACGTTTTCGTCCAATACTTTCGTCCCCTGAAAGAGAAATCAACAAAATGGCTCAATTAAGGAAACTTGAGATTTTCAAGGCGAGGATTTGGAAAGTGTAATGATTTGCCACAGAAAACAACCAAAGGTGTTTGCCGCCTCATGGGTCAATCTCTTCGGGCAGCTCGGCCTTACCCAGAAACACCAGCTGCATCTCCTCTCTCCATATCTGCATAAGCGACATTAAAATAATGAAATAATCAAAATATTCAACAAATCAATATTTAAAAAGATCGTCAATGGGAGCAAGTACCATGTCACGGAATTCGATTCGAATGTGAGGCACATTGGTCTTATGAATGTCATTCCCGTCTGGCCCGCACTTGTAGTAATTCTTTCCCTGTCCAGTGGGACTTGAACCAAAAAAGTGACTGTGTTTAGAAAGGTTTGAAGATTATGTATTCAAGATTATCCATCTATCGAGATGAAGTACCTTGAGGGCATGAGAAAACCCAGATTGGTAAACTGAATTGCGGGCTATCTCACATATATCAGTCGAGCTTAACTTCCATACCTGCCAGTAAGAGGGAAGGAGATAAGTTTTATCTCCGCAGAGATTACTCAAAGAATTGGCATACCGAAGCAGCAATACTGTATTCCTCGACTAAGGGTTCCTTCGTTAAATGAATCTGGAGGGGGTCATCTGTAGAGAGAGAAACGTTGAGGCCCCGCATGAAGAATGTGGGGAAAGGGTTCCGGTGGTAATCTAGAAAGAGAGAGTTGTTGCTGAGAGGAGACATTGCCAGACCGATCTGAAATGCACAGGGAAAGAAAACCCAAGACTTCAAATTTTAAAAAATATTCAAAGTCAAGTCAACAGGTGATTAGACTGAGAAATTAGAGATTGGATCAGTCTACCTGCGCAAGATAATACAAGTATTGAAGGACGGGGGACTTTCTAAGATTAATGCCATGGGCAATGTTATGAGCAGTGAGAAAAGTAGCCGCAAGGTGGTCAATATCACCGGCCTAAATGATAATATTTTAGCGGAAAATTAATGACCCAATACATAAATGACTAATAATAAAAAAGGGTTTCAATATTTACTTCGCCAGCATGGGGGCGAAACTTGATGGTTGTCATACCCTTTGATTCACGGAGCTGGTAGCATCAACAGATTATATATAAGATTTCTTTAATATAACAATTTAGGGTTTGGGACGATCTTCATACCTTGTTTAACGTGTATAAATTAGCATAACAGTAGTAGGCGTAATAGGAGAAAGCAGGATTGAAGACATTAGTCCACTGAGCTGGTGTCGGCATGTGCTTTGTGGGACGCCTCTCTGACTTGCTTTCATCATCTACTAAGTCAAATCCCACAACCTAAACCAATGCATAACGGAAAAGTCAATGCAAAGACAACAGGAAAGTAAATGAAAGTACGTTTACCATCTTCAAGAAGACGTGCAGTTGAGGATGTGAGTCTGGATTAATTGTGACCTCAAAAAGTGGGAGGAAAATGTTGTCGAGGATGTTCTGGAATGATGTCACGATCCCCATTCCCTTGTACACGTTGTATAACCTTGGGAGCTGAAGAACAAGTAGCGGGATGTTCTGTATGATACAATGCATCATCTCGAACATGCCTATGAAATGGGATGAGAACGTATTACCTGGATCAGCCACACCACATTTCTACTGTACAATTCGTTATTCACTATCCAGCTCGCAAGATGATCCCATTCGCTTTGCTTCCTACCATAAATAGAAAGTCTATACTCTGCCATCTGTAGAAGAGCAGATAAGTTGACAAATGAAGTCATCCGCTGATTGTGTCATACAGAGGAAATAAAGATTATGAAATACCTGGTATTTACTTGCACCCAGATCAGAGAAGACTTCTTTGGTTACTTCGGCAAGAAACCGACCTGTTTCATAACATTATATAATATGAATTAGAAGAACTTAACCCAGTAGTAAATTTATATAAATACGCCAGGAATTACCCTGGATAAGATTTTCTTGCTTTAAGAATATTTCTCTTAGTCTACTCTGACCACAGGGATTGTACTTGAGATTGAATTTATCAAAGCGATGGAATGTGCTCTTATCTGCGTGTACATCTAACAAGTCTACATTAAGGTCATACCTGCAATAAAAAAAAGGATGAGATTGTCGAGCAACAGGGATATGAAAGATCCACCAGAATATGAAAATAGGTCTTGATTATTACCCAGTTAAATCCAGACTCTCGAAGACCTCTTTCAGGGTAAGGTAGGTTCCATCTCTAAATATGACCACCTAATAAAACATTCAAAGTCTTATATTTGGAAGAATCATCTCATTTTCAAAGATATAATGACAGAGCACCTCATCGGATTCTTTCCTTAGCTTTGACTTGATGAACCTCAGGAGATGTTTTTGGTTCATGCAAGCTGAATGATGAACATGAGTATCAACCTTTCTGACATTATAAAAATCACGATGGGGAGCACTTTTCTGGGCAAGAAATTCTGCATCTGAGTTCAACATCAAGTGCATGTTGAATTTCTGAAATTTAGAACGATATCAGTTTCGGATCATCAGAAGAAAAGTATAATCACATGATTCAGATGGAGGCTGCATCACCTGCTCTAGAAGCACTAACCGACGATGGCAAACTGTTCTTATATTGCCCGCAGCAATCACTCTAAGGATGCGATGCAAATCAGTGAAAAATGTAGTAGCATCAGGGATGGGAAAGAGACTTTCTTTAGCTGAAACACAAAATAAAACTCATAAGTGTAAGTTGATGTTTATTAATCAGGTCCAGACAGATGACTTACAATCTTTATTGGCATAAACATGAACAACTCCATCTTCCATTTGAAAATGATGCTGAAATTAGAACAATTCAACAACTAAAACATGAAGAGATCAATATTCCAGTAATAGTTTTACATGCTTACATGTGTCTTCTCCTCTGCAGTATATGCAAAGGGACTAGGGTTTGGTTTCGGAGTACTTGGGTCTGTGATGACTTCTTTTTCCCATGGAGTTACGTCTTCCCTGAATACATAAGCTTTTCGTAGTTTCAGGCATTCTTGAAGAACCATAAAAACCTCGGCTTCATCTACAGAAGGAGTCTCTGCACAAAAATTGTCCCTTTTGGTAATAAAGTTTCCAATTTTTGTAACTTAGGAGAACTATACCAGTAGGAGTGATCCTTAGTTTTATGTAACTCTCCTGCTCGGGTTCTTTCCGAAGGATATCAGCAGCAACAGGGTCAGGTTGAACGCCGTGCAAGTCACCAGAAACACTGTGAGTTCTCACCATGCTGGCAGCAGCTACAGCCTTTGAGTTTGACACTGTTTCAGCATCATCTAGTGATGGTTGAAGAAAGTTATCATCTTTAGGTACCTGTACTGCCAAATAGATCTTAACCAACGGTGAAAATTGACAATGTGAAAAAAGAAGACTATTTGTATTTTATGATCATAATTAATATGATAATGGAACAAAGAAACAGATTCAGCGGATTATATCACGATTCAGAAATCCTCAAAGATCATAATTTGTTATGTAAACGATTCCTTCGGAACTTCTCCCTCAGTTTGTTGATCTGTAATAATCAAAGTAGCTTGTACTTAGACAAAAGTAGACATTCCAGTTTGCAGTTGTGCGCATTGTATGACTTCTCATCACTTTATAAAATGCAGATAATAGGAAGTTAATAGAGCGGCTATAAATGTAAGAGCAAAAATTTCACGCAATGGTAATTAAACTCACAGAATCTTCATTAGGATCCATGAATGCATCTTCTAGTCTGTTATCAGAAGGAGATTCGTCATTGCCAGAACCCTCAAGATTCTCATACACACTTGTAACAGGTGGCTGAGGAGAAGGTGGCATAGCATCATGTTCTGTTCTCTTGCTCGAATTCAAACTCAAAGACTTCCGAGTGCCTGTTGGGCCGAAGAACACGAGATTCCTTAAATTAGCTCAAATTTAAAAATGATCAAAGAAGATTCCAACGTTTTTCAACATACGAGTGCTTTACACAGTAGAGTGACATAATTTTTAAACTCTCTGTGAGAACAAAAGTCAAGGATATCAAAATCAAGTAAATTACAGAAAATTAAGATCGAGCCACGTCTGCATTAAAATAAGAGATACTCTAGAAAGAAACAAGAGGAGGGTAAGAATCTTAGAACCACAAGAAGGACCGTGGGCCGTCAAGAAGGATTAGCAATCCAGTTGGGCTCGTTTCAGAAGTAAAAAGAAAAGTAAGGCTTCTCTCTACCTTCGGGATGTATTTGGAGAAGAGGTAGCCGGGGAGGAAAAGTAAGATTCTTAGGCTCATCCAGTCCTTGCACATCAACATTTGACGCCGCACAAATACCATTTTCATGCCCATCAACGATCTTCGCGACCGTAACGTCCGGCAAAGAAGGGGATCTTCCACGGTAGCTGCCAGCTGCCTTATGACGGGAAGTAGGCCGTTGACTTTTTCTGTCGTGCATAGCTTTTGGAGAATGCGCATCGTC
This sequence comes from Lemna minuta, assembly GCA_024174645.1. NCBI lineage: Eukaryota > Viridiplantae > Streptophyta > Magnoliopsida > Alismatales > Araceae > Lemna > Lemna minuta. The sequence goes on along the minus strand of CM044102.1, from coordinate 8,111,749 downwards.
CTCCCCGAAGGCAAATCCTTCCGCGTTGCGGCTCCTTCCTCTCCGAATCTCGCGCTCCTGCCGCGCATACTCGAGAACCTGCTCTAGGGTTTTCCGGTGCATGAAATAGGCCGAGATGGCGACGACCGAGGCTCCCACTAGAGCCGCCATGGCCATGTGAAGTGCGTAAGCGTCCATTTCTGTGCAAACTGCGGCGCTCAGCCGAAAAGCCTCCTCGGTCCATTGAAGAAGTGCTACGTGTTTATAAAGCACAGCGAGTAGGCCTTTGAAAATGGCCATTATACCCTCTACTCAGTATTATTTTATTGTTATTTTGAGAAACTATCAGCCCTCAAAGAGATCACACGCTGTCGACATTTCAATGGACTAGGTGATGTAGTGTTACATCCCTAAATAGGAAAGTTTGACGACAAAGAGAGCAGGTGAATTTGATTTATCCCCTTTAAAGTTTATAAGTAATTTTTAGAAATCATTTAATTCTCCACTCAATCTTCTTACATCGCTCTTACATTATACTTTTTACATTAGACGGTGTTTCCAAACTCCCTGCACTAGTCCCCGGAGGAGACAATTCTCATAGAATCGTCTCATAACCTTGTTGCTCTGTCAACAGCAATTGATGATTAGTTTGGTTTTAATGGATCAAAATTCAATCAACTTATAATTTAACCCCCACATGTCAATTGATTTCACTAATTCAATGCCTTTTTGGCATGCCATCGCTCCTCTCACTGTGCACATGTCGACCTCAAAAGTTCCGCCTGCCAGTCCCTGAAATCCCTTGGATGGCAAAATAACTAGGATGAGGGTTGAATTAGTTTCTTTTGCATACTTAGATTATCTAACTCCCTTTTAGAAAGTCATTGATTAATCACTCAATTTCTCACATCACTCTAGATTTCTCACAATAGATTTCGTTTACATTAAAAAGGATATCCAAACTCCTCAATCTAGACCCCCTTAGCCATTTATCCTCTAGCTAATCCTTCAATAACAATCATTAACTGGTCAAGTTAGATTAAATTCCAAACACAAACTTATGATCCGAACACATTCTCTATGAATGACCTCACTCTATTGATCCCCTTTGGTAAGTCATTGCCCGTCCCATCTCCCAAGAGCTAGCTCCTAGAGATCCGTGGTGTTCCCTACTCCCCTTTGAGCCAGCATGCCTCTCTCAAGACTTCAAGCCTCATCAATGATCCAGGCACACTCTAAGTCTCGAGTCCCCAATCATGTGTAATCCTATAAGATAAAGAACAAATACACCTCAAGTTGATTGTATTTTTATCTTTATAGACTCGTCCTTAGTCTTGTACATGACTAGTATATCCTAAAGTTATAACTAAAAATAATATAAAATGTGAACCTAAAATCAAACCTAATTGGTACTTACTCAAACCTCTTAGTCAATCTTAATCAGGTCTAAAATTTACCCAAAAATAAAATCCAATCAGTCCTTAACCTAATCAAAGAAACTTCAATCAGTCCTAAAAATTAGTTAGGTACAAAATCCAATCAGATGAAATATAATAAAAAAATAAATTAAATCAGTCTTGAACTCAATCAAAGATAAATTATGTATGACTTCGATTAGTCCTTAACCTAATTTAATTTTGAGTCAAAAGGAATGTCACAACTAAATCAACTCAAACTAAATTTGAACCAAATTCCACAAATCAGAACCAAACTCACACAAATCAACCAAAAAAAAGTCACCACAAATTCATTATAGAATCATCAAAAATATGATTCTTAGAAAAATTGAAAATGATTTTGCCAATCAAAAATCTGCTTTTAAAGAAGAGACAAAATAAAACTAAAATGATCTTATAGTAATTTGACTCTTAAAATCATAAATTTTTTTAAGAGCTTGCACATCTTCCCCCAACTTGGCCACTTGCATCTAACACACAAAATGAATAGAAACAGGAAGAAACTCACTACATTTGATGTTAGATACACGAAGGACTATCAATCAACACTCTCTTTCCTCGAGATAGCCAATGCTAGAAGAATCCAAAGAAAAAACTTGGGTTCTTCTTTTGATGAGTTGACATGGATATATAGGGTGCAGACTGGAAAAATTGCTCCCAAAATTTCAATTCCATACTCTTTTTGAGTCTAGAGATATCATGATTGTAATTTAGAAAATTTGTTGTTGTTGGATGCATTTAAATGAAGGTAGAAGAATCGTTGGCTATCCAATTGACCTTGATCAAAATAAAACAACCAAGATTGGAGCATTATCATGCACTCCACAATATGGCACGTGGCACCCGATGATTGGTTGCGAAGAAAAAAAACAAGTGTCTTTGTCATCCTAATCATGTGGACCAACCCACAAGATTATATGACACCAACTGGTGCAGCCAATTGGAGTGCTCTTGTGCCCCCACGTGTCATGTAATAATAAAAAAGGGCACTCTCATATTGAAAACATTGTTTTTAAAAATTAGTATAAAATAAAAGAGTATTTAGGTGGTTTCAAAGGCTTGTTACAGATAATAGCATCATTAGTTACTAAACACTCTCCTTATTCACACTGTGCAAGCACTGCATGCACACTATGTGAAATTTTTTAGTCAAGCCACTAGTACATAGTGTGCCACTCAAGCTTACGATGTCAGCCGCAAATATAAAACCCATTTTTTACCATTTTATGCCTGAAATAAATATAAAAAATCATAAAACTAAATGAATAAAAATCGTATAAAATCCAAAAATTCCCTAAAATCCAAACACTTACATGTTTTTATTTTGAACTTACCTTGACCTATAAATTTTCCCCATCTTGATATTTGTCACACCCTCTTTCACAGCACATCACCTATAATACATAATTTCAAGAGATAATTAGTGATAAAATGCATTCACCCCTCGTGGTTGAATTCCAAAATATACTAAAACCATAGTTGGAGTTAGATTATAATTAGGAGTAGATTTTTAGTAAGTTCTCGACAATTTTCATATGATTCTCTCTCTTTTGATCATGATGGTCTATCTTTGACACCTCCCTAGTTTTAATTCCAAAATATCGACAATAAAATCATGATCAATAGTAAAATCTCAATACATTATGCATTAGGGAATAACGCGATGATTTTACACAGTCAACAATAATTTGAAAGGTTGAACAATGGAAAAATATAAAAAATTGTTACAAATATAGATATATGAAGAGGAAGAAAAACCAATTCAACTCAGTCCAAGAGCATGTGAATAAGAACAACAACAATAGAGAAATCAAGGATTGCAGAAAGTCAAGAAAAATCAATGTTGAATAGAGAGGAAACAAAATAATCCATCTTTATTCTTCATGTAGACTATTGATTAAGATTGAAAACTAACTATGCATCGTCTTGATGATATAACTAGTACTTAAATGTGATCAAGAATCAGTCTAATTGCCACTAGATCAAGACCTCTTATTGAAGCTCCAAATTCAACCGACAAATCCTTTCTTCTAATTGCTACTCTCAAGGTTTGATCCAGCCTAGTCTACGATGTTTTTTGTACAAGAGGTGATAGGAATAATTGCCACATCAATACTTAAATTAAAAACAGAATCAATAATTTAATTAAATTGAAAAACAAATGATAAAATTTCTGAAATCGATAATAAATGTCTTTATAGGCAATCACGAACTTCCCTATTCATTGGATTTCCCAAAACAAGGGCACAACTACCAAGATGACACCATGTCACTCATTGGAAGTGAGGACAAAGAGGAATGGGCAAGAGATGGTGTATTAAATTTGATTGAAATTATGTGGCCTAGCCAATCACACTTTCATTTTTCATTTGCATTCATTGAAATGAACTTTCATTCATCATAATTCTTGTGTGATATTTGTAATGAAGTTCATGAGCATATGCAATGATCAAGTGAATTATAATGATATCATAATACAATGATCAGTGGTCTTTAAATATATGTTCTAAATATTCCTATTCGTGAGATATTCACGAAGGACATCAAATTATCCCAAAAAAATAACATTGTCTAATCTGACTCGTATGCCGATTATGGTTGATCTAGTGGCCATCGGTATAAAGACACTAACGATAGAAAGAGTTCACTAAATTGATCTGTATGAATCTATGAATTGTATTATGTCAAACTATCAATCAAGTTTATTCATTTTACGCTTGTGTACATGTTCCTTTGACTTGAGACATCAAAGACATCTTATGGATGGATGATTGTGTTTTGACTATGAATTATAAATCCTTAGCCATGGGATCATAAGTTGGATACAATATGAAGTCCTCGAAAGTGATTGAGTGGTCAAGATGTGATCTTTTGCCCTTGGTATAACAGGAGATCAACACCAGGAACGAGATGTGGTTAAATTATTGGCCAAGGTAGTGGAAATATTAGAGAAATTTTTCTCAATGTTCTCATACTCACGTCAGTACTAAATTGAGTGACTGATTAGGGTTTTGACAGTTAACAAAATAATATGTTAGAAATAGGCTCAATAAATTGAAATGTGTATTATACAATCTCAAGATCTTCTAATTGAGAAGATCCATGGACTTGAGATGAAGATAAGAGCTTATTTATTTTTCTATAATACTTTACTTAAACTAATGATTCATTATTTTAGTAGATAGCACATTTCATCACTCATGCGTATCTTGGATTTTTTGGGTGGATTTAAATGGTTTTCATTAATGGAATTTTTTTGATAGAGTGAGTAAAGGGTCTAGTTGTTTGCCATTCCAGAATTCTCGTTTAGACAATTATATCATCCATAGAGTGTTTTGATCTAAGATTTTAAATTCTTCCATGTTTAGGTAGTAGCATATTTTTCCATGAAGCTAAGATGAAAGATATGGAATAAACAAGTGTTTCCATCACTCTTTTGCATCATTCATTATGTTACACGATCTCTTTTTCATGGTTGCATCTCTTTACAACTAAGGAATGGGAAATCTATTTTCATGCAACATGAATCAAAATTTTCAATTCATCCATGGAAAGCCATCTCTTTCTCAACAATGTTCATGTCATTTTATCAAGTAGCCTTGTGTTGGATAGGGGCAATTTCAATAAATATTGATAATTCATCTCATAGAGTATAAGAATCGAAAAGATCCATTAGATAATGAACTACTAGTTTTAAGCCATCTCCTGTGATGAATCAATTATTCAAAGTGCTTTTCTTGCATATTTTTTATGAATCAATGTTTATACATAGATGAAGGACATTTTTTTGAAATGAATAGGTCCCTAGAACATATCTTCATCCGAAAATAATTCTCGACATGAAAACATTGTGATGAAGAGCTGATATTTGAATATGAAAATGAATGGATTTGGAAGGTCCCAACTGAATTGAATGATTAAAAAAACATGGTCATTTGATGAATAGACCTTCATCTTGCTCATGCAAGGAGAGAGAGGTATTATTTATTCATGCAGCTATCTATAGAAGCAAAGGAATTCCATCCAGAGCATATCAATCAAGATGAGATTGAAATGATAGTTGAGTGAAGACTGCCTCGATTCGATGGAAAACAATGAAGAAGAACGAACTGGGGATGGGGAATCTACATTTTCTCAAGGACACCGAAGAGAAGTAAAAGTATCTTCCCATAACTTTACTAGGGGACAACCAGCTGATCATGATCGATTATTGGTCGATTCGATTGCTCGACCGAATCTGATCCTGATCAGATCAAAGTGTATTGATCTAATACACGCGGTGATCAATCCTCATCAATCAGATCAGCTCTCCGATCATCGATTGTTCAAATGAGATCGATCTTATCATCGATCGGATCCACGATCACCACTCGAAAATCAGATAAAAATTACATAATTATTTTATATTACAAGAGTACCCCATGATATGCTTGACGACGATTGGATCACTGATCTTCTCATTATTCTCAGCGAGAGTTCACTGATCGATCTCATAATCGATCACTCCCTCGATCGATATTGATTTTGATCACTGATCGACGAAGTAAATGTCTCCTTTTTTATGTTAATTTATAAATCTAATCCGTTTCGAAACGGGCATGCCGGTCGTTCCGACCGGCGGGGTCTTACGAGCAGGGTTACGCGATCATGATCGAGTCACCGATCTAATCGTCGCGCATCGATCGATCGATCGACGGCGATCAGAAAAAACTTCATTTTGTGATCGATCGATGAAATCGCCGTGATCGATAAAATAATTTTCTTGAAATCGAGGTTGTCTGGACCCCTCATTCGATCGAAATTAAATATGTCTCTGGAAATTAAATCTCTCTCTCGTGCTCGCCCTCTTTTGCTCTCTCCCACTCTCTCACGCTCTCTTGCTCTCTCCTCTCAGAAATTTCTTCGTCCGAAGCTCTCTTGCTTCGTCAGAAGCTCTCGCGTTGTCTTGCTCTCTCCTCTCAAAATCTCTTTGTCCGAAGCTCTCTTGCTTCGTCAGAAGCTCTCGCGCTCTCTTGCTCTCTCAGAACCTTTCAAAGCCTTTGCTTCTTCATCGCCGCTTCTTCATCGCTGCCTTTATACTCTGTACATTGCCTGTGAGCCTCAGTTCTGCATAATTTTAAATTTTAAAATATAAAACCTTCATGCTTCTTCGTCCCTCAATTTCACATCTACCTTGTTTGAAAAATTATTTCCCCTGTATGATTTTTTATATGATCATCTTTCTCCCCTTCTATATTGATAAGCTATGATTGATGCACCAAATGTCCATTGTCTATGAGTAGTTCTTATTTTTGGAAAGATTACCAGTGAGTTTCCAAAGAAATGCATTTAAATTGCCTAGAGCAATGTCAATTAGGGCCATTAAACAAGCAGCTGTAAGGATTGGCTTCCTAGCAAATTTTAATCTAGTTCATAGTTTTCTTAAAGTACTAATCTAGTTTGTAGTGAAAAATAATAGGGTTATTATCCAAATCTAACACCAACTCTTGAAAAAGTCTAAGATCTAGCACCAACTCTTCGTTTCTCCAAATCTAGAACCAACTCTTGGTCTTTATCAAAATCTAGCACAGCCGCAATTGTTGACTCCTTTCAGATCAAGGGAGAGAGAGAGAGAGAAATAGAGAGAAAGAGAGAGAGTATTCGGCGGCGGAGAGAGAGAGAGAGAGGACGGGAGGGAGGCGAGAGAGAGAGAGGAAGGGAGGGAGGGAGGGCGGGAGAGAGAGGGAGGGAGGGAGAGAGAGAGAGAGAGGGAGGGAGGGCGGGAGAGAAGGAGGGAGGGAGAGCGGGAGAGAGGGAGGGAGGGAGAGCGGGAGGGAGGGCAGGAGAGAGAGAGAGAGGAGGGAAGGGCGGGAGAGAGAGAGAGGAGGGGAGGGCAGGGAGAGAGGGAGGGAGAGAGTAGTCCGCAGAGATCCTACATCGCCGATCCTCGTCTGCGCTCCCTCCAACAGCGCCGCGAACGAAATTATCTATAAGTTAGTTTCCTCTCCCGGCGCGCTTTCCAGCAAGATCTTTCGTCTAAACACGTCGAGCCGTCACTACGATGATCTTAATCCCGGTCTTCTCCAGTACTGCTTCTTCCAAGGAGAGACATTCCAGTGTCCAAGTCTGGAGGCTCTTCTCCGATACAGTATCATAATCTCCACGTACGTGAGCTCCTTCCAGCTCTATGCTGGGAGAATCGGATCCTTGTCTGTTCTGAGTAGGATGTGCATGTAGTGAGAATCTCTCTCTCTCTCTCTCTCTCTCACTTTTAACACTGTCTCGTCTCCTTCTCTCTTCCTTCCTCCCCTCTCTCTCCCTAATGCTCTCTACTCTCTGCCTCTCCTGTAGTATCTTTCTCTCCCTCCCTCTCTCTCTCCAGTCTCCACGCCGCTCTTTTGTCTGTACCGCTATTCGACTCTTCCTCCCCCCTCTTGCTGTCTCTACCTCTTGATGGGTCCCACGAACCCCACGAAGGCGAAACGGCCAGCGCCTCAATGACGGTTTCCGCAGGCACAAGTGCAGAGGACGACAAACTGGGAGCACGTACGGAGCGGCCACGGTGCTCTGCAAAGTCGACGACGCACCCGACAGAATTCGTCTATTTTTAGAATCTTCAATCAGGGGCGTCGGATAGAGAGAGGAGACGGAGAGTCGTTAAATAGGGGTCCCCGATAGTCGGACGGGGATGCAGTTCCTTTGAGTTTATTCTCATGAATTAATTATCATCGGAAGTATTCTCGGGGTATTCATCGGGTCCGGACGTAGCTCCAAGAGAGTGCAAATCCTCTCGCGGAGACGAAGTTACGAAGAATTCGCCGAGAAGGCGAGACACTAGTCCTTCCATTCCCCTCCCCTTCTCCTTCACGTCCTCCCTTACCTTCACCCACCCTTCCCCGTTGACGAAACGTACAAGGTTCACATCATATTTTTGGTATCAAAGCCAAAAGGCGACATCCATGTCGACCCGTTCGGGAGCCGAATTCCATGCAGGAGGCAGTGTGACCATGCTTCCTGACAACATGCCCGAGTGGGCAAAATCCATCGTCCAGAGTCAAGATGAAACGAAGGTTCAACTGGAATTCCTCATGACGCAACTATTAGAACTCAAGACGGTCAAGTCGACGAAAATATACCCCCTGGCCAACGTAGTAGGGGCGGACTCCCCTCCCCCACTAGCCATCGGCGGACAGACGACCGAACAACACTGGGACGTAGCGAAGAAAGGAGCCAAACCCGAGGTTACAGCCTTCGACGGATCCTTAGATCCTAAAAGATACATGGACTGGGAGGCCGGGTTAGATGAGTACTTTCGACTAGTATCAGCTTCCTGAAAATCACCGGGTTCAATTCGCCCAAATGAAGCTCACCGGTCAGGCCCGGATCTACTGGCGGAAGTTGCAGGCCACCACGGAACGTCGACACGACCTGATGAACACGTCCTGGGCGGAAATGAAGAGCCGACTATGGGTAAAATTCGTCCCCGCTTGTTACAGGACTATGATTCTCGATGAATGGCAACATCTTCTCCAAGAGGAGGGAACGGTAGCTGACTATATCGCCCGATTCGACGATCTGATGATCCGCTGCAATGTCGACGAAGAACCTATGGCAACGCTCGCCCGATTTCGGGCCGGACGTCGACCTGAATTCCAACGAGAACTAGTGCTGCAAGAGGTTTCCACGTTAGAGAAAGCTTACTGTTACGCCCTCATCATGGAGATGTACACCACGCACAACCAAGGATGGCACACGCCATGGATCACAACTGCAGAAGTCACTCGGTACATCCAAACGGGCCCTCGACATCCCCTCCCAGTACCCCATCAGCCTCTCTGCCTACCCCCTCAACGACCCCGACGATAACCCCTAATCCTACTGCAGGGAATCGCCTCGGCGCCCCCCCCACCCGGCTCATATCCGCCCAGAGTCGGCATGCATCAAGCCTCTACTAACGAACCCACACCGGCGGGCAGGACCCCTCAGGGATTACGACCACATCCCACCTCCCGCCCCCCCTATCAGTATGGGAACACGAGTCGCCTGCTACAAATGCCAGGGCTGGGGTCATTTTGCAGCCCAATGTCCGTCTTCCTGACAGGCGACTCGACCGGCGCACGCGCTGCTGGTCGAGGTTCAAGACGAGGAGCAACCCACGTCACCCAACCTCGAAGACGCCTTCACAGAAACATATGAGGCCGATCCGGAACTCGCTCTTGCCTTCGAGGGATCCCCTACCGTTGTCGGATGCATCATCAGAGAGATGAAGTCACTGACAAGCGCAGAGCAATCCCTGGCCCTCACCGCCCCCTTAGGAACAATGTTGTCCGATCCCTCGGCGGAAGGGGAAGAAGTCATGCCTGGCACGGAGGATCCCCTCCGCTCTGCGATATTTTCAACGTTCACGAAGATAGGCTCCACAGTGGTGAAAATTCTGGTAGACAGCATGAGCGTGGTAAATGTCGTTGCGGCAGCTTCTATCCACACCCTTGGACTTCAACCACGGCTTCATCCGCGACCCTACAAAGTCATGTGGATCAACAAGGCCTCCCTAGCGGTGACTAAGCGGTGCATCGTACCTTTGAAGGTGGCGGGGTATCGCGAGGACATTTGGTGCGATATCCTACCCATGGGCGTGGGGAGCGTGTTGCTCGGCCGACCGTGGCTCTACGATCGGGATGTCGCACAACATGGGAGGACCAATCGCTGCACTTTCCATTTTGGGGGAATCAAACAAATTTGGCAACCGTTCATTCCTCCGAACCAGGATACCACGGAATCCGCAGGGGCCTCTGAAATCCTACAGCCACTCGGACATCATCTCGAGATCGTTTCAGCTCGACAGTTCCTCCAAGGCGTCAATCAGGACGTTCCCGTGTGGGCAATCCAAGTGCGTACCAAGACCACGACTCCCGACTCGGGAAATTTTCTGGATTTCCTGCAGGACTTCGCCGCAGTCTTTCTGACGGAATCCCCCGATGCGCTACCTCCCGACAGGGATATACAACATTTCATTGACTTCGTGCCGGGCTCCACGCTGCCTAATCTACCCCACTACCGCCTCAACCCCACACAGAGCGCAGAACTCCAGCGACAAGTAGAGGAATTGCTCCGCTGTGGCCTCATCCGTGAAAGCCATAGTCCTTGCGCGGTTCCCGCTCTCCTGGCCCCCAAGAAGGACGGCACCTGGCGACTATGTATCGACTGCCGGGCCATCAACCGCATCACAGTGCGATACTGGTTTCCGATTCTGCGCATCGACGATCTACTGGACCAGCTCGCCGGGGCCGAAGTTTTCTCCAAGCTAGACATCCGAAAAGGGTATCATCAAGTTCGCATCCGGGCAGGGGATGAATGGAAAACGGTGTTTAAAACTACCGAAGGGCTCTATGAATGGCTCGTCATGCCATTTGGACTCTCCAATGCCCCAAGCACATTCATGAGACTAATGAACGCGGTGCTTCGACCCTTCGTCGGTAAGTTTATGGTGGTTTATTTTGATGATATTCTCGTCTATAGTCGCTCCGTCGCTGAACATAAGGAGCATCTCCAAGCGGTCTACGGCAAGCTTCAAGAAGAGCAACTGTACGCCAATACCTCCAAGTGCTCTTTTCTGAACCAGTCCGTATCGTTCCTTGGGTTCATCGTCTCAGCGGCCGGCATCGCCGTGGATCCCGTCAAAACCACAGCAATTCGAGAATGGCCAATGCCCCGGTCCGTGTTCGACGCCCGGAGTTTCCACGGCTAGGCTCAATTTTATCGGCGCTTCGTCCGCAATTTCAGTTCCCTCGCCGCTCCGCTGACTGACGTGTTCCGGCAGACCCAATTCGACTAGAATCCAGCCGCCGAACGCGCCTTCCAGCAGCTCAAAATTGCCCTGACAACTGCCCCAGTCCTTCGGCTCCCCGACTTTAACAAACTCTTCGACGTGGCAACGGATGCCTCCGGCACGGGCATCAGCGTGGTTCTCTCTTAAGACACGCACCCGGTATCCTATTTCAGCGAGAAACTCAATGATGCAAAAGGCAGATACTCCAATTATGATCAAGAGCTATACGTCGTGGTACAATCTCTGAAGTTTTGGCGACACTACCTCCTACATCAAGAGTTCACGCTCCACAGCGACCATGACGCTCTCCGATTCCTCCATTCCCAGAAAAAGCTCAGCGCGCGCCACGGTACGCTGGATGGAATTCTTACAAGAATTCACATTCTCTCTCCGTCACCGACCAGGCCGTGATAATCGCGTAGCCGACGCCCTCAGCCGCCGCCACCACGCTCTCCAGATCTCTCAGGTGGCGGTTACCGGATTTGACCAACTTCCCCTTCTATACGCCAATTGCCCGGATTTCCAGGAGGCCTGGCGAAGCGCTACCCAATCAACGACTTCACTCAGAGATTATCGGAAAGAATAGGGGTTTCTTTTCTTCCACAACCGTCTTTGCATCCCCGCAGGTTCCACCCGGGATTTTCTCATTTGGGAGCTGCACGGGGGAGGACTCGCGGGCCACTTCGGCATCACAAAGACGCTCAGTGCATTGGAAGACCGCTATTACTGGCCACGGCTCCGTCGCGACGTTCGCCACCTGATCGGTCACTGTTCTATCTGCACCATCGGCAAGCTCACGAAGCAGAATTCCGGACCCTATCTACCGCTACCCGTTCCGGAATCTCCCTGGCAAGAGGTCAGTTTGGATTTCATCCTGGGTCTTCCTCGCACTCGGCGGCAGCAGGATTCGATAATGGTAGTCGTGGACCGTTTTAGCAAGATGGCACATTTTATTGCGTGCTCCAAAACTCCCCGCACACAGCCCGACTCTTCTTCAACGAAGTGGTTCGTCTCCACGGAATTCCCCGCAACATCGTTTCCGATCACGATGTGCGTTTCACCAATAGCTTCTAGAGGACTCTCTAGCGCCTGATGGAAACGACACTTAAGTTCTCGACGGCTTTTCACCCACAAACTGACGGACAAATCGAGGTCACCAACCGAACCTTGGGAAATCTCTTGCGATGCCTTGTCCAAGGGAATACCACGGCCTGGGACGAGCTACTACCTCGAGCTGAATTCGCGTACAACGCCTCCGAACATCGCGCCACCGGATACTCCCCTTTCCTCATTACTACGGGGAAGGATCCTAACTTACCAGTAGACCTCCTCCCTCTGCCAACTCCGGGTGCGGGTTCTACCGAGGCCGTCACATTTGCCACGGACCTTACAGTGCTCCACCAACAAGTACGCGACAGGCTCACGGAATACAACACTAAAGTCAAAACCGCAGTCGACGAGCACCGCCATTCCCAAGAATTCCAGGAGGGGGACATGGTGATGATCAGGTAACGCCCCGAACGATACGCCATGGAGAACGCTCACAAGCTACATCCTCGTGCCGCCGGTCCTTTCAAGGTCCGACGGAAGATCAACTCCAACGCCTACGAAATCGCCATTCCGCCGGATTGGAGAATTCCCACTACTTTCAACGTCTGCGATCTCGTGCCGTATCAGGGGCAGCTAGACGTCCCCACTGAACCAGGCCACCCGCCGGACTCGCCGGAGTCGAGTCTTTTGGAACCCGGGGAGGATGATGGGTCCCACTGACCCCACGAAGGCGAAACGGCCAGCGCCTCAACGACGGTTTCCGCAGGCACAAGTGCAGAGGACGACGAACTGGGAGCACGTGCGGAGCGGCCACGGCGCTCTGCAAAGTCGACGACGCGCCCGACAGAATTCGTCTATTTTTAGAATCTTCAGTGAGGGGCGTCGGATAGAGAGAGGAGACGAAGAGTCGTTAAATAGGGGTCCCCGATAGTCGGACGGGGATGCAGTTCCTTTGAGTTTATTCTCATGAATTAGTTATCATCGGAAGTATTCTCGGGGTATTCATCGGGTCCGGGCGTAGCTCCAAGAGAGTGCAGGTCCTCTCGCGGAGACGAAGTTACTAAGAATTCGCCGAGAAGGCGAGACACTAGTCCTTCCATTCCCCTCCCCTTCTCCTTCACGTCCTCCCTTACCTTCACCCACCCTTCCCCGTTGACGAAACGTACAAGGTTCACATCACCTCTCCTCTCTCTCTCTATTCTCCAGGCCGCTCTTTCGTCTCTACCCCTCTTCCTCTTCCTCATTCTCTCTCTTCCTTTCTCTATAGGACTACATCTCATGTGAATGAGAGGAAAGCCCGCCCCCGCTAGCTAAGATAGATAGATATTCCAGCATATTCTCTACTTTCACTTTCAACCCGATTCACCGCCTACGTGCCCTTTACGCCCAGTCAATCCGAAGAACACTTGCCCCCGACCGGATGTGTGGATAACGAGGCCACTCACGCTTCTGAGAAATCAGAGCCTTTGGTTCCGAAGGAAGCTCCCAGCGCTTGACTTTGATCGGTCCGTAGAACCTATAAAAAAGAGATGGTTGTGGCGAAGCGTGAGTGTGCGCAGAGCGCCCGTACTACCTGCCTAACCCTTCGGCCTAACGGGAATGAGCAAGGACCTTTAGAAGCAGTTGGGAAACCAAGAGAACGCTTCGCGTTTTCTTCTTCCCGTAGGAGCACAAAAAGAGGGATTAGCATTACCATGAGAAAGCACATCGTTACCCTTCTTTTATCTCCCTACGGTCTCAACCGACCTTCGACTCCGACCTTCGAA
>CM044102.1:7959419-8097189 GCA_024174645.1 Lemna minuta | reverse complement strand
CTGGGTAGTTGATAACTCATTTGATATTTTTGGATCTGAAGGGAAAAAAAAGAAAGATTGGGTCGATGCTACTCTGCTTCCATTTTGTAGTTCTTTCTCTTTATACATGAGAAGATACTTAGATCCAAGATATTTAGTTATTTCTTTTAAGTTGGGAAACAACTCATAAAGAGTATTCGCATCTTTGGATGGAGTCTTAGATCAAAGATAATTCTGACTTTGTACCTTTGCCTACTAAGTCATAATGTCACATGAATGGTGCTTCCTGCACATTATAATTGAAGGAAATTTGATTCTGACAGTGACTTGAGGTTCCTTGTTGATCTGTTATGTTACATCGCCACCTCACTGGGTGAGACAAATTATGTGGACTACTATGTTCGTGATTTTCCATTTGTTACACCTGAGATTACAACTACACGTTCTTCCTCTTGTGGCAAAAGCCCACCTTCTATACTCAGATGGCTTGAAAACTGTCTGAAATATGGCTGCAAGTCTTTCGAACAAGTAAACGACCTTCCTGGTATGGTTTTCAAGGACAAGTGCTTGGTTGTTACGTGGGCCAGAAAGATTGTGGCTTTCTTTAGTCTATTGGTGGGCGCTGAAAGGAAGCAAGGGAAGCTTTCTTCAGGGGTTTACTGTGATATTGCCAGTGGGACTGCAAGTACAAAGGAGGAGCTCACTGTCTTAGCAATGGTTGCTGAAAGATTTGGTCTCAGGCACTTAGATTTACTGCCTGCTGGTGTTTCCCTTCCCCTGAGACATGTAAGTTATCCATATCCTGTTCAATTGCTTCTGTTGTGTTGAATTTTTATTTTACCCATGGATTGTCAAGTCTTTAGTGTGAGACTTGTTTCAGTGCTTTTCAGGGTTTTTCTTTTTCTTCATCTTAGTGGCACTATGGTTTCTGTAGAAAACACTAGATCAGCTAAGGTGATCAGACAATTAGAGAACAACATCATGTATCTTTAGGAATCTAACTGATACAATCCTAGATCATATCTTAAGGAATTGAGAACAAAATCACTTAACCGGGAATGCACTTCAAGAGGGATTCCTGTTCCTCTCCAAAACCCAAAGGGCCACTCAAATGATCTATTCTAAGATGCGTAACATTTACATCCCTGCAGTTATTTATATAGCCTGCATACAAGCTATTATGGTAATATTTTGTTTTTGAAACATAAAAAGGAAGATCACTCAATGTCGGTGAACTCTGCGATGCATAAGCTTAAATACTCGGTTGACCATACTTGCCCCCCTTCCACTTTACCAGCCCATCTACACCAACTTTAAACATGACCCACACACAACCCCCCACCCACACAAACAACAACAACAACAATAACATCACTTTCTACTCCGTCAGTCGGGACGGCCCTCCCCTTCTCATGAAATCTTCACTCCTGAGAGAGCTCCAGAATGTTCAGTCAGAGGTAACGTTCACCCCTGGAATATTCTGCCTAGTCTATATCTCCTGTGCAAAAGGCCACTCAAAGAAAAGGTCTCAGCAATCTTCCTGTGCACATAACACCCTCTATCGATGCGTTTGAGTATATTTTCTTCGGGAAAACGTGGGTCGTCACCCTTCACCTAAGGAGCGGCCACCCAAAAATCTACGCATCTGGGGAACTTTCTGCTTCCAGAGGAGTCAGCACCCACATATGTGTGCAGGATCCTCCTCACTCTGTACCCCTCTGATCTTTGTGTACTCCTAAGACAGAGGAAGAGTTCCCTTCCCACTCCCAGCTGTTGTATATCCTGTTCATGGGCTTCTGGTGTGATAGATGTTTGCATGTTCAGTAAGTCCTCCACCCTTTGGTCTGAGAAGCCCTCCCTCCAAAATGGGGCTCCACATGGCCTCCCAACAATCCTTAACCGTGGCTGCATGGTCTCTTGCAAGGGCTAACAATCCAGGGAACTCCTTGCATAATGTTCTCCTAGCCGACCATTCATCCAGGTAGTAGTAGAATAGGGAGCCTTTCCTAGCTTCACAAAAAATTGTTCACATCCCCTGTCCACGAGTCCTCCTTAGAAAGCACAGCCTCATTCCAGGCCACCACCAAACCTCCAGATCTGCCAATTCCATTGACTACTATTAGGTTAATATTCCAAGAATGCTTTTAACCATCACTCCCTCTCAGGAATAAGACTTCATCTTCGAGGTTGATGTTGCAGATATATGTTGGATGATGAGAAGCACTGATGTTAAAATTTGATGATGATGAGAGGCAGCCACACGCTACAGTGGCAACATCATGCGTGGTGTTGGAGGGTGAGACATGGTCAACTAGGGGATGCAGAACCATATGGAGGTGGAGCTTTGTAATGCAAGACTGGGTGTTGTGTGGCAAATAGGGAGATGTGGTGGTGGCAGCCACAATGTCTTCCTTTTGTCAAAGCGTGGTATTGATGCCCAATATTGTGTCTTGCAGCCAATGGTAGTAATACTAATGACATTGTAAGATTCTGTTTCTGCCAAAGTTGATGACAGTCTTGAAAGAATTGGAGGCAAGCTGCTTCATGGTTTGAGAGGAAGCTCTGCTTTGTTGTAGAGATGCAATGAATGCAGTAACCATCAAATTTCCAGAAGATGGAAGTTTTTTGGACATTTGACTCATTGATATGAAGATACATATTCAAAATCACGGTGCCTTTTTCTTCTCATATTTGATCAGAGTTGGAGATAGATCCAGTAAGGGGATATTTCTTTCCCAAGATTGGAACTCTTGTCATGGCAATTCAAGCTAGGCGCAATGGCGAGCGCAAGATGTCCAGGCGGTAGATCCACGGCCAGACTCAGTGATTAAATGGAGGCTGCTCCATCTTCTGGCGACAGCCCAAACCCACGGATGAGGCTTTCCCCTCACTGAAGAAGACTCGCAGATTGGAGGCCCGCGGCCTCTGTACCTGGCGCCACTTGGAGCAGCTTACCAGATCGATAGGCACACTATGGGAGGATGTGCAACGGGCTCCATGCTGGGGACCCGAATTGCCTATGTCTGGATGTAGAGATGGAGACCGACATGGACTTCCCTCGAAAGATTCCAATTGTAGGGAGGGGAGGGGGCACAAGGAGCACCAGCGTGCGATGATCCGGTCCCCATCCCCGGCGGGCGCTCCTGACCTCCCCTCCTTCGTCACCTAGGGACTGCCCGGGACCTGAGACATTACGCCACCGGAATTGGTACAGCTTCTAGAGATATCACCTGCGGGAGGAGGTGCACCTTCACGCCCATGAAGTGTGTCACCTGGAACGTATGGGGACTCCACAACCTGCGCCGCCAGGGGGTTGTGGGACGGTACCTGAAGGAGTGGGGGGCAGACGTCATATGCCTGCAAGAGACTATGCTCGCCAGCATAGAGCACTACATCTGGTCATATCTTGGCTGGGGAGGAGAAGCGATCCCAAGTTTGCATTGATGCTAATGGGCGATTAGGTGGCGTTCTGCTGGCGTGGAAGGCGTCGGTCTTCAATAAAGAGATGGTATGGCGCGGGCGCCACATTGTCGCCGCACGCCTAGCATGCTGGGCAGATGACCGCTACCTCGTCATCGCTTCGGCTTACAGTCCCGCCATTCCCACGAATCGGGGAGAACTATGGGAGGACTTGACTCAATTATGCAGGGCATTCCCGAACATACCCCTATTCATCGGTGGGGACTTCAACGTGATGTTGGCTGCCGAGGATCTACCTAACGACATGGGTGGTTTGGACCCGGGATTGGCACGCTTCAGAGAGGTGCTAGCTCATCTTGGTCTCGACGAGTTGGGGCTGATTGATCGGAGGTTCACATGGTGTGGGCCCACGTCGCAGTCTAGAATCGACAGATTCCTCTACTCTCTGGAGCACAACGACATCTACGCCTTAGCTGAGGTGACGTCACTGCCCCGACCATTATTTGACCACACTCTTCTTCTGTGGGCATCATAGATAGGGTCGGCCCGGCCGACCTATTTCAAAATGGACCGCTCTTGGTTCAGGCAAGACGACTTTAAAGGGGACCTTGAAAGCTGATGGAATTTACACAACGCTTCTGGTCCGACATCAGCATAGCTCGCCACGAAGCTCTTGAAGCTTCGACACAAGCTGTTTGAGGCTCACCACCAAATTCGCATGGACCGCAACCGGCGTCAAGACGCAGCCCTGAGCCATATCTAGACTCTGGATGCCATAGAGGATACACGTTCCCTTGTGCTAGGGGAAGTTCAAGCGAGACGCTCCTACCGTTACGAGGTGGGCGAGCTAGATCTTCGACAAGAGATGGACTGGATGCAGTGGTCTCGTCAGCTCTGGCTGGCCGCTGGAGATGACAACACTTGCTTCTTTCATCAGGTGGCAAACAGACGTCGGCGGCAGAACCACATACAACAGATCCGGGTTGGGGATCGAGCCTACAAAAACCAATCTTCTGTGGGCTAGGCGTTAGCAAAACATTTCTGTGCTTTCTTCTGTCGAGGACCGCCCAACCATTGGAACTAGACGCCTACCACGATCCCGACGATATCCCTCACGCAACAACTGTTTATCCCGTCCCTTTTCAGTTGAAGAGGTCCAAGCTACTGTTTAGAGTCTGAACGGTGAGGGCGCTCTGGGCCCGGATGGGATACCAGTCTTCTTTTAAAAAGAGTGCTGGGATGTGTTGGGGCCCGAAGTGATGCGATTGATGGGAGGACTTCCATGCAAGCCGCTGTCAGATGGAACGGCTCAACAAGGTATACCTTGTCCTAATTTCGAAGGTCCCCGGGGCAAAACAGATCGGTGAATTCCGCCCCATTGCGCTGTCCAACACTATATACCTCATTATAGCCAAGGTCCTGGCTAATCGTCTCCATGAAGTGATGGACAATTTGATCAGCTCACTTCAGTCTGCCTTCATCCCGTGGCGACAGATGATAGATAGCGTCTTGATGGCCGAGGAGATTGTGACGGCCTGGCGCCGTTCTGATACCGCAGGCTTCCTCTAGAAGGTGGACTTCACGAAGGCATATGACTCTATTTGATTGGCGATATCTATGGAACGTCCTGAGGAGACGCGGTTTCCCGGAGGAGTGGGTGCGATGGATGAAGCTCTGCGTGATTACATCGTCTTGCTCAGTCCTAATAAATGGCCAGACGCAAGGGGGATGGCTGGGTTCGGAGACGACGGCCCGCACCCTTTCCTACATGATGAATTTATTTGCTGACTTCTCCAGCCTCCAGCTGAATCGAGCCAAGTCCTCGTTTGTGGGGTTTGGGCTTGCTACGGAGGAGATATTGCGTTATGCTCAAATTCTGGCTTTACCGATCGGGACACTCCCCCTTCGGTACCTGGGTCTACCACTGACCGATCGCTGCCTCAGAATCCAAGACTGGCATCCAATGGTGGAGAAGGTGGAGATGTGCTTGGGGGGCTGGCAAGGAAGGCTGCTGTCCCGCGGGGGCCGCCTAGTCCTGGTGAAGGCAGTCTTCTCCGCCATTCTAATGTACTTCATGTTGGCTTTATGGATGCCTGTAGGGGTGCGGCGGTGCCTCAAGGGTGCCATGCGGAGTTTTTTCTGGCGCGCGGCAGATCTTGCCAAGGGGGTGCCCTCGTTACTTCGATCTCGGTGTGCCGGCCATTTGCAGATGGTGGACTTTGCATGCGCCACCTTCAACATGCAAATTCTGTCCTGTTAAGCAAATGGGTAGTCCGAGTGATGCATCCTTCCGAAGACATGATATCCCACTTGTTCCGTGAGGCCTATGGCTCCACACTGGACTGGGGGCGAATGGGCCACACCTCGGCGTGGAGATTCTCCCATTATTGCGGGTCTTGGGGGGATCTTCCCGCTGGTCCAACCATTCTTCCGGCCCCAGTTGGGGATGAGGCTGACTTCAAATTCTGGGAGGACGACTGGTCAGGGCAAGGGCTGCTGGCTGGGGCCTTCCCTTGCCTCTACAGCCTTGCCCCGGTCCCAAACGTCACTGGTCCGGTCTGCATGGACTAGCGACTGGACCCCTATGCTACCTCAGGCACTTTCGGACCAACGACTGGCCGATCTCATGGACCTGCAATCCCAGCTGCATTAGACCTCTGGAGGCGACCAGGGATGCGTGGCTCTGGCGGCAGCCTCACTTCTCGGCCAAGACGACATATTGCCTCCTCTGTGGGCAGATGCCCCTTGAGGACTCTCACATTATTCAGAGATGCAGGTTGGTTTGGAAGCGACGCATCCTGCTGAAGATTCGAATCTTCGGATTGCTTCTCTTACGGCGGCGCCGCATGACCCGGGCAGTGCATCAGCGCATGCTTCCGGACAGTTCAGTGAGCTTCCCTTTTTGCGATGGGGGCCCAAAGGATTGTTCCCACCTCTTCTTCCAATGTCTGTTGGCTCAGTAGGCATGGCAGGTGGTCCTAATGGTCCGTCTCTCCGTGACAACAGAGGAGGCATTCTAGAGCTCTTTGTCGGGGGGTTTTTTCAGGCGGGAGGCGGATTGGAGGCAGATTTTCGCCACGGTGTGGGCAATTTGGATCCACAGGAACGAGGTTGTCTTCAAGGGTGCCACCCGGTCCGGTGATGCCATTATACACACCGCCAAGGGGTTTTATTTTTTCCTGGCACCGAGGTGGCGTATGCCCCTCGAACTATGTACCCCTACTACGATAAACCTTGTTGTCATGCTCTTCATTAACTCAATGGAAAACATAAACGTCTGGGGTGCTTCCCTCCCTTTCTTAAAAAAAAAGATTAGAATTCTTGTGCAAAATAGATATTTGGAGTTGTTTCTGCTTGGATTGGAAACTTCATAACTACCTACCTGGAGACATTTCTTGGGACAAATCTTGAAAATATTTGTACTACTTTGAAAAATGCAAATAAAGAAAACCGTCTCCAGGAAAAAAATATCCAATTTTTCTGGTAAATCTTGATCTTTTGCTAGCCTATCCAGAAGTTGGTTGATCAAGCTTGCTTTTTCTGAATTTTCTATTGGATCAGGTACTGGTCTGAATTTAAATTAAATTCAGCATGTCGGCTTCTGTCTTTCAGCAGACAGCATATCCTGAAATTCTTGAAGAAACTTTTCAGAAGAATGTCTGATTTCTTTGCTGCATCTTCAAATTTCTTCTATAGATAGTTTTCTGGTTTTCTTCTATAGCATCACACCTTGCAGCAACTGTCTTCCGAGCCATTTCTTGAAATTATCTTTCTGGTCGCCAGAACTTGACTCTGATACAAATGATATTGTCTTAGATCGTGTCTTTAGGAATTGAGAACAAAATCACGTAATGGGGAGATGCGGTTTGAGAGTGTTTCCTATTCCAGTCCAAAACCCAAAGGGCCACTCTCCTGATCTATTCTAAGATGAGAAGCATGTACTGCCCTGGACTATTTATAGCCTACATAGAAGCTGGTAGGGGTATATTACAAGAATACTCTTTAAAATCACCCTTTATTCAGGGCTTTATTTGTTATCAGCCCAACTTTATTTTAACTAACAAGTTTTGATTATCATTTGGTTTATGCCTTTTCTTGCTCTTAAAACTAAGATGTTTTGTGAAGTGGCTTTCTCGAGATGTTTTTTATTTATTTATAAATTTCAGTTTCAGATTTGTGCCAAGATATCTTTGATCAAATATATATCTATTATCTTTATTATCTGGGTATCACAGTATGACAGACTTACAGGCCCTGGATATGTCTCGGGAATCTCCTCCGTCAGACTGGCCTTCTGCTGCTTATGTGCTCATTGGCCGTGAAGATCTTGCTGTGGGACGTTTGGGCGTCTCAAGAAGACATAATGGGCTTGAATCACGAACTCATTTAAACCTGATATCTATTTGTACCCCTTATACACTTCCTCTGAGGCCAGTGACTGTTCCCTCCTCGGTATGCAATGCCATGCAATCTGACTGTGTGAAGACTGAGGAAACAGGATCCCTCAATGATCCTTTTGAAGATGGTATGGAGCATATGATCAATTCAAGCACAAGACTGCGGTATGGTTGTGATCTAAGACTCAATGAGGTCTGATACTGATTCCTAGCTCTTGTATGTTAGGATAGATATTAATTAGCTATGTTTCTTTTGAAATATTGCCTAATAGTCCCTATCTCATTTTATTCACTGAAAATATATTTATTTGTGAAATGAAGAAATAAATTGATATTCTCTGTACTTAAAAAAACATTGATATGCTCTGGAAGGCAAATCAGATAGGTTTACTCCCAAATTATATTAGCAGCACATCAAAAAGTTTTCTTCAACATAGGATGCTGCATGTGTCCACAAGGCAGTGTACAGAAAGTTTGTTGAGCTTGCCAGTGTCCAAGTATTTGACATAGTTTTATAATATTTATCTTTCAATCTCGTCACATGCTTTTCTTCGTGCTATATATTATTTGTTGACATAAAGATAATTCAGAAAATATGACATTTTAGGTCAGAGGCCTCTTTTGCTCAGCCAGACCCGTGGCTATCCGAATGCCTGTCAATCCTAGTGCATCTGATCAAGAACTTCAGCAGGTGTGTAATGCTTTGCTCATATATCTCTCTTGCACCACATCCCAGGTGTATGTGATGAGCATAAAACTGTTTATCTGTTTCTTTAGCATCCATATTTGTTACAAATTCTGCAAATCCGGAGAAACAAGAGAAAGAGAGGCATGTAGACAACACTGCAGGGAAATCCCTCCCCCTTGAAAGAGGACAAGAATTTCAATATCATGTCTTAAATAGGCTTACAAGATGCTATACAAATTATGAGAAGTCCTAAATAAACTCAAATCATGATAGCTCCCCCTTCCTCCGATTCTTCCTCCTGGAAACAAGGTAGAGGTGTCCTGTACTGTTCCTCAGTACGCATGCGGCTTAAAATTTTCTTTCAAGAAACAAGCTGGAAGTGGTTTTCAATCTTCCTCCGAACAATAAGCTGGAGGTGGATCAATCTCTTCCTCCATCTCTCTCAAATTATCCTCCCCAGATAGGAAAAGGTCTCCCACAATCAGGAGGATATTACCTTAATAGGCTTGAGTGGGAATCATTACTCTATCATTTGTTTATCACAAAAGTGTTCTGGGTGTATGCCTCTAGCTGAGTACTTCGAGGGGCATGACATCTCTTGGACTCTCTAGCTTCAAAAAGTTTTTCTTTGCCTTCTGCTGCCAACTCATCCTCCAAAGCATCATGTTTGTGGTTGCCCTTTAAGCCTCTTTCCCTTTTCTGGAAATGTCATCTTTACTTCCTTCTTTCATTCTGGTTTAACTGTTTGAACTGGTGTCATCATCTCATTAGCGTCCTTTATATCCCTGGAGATTTTTGGAGTGTTCACTCCTTTTGTAGGGCACTACTAGGCATGTTTCAGGTGTTGCCACGTGTTCCCCCCCCCAAGTCCTCCAAAACTGCATCATGGTGTCCTTGACCTTCTTCCTGAAACTTCCCAGTGCTTTGTGCCCTAAAGTCATGTCACATTTAGATGATGACTGGGCCACAGGGGATTAATAACATAGGCATTTTAGCTTTTTCTGATACCATGTTAAACTCAGGATCAGAACCCGTTACTCAGGATCAGAAACAAGAGGAGAGAGAGGGGCATCCCTAGAAAATCCCCGCTGCCCTGGAAATTAGGGCAATCCCCGCTGCCATGCGAGTCCTGCTCTTTTGGAGTCAGTACTGGGGGGAGGGTGTCGCTGGATCACCATACACTAAGGAGGACGGCTATTATTTGCATGTGTCATTTCAAGGGGGAGCAGAAGGTCCTCCAAAAGGTGCGTATTTTTGCGTGGTTGCTTAACAGGCAAAAGCTGGTGATGTTTGTCTTCTGGAAGAGAATGTTCATGAAGCTTCGGCCAAGTGTGCTATGTGTACAGGGGGTAAAGAAGATTGTTCCTAGCTATTCTTGGAGTGCCCATCGCCAGGGTGATATGGGCCAGCCAGAATATCTCACAGGTGGATGTCACATCAGTGGAGGCCAACTGGGGATCTCTCAAGAGAGGTGCCGACTGGCTGGGCAGAGTAAGGAAGGCTCTTTACAGTATTATGGCAGCGTCAGTGGATGGCATGGTGCATGACATGGAGGGGTTTGTATCATGGTGGGTTAGAAGGGTGTGAGTGGGGGAAGAGGAGATCAGTATGGTCCGCTCTGTATCTTATGAGGATACATCTCATAAATTTTGAAGGATCACTGATCATGGGTGATGTCCCTTTCACTTTTCAAAAAAAAAAATCTGTGCCTTACATAGATGTATAAGATGCAAACAAATTATGAGAACTGCCCCTTAAAACAATATTCATTGCACATCATCTTATTATTATACTTTTAATGTACAAAGGCTCCGTAGGCTTTTGCTCTTAGATGTAGAAATAATGGATTTCTTGACCACTCTCTCTTCCCCCTTTTTTGGTGGCCCGTTACATGGTTGATTTTTTGTTATGCACTTTTTGTCCAATGATATCAGTCACTTTTTAATCAACTTTTTCCTTTGCAGCACCAATTGTGGAATCTGGCCCAGAGGACTTCAACACTTCCTTTTGGACGGGGTGCATTTACATTGGCTACGACCCATACTCTACTTACTGAAGTAAAATATATTGACTTTGCATTAAAAAATCAAGATAATTTGTGTCACATATTTGTTGAACTTTTCAGGCACTGCCAGTCCCTAAGCTTGTTTTCTCTGGCAGGCTGCCTGCTCAACAGAATGCAACTGTTAGTACAACCTTTTCCTGGTCCTGCTCTTTGTGAACTTACTCATTTTAAATTTTATCTTCACATCAGGTAAATTTGGACCCAAAGTATTAGGAACGTACCCGAAATTGGGTCTTGGCCAGAATTTCACAATGGTGTTGCTGCTGGTTTGAGGTTAGCGCCTTTTCAGGTTTGCCTTTCTCTCTCCATGCAATTTTCTTTTCTTTATTTTGTACATGGGTTTATTCTCTGAATTCTGCCTGAATTTACTTCGTATTTTTGTAGGGAAAGATGTCCAGAACTTGGATACATTACAATGAACCAGAAGTGCCAAGTGTGATGCATGCTGGGGTTCTTCTAGGGTTGGGATTGCATGGGCATTTACGTGTTTTGACGATTTCAGATGTTTATCGATACCTTACCCAAGTCAGAACCTTCAGTGAGATTCTTTTTTGTTTGTTTTTGGAGTCTTTGGTGTGTATTAATATCTTCAATTTGAGTTGAAAGATGTGCCGAATATCAATTTTAATTTATTTTCTGGTTTTATGAATTATTTTTTTAAAAGGTTTATGAATTAATTATTTCTATTGATAACCCTACATGTCATAGGGGGGTGTACAAACACAGTTATAATGTGAGATTTCTCGAAATATCTTCTCAAGGTGTACTAGAACAATCGGGTTGGTAATTCGGCCAGATATTCACCTTCGAATCAAAATAAAAATAAAAACAATCGGGTTGGTTCATAGAAGACTGTTTTATCTTGGATGAAGCAGACGAGCTGGATGATTGAATTTCTAGGAATATTTAGGTGAGAAGATAGAAAGAGAGTTGGCTTTAGTAGGCAAGAGGAGGATAGACAGTTTCTTTTGATGATCTTTCAATCACAAAAGACAGGAAGATAGATAGAAAAGTGTCTGTGAAGTGATTTGATAGTTGTGTTTGTTCTCATTTTCTACCACTGGATGTCAAGAAATAATTATGATTTTATTAGTTCATATGAAGTCCAATACATTATCTTCAAGATAAATATGCTAATTATTTTTTTCTCTGATCGACATGTTCGACCATAGGGGAATGATAATATGACTGTGGGAATCTTACTTGGCATAGCTGCATCTCATCGGGGTACAATGCATCCTGCAATATCTAAGGTACAATCACCAATTATGATCAATTTAATCCATTGTTGATCATCCCAGAATCATTTATATTGAAAGATGGAGGTTCATGTAAATTACTCCATCTCTGTAATATCATCCCTGATGAGGGATACGTGATGAATCTGGGTTAAGTAATGCATACTATGAGATGGAAGTGTCCTGAGTCCTTAACAGGGGCAAGAGGAAGGGAATCCAGTAAGTTGAAGGGGATTAGAGGGGCCAAGGAATAGGAGTCTGAAGAACACAAGATGAGTGAGAGCTGTTTGAAGGGATAGCTAATTTAGGAGAGAGTAGCTGGAAGGGGAGGAGTCATACCCTAGAAAATAACTTAATACGAAAGACATATCATATTCCTTCCATTCTTTCCCCAAAGTCTCCACCCAGAAACCTTGTGGTTACATAGCAATAATGGCCTTACAAGTACTCTCCGGTGAGGGCTATTGCAGCCTTAATACGACTAATGGATTCCCAGAGGCCACAGAGGTATTTAACACCACTTCTGGCTTATGATGTGTATCTTCAGTGTATATCTTTTCCTTTCCTCCATTTTTAAAAGAACATGCATGTCATTTATATCAGGGTCTAATTGCAAGGTAATGATTATCTACTCCGTTGTAAATTTCTCTCTGACCTATACACCTTACCTGTCATGCACTTATTCCTCCAAATCCATCATATTTGATGGCACAAATTTTTGAAAAAAACTCGAGACCACCACAGCCTTGAGAAAATAAAGGGAAAGAAGCATTATTCTTCATTCAAGCACGAGTTCCTTAAATAGGCCTACGAGAAGCAATGATAAATTACAATATAGTCCTCAGCAACACTGATAAACTGAGAACCCCTCTTAGTTCATTAGTTATTTTTTCTTTAGCATTCTCATACAGAAAGGTTTAGTGATTTTCTGGCTTTTTTGTAGATGCTGTACCTCCACATTCCATCTCGACATCCATCATCTTACCCAGAGCTAGAGTTACCTACACTTTTGCAGGTATGTTGGCATTCTTTGTTTTGTGTATGCTCACCTAGTCTAGATATTCTTCTTTTATCATAGTTTTAGTTTTTCTTCATGGTCAAGTTTTGACCTCTGGACCCTTGATCACCAGTTTCGCATTAACAATGGAAATGCTAAAAATGTACTTTATCTCTTAAGATGATCTGTTTACTTGCAGGTTACACATGAACCTTGGTCAATTAGCTAGTAGGGAGTCGACTGTGCAGATTCCGTAGTCTATTGGATCTCATAAATGCATGAGCACAATAACTGAGAGTTAGCTGGTACAAGTATGAAGGACATAGAAATAACTGGCATAGAGGAGAACCTAAAGATAATTTTGTGGCGAGGACATGAACGAGACTTTCTTCCTTCTTTGACATTAGTTAAAGTCTGTGATTCCTATATAGGCTCTTCATTTTCTAGAGATTACAAAGAGTAATGAAGAACACTATTTTGGACACTCATCAATCATTACATTTTCGACACTTGTCTAGTATATGCAGAAAATATCTTTAACAGTCATCAGTTCATCATTTAAAGCTGGATAATATTTTTTTTTTTCTGTTACCCTTGCAGTCTGCAGCTCTTCTAGCTGTTGGGCTTCTTTATGAAGGATCCGCTCATCCATTAAACATGAAGATTCTCCTTGTAATTTTCTCCATCTTTTTCCTTTAATCTATTTGCAGTTTTCTTGTTTATCATTACTGCGGTTTTACTAGAATCATCATGTCGCACATTTTGTACCTCTTAAGTATAAAGAGGGACACTGGGTGGAGGAACCACTACTCAGGCTTGGGTAGTGCTGGGACGGGTGACCCACTGGGAAGAGGAGTGCCAGGGATGGGTGACCTCTTAGGCAGGAAGAAGTCTTTTTTTTTGAAGAGAAGGCAGGAAGAAGTCTTGAACTGGGTACTTGTACCAAATGTTAAAAAAAATTCATCCTACACATTTTCCATCATCATCTTTACACACATTCTTTTTGTTTTTTTACTTTGCCTCTTGCTCATATCATTTTATCACTTGCACTCGCTTAGTATTTTGTGATTTAAAAGACTGTAGCATTAAGAAGACCACAATGCACTGTAGAATAATAAGATAAAATAGTGCATATTTTTATACTGCAGCACTATTCCAATTTTTTAAATTGAGATGTGTTGAGCCAGACACTTTTTCATGATTATGTGTTTTTCGGGCTAACCTACCACAGACACCCTTGATTACATCTAATATGCATATACTGAGATCCCCAGCTCATAATCCACGTCATGCCTTATGGAGCAGATATAATGTGCTATATATTTTTCCTGATGCCAGAAACCCCAGCCCTAGCCCTAAATCTGATTTTCAGATTTGAGAGAAAAGCAGGAAGTAATAATTTCTAGAAAACGGAATTCTTATCCTCCCAATAACTTGGTTTAGGCAGAGTTACACAGATTGGATATGGGTTAGTAATTGAAAGAATCCAGGAACAGGTGGAATAAGAGAATGTTCTCTGAAACAGGAAGCAGAGAGAGAGAGAAAGAGCGCAGAGTAGGCCAAAAACAGATAATATTTATTATGATAACATGGCCCTTGTATACAGAATTAAGGTTAGTTTCAAATAGTATGAGTTACAACGGCTAGTTTTGACTAGCCGTTAAAACATGACATCGGCATTGCTGATGTCATGTTTTCCAACGGCTAGAAAAACTAGCTGTTGAGTGTGATCCTTACTGGATCAGGTTTTAGCCCCTTAAGGTCCATTATCTTGGGCCTAAATGGATTTCCTAATTATGGCCCTTAATGGGCCTAAATGGTCCTGCTATCTGGGTCTATTAACCAACTATGTTAGTGCTTTTATTTCACCTTATAACTATTACATGTACATCAATAGCCTGATGGCCCAGGGTTAGTTGGTTAGATAACAGTAAGTATCCTATCAAATACTAACAAGAAGCAGATCCTCTGAGGAAAGAACAAGAACAAGAACAAGTACAGTACGGTCAACTACATGCTGATAGTGTAAAGAAATCTAGAATTACAGAAAACTTCTTTACTTGTTACCATGGAAGAATTTTCCTCATTCTTACTCGAAAGATTGATCTTTCCAATCTTATGTAAAAAACACTCCACACAATTCTCCCTACGCTTTCTCTTCTCCATCTTTATACGTTTCTTATTGCAGGGTGAGATAGGCCGTAGAAGTGGCGGAGACAATGTTTTAGAGAGAGAAGGTTATGCGGTTGCTGCCGGATCTGCATTGGGACTTGTAGCTCTTGGTTTGTGCTGATCTTAACTCTCATTGGAATTCCTTCAAACTCAAATTTGTGAAAAAAACTGTTTTTATTCGCTTCTGAAGGGAGAGGGAAGGATTCTCCGGGTTTTATGGAAAGCTTCATCGATCATCTTTTTCAGTACGTTGGTTGCAAACAAGGCGGCAATGTAAGCTGTTTTTCTAACTTGCATTTCTTTTATTTTTCTGGATGGTACAAAAGGATGTTCTATTTGTTACATAATACTGCTTCTCTATGGAATGTCGCGTAACTATTTAATCTTCAGGTAGCGGATGGAAATCCAATCAACATCGATGTAACAGCCCCAGGGGCTACCATTGCCCTGGCTCTGATTTTCCTTAAGGTTAATTCCTGGCATTCATGTCTATGATAATCATCAAGATATAAAATTCTTGATGGTACTCAAAAAAAGGAAGTTTCTTACTCTTTATCTTGTTTCTTTATTGCAGACAGAGTGTAAACACATTGCCTCACGGCTTTCTATTCCTGCCACCCATTTTGACCTGCAATATATCAGACCCGATTTTATCATGCTTCGTATTATTGCTCGTAACTTGATAATGTGGAATAGGTATTGTTAGTCTCCAATTTATTTTCTCGTTGACACAGAATTATCTCGAGTCATGTACTAAATTGTGTTTTGTCTTTTTTGTAGCATTCAACCTTCTGAAGATTGGATTGAGTCCCAAATTCCAGATATTATTAAAGCCGGAATGTTATATGTTAGAGATGAGACCATTGGCAGAGGGTTTGATGCAGAAGCAGTGACTCAGGCTTATGTGAACATTATTGCTGGAGCCTGCATTTCAATTGGTTTGTAATTTGTTTAGCATTATCCATTTGTTCATCTGTTCAACAGACGTATCCATCATATATCATTTTTCAGGGCCTAAAATTTTCGGGGTCTAGAAATGGCGATGCTCTTAAGTTGTTGTATCGTTATGCAGAGTACTTCCTTAATGAAGTACATTCTTAGCCTCTTTCTTCTTAATTATTTTCCTGACAATTCTTTTACCCCATTGATATTATTTAATAAGGTTTGTCTCTAATATATTTTTCAGATAAAACCAGTTTCTGGGACAAAAGTCAACTCTTTACCTAAAGGACTATCTGAGTTTGTGAGTCGCGGGACGTTGGAGATTTGTCTTCATCTTGTTGTTCTGTCACTTTCTGTGGTTTGTTGACTGCACTTTCTAAACAAATTGTGATTCTTTTGACTAGTATTTTAACTTCAATTAAAGGGATGTAAGAAAAGCATGGTGAAGCTATAAGTGTTCATTTAAGAGTCATAGTTCTACAAGTCTCCAATAATATTCAATTTCATTTACTTTTTCATGACCATGTTAACTACCTACGACAGGTCATGGCTGGTTCTGGACATCTTCAAACATTAAGGCTACTGAGATTCCTTCGGAGTAGAGGAATTGTGGATGGTCACATCAATTATGGAACCCAGATGGCTGTAAGCTCTTATTTTTTATTTGTTTAAGTGCGGTGCTTGAATGCTTTTGTTTTTAATTTTATTATCCTTGTAATGAATGTGTGTTTTGTGTGCTTCGGAACCCTAGCATCTGGATGACTGCTAAATCTCAGAATAATTCAAAACACTCGTTCAATTCAACTACATTTAAATTTTATTCCTGAAAACCAGTTGCACACTGTCAACTCCAGTTATGGGTATGTCCAACAAACTAGTTATGTGGAAGGACACTCTAAGAAGAAGTTGAAATATGTTTCTTGAATTAAAAAAAAAGGTGGAATACAATGAAGAAGAGGAAGAAAGAAGAAAACAGGAACTGCCAAGGTGACAGCTCTCAGGGTGAGGTTGTTGGAGAGTCCCTGCCTCTTTAGGCCAATGCAATGATTTATTTTTATTTTTTTGAAAAAGAAAGCAGATCACCCAAAACGGCGAACCACCATACAAAGAGGGAAATAGGTAACTAGGCCAACAGGATGTTCCATCATGCCCTCTCTCCCCTCTAACTCACACATGTGCAAACCACGCACCAACAAACCTCTCCACCTCATGAATTATTCCCTCACGTGATACCGCTTTCCCCTCAAAAACCACCTCATTACGGTGTAGCCATATGGCTCATACCACCACAAATCTTTTTCCCCGATCTGCGTCATGACCTCTTCTTCGCCTCGGTATTGTAGCCCAAAATATGGAACTTGACTTGATCTCGGAAAGCCCTTGACTGGCCCATATCCTGATCGCAATGGGGCATTTGAAAAATAGATGCTCACAGTCTTCAGCATGTTCTCCACAGAACATGCATAAAGCCGACCCGGCTGAGACTAAATATCTATACCTCACCCGTGTCAATACCCGTTGTCTAGCGAGTGTCCATGCGAAAATGGCCACCTTATAAGGTAGCCTTTGTTTCCACACATCGCGACATGCATCCAGCATAATGGGGTCTTCGGATTGGGACGTCTTCAACTGTCGATACAGCCCGCAAACTGAGAATGGCTCGTTTCTCCATATCCAACCATCCGTAGCACCTTCCCTAGGCCTCCGCCCCTCTAACATCTGTTGCATACTTATAAACTCCCCCACCCTCTGCTCCGATAGATGCGCCGTCAGTGACGGGTTCCACCCTCCATCCCAACATTCTTTGACTTTACCTTGGGGGTGATGGGTTAGCGCAAAAAGACGTGGAAACTTCCCTCTTAGACACCCCTTATCCGACCACTCATCTAGCCAAAACCGAAAGAAAGCCCCGTCCCCCAGACTTGCTGCAAAAAACTTTTGTATGTTAGGGACCACCTTCCCTAGCCCCCGCCAGAAAGCCGATGCTCCCCTCACTCTGGCTGTCATCTTGTCCCAAACCAATGCAATGATTTATATATGAGAATTGTAACATGCTTTGGATTCATAGTCTTTCACATTTGGTTATCGTATCACTTATCTACCGAAACTTAAAATATTTTTTGGAGTTTATGTAGCCTATTTTTCACAACTCTCGAGTGTGGGTCCCTGATTGGTCAATAGTTGTCAATTTCACCTTTAAAGTGCCTCAAGCTTACATGCAAAATATTTGAATTGAATTGTCTTGTATGACTGTCACAGCCATGGTCACTAGCCTATAAATTGTGGATTTTTCTGTGTTTTAGAATGAAGATTGGTGTGCTTTGCCCTCTATTTCTTTCACACTAGTCATATGCAACAAAAGATTACAAACTTTTGACCCCGTCATCTTCTGCAAGATATGACATTGTTCGTCTACGTTTCACGTCGCTTTCATGGACATAGAATGTGGATAGTCTAGGGGCTAAGATGTAAAACAAAATAATCAGAGTAAACACACGGAGCTTTGGTACTTTGAGAAGATTCAGAAATCAGCTCTGGACAGCCACTTAACCTCTTGACACTTTGAGAGATTGGTAAACTCAATTAGTCACTCAAATCATTGACAACTAGATTTCAAGGCTTTGATCCCTCAGATTTTCTTACACGACTAGGAATCTTATCATGAACATTTCCATCATGATATCAGGTCCAGTAAACATAAGGATATAGAGGAAAAACAGACAATATATACAAGTATAATGTAAATTCAAACAATACTTCATATCATTTAGATTTCTTCACTATTGCTCAGACAAAATCAATATTTGCTTTGCAGGTAAGCTTATCGATAGGTTTTCTGTTTCTTGGAGGTGGCATGCAAACTTTCTCCACCTCTAACAGTGCAATCGCCTGTTTGCTGATAGCCATGTACCCACGTCTTCCCACAGGACCTAATGACAACCGTTGCCATCTCCAGGTTCTCAGGGATTTAATCCTTTTATCGCCAAAAGATCTTCCATAAAAGAACTATTATTCATGTGGTTTATTGCGTTTCAGGCATTCAGACATTTGTATGCGATTGCTGCTGAATCTCGTTGGGTGCAAACCATTGATGTTGATACTGGCCTCCCAGTTTATGCTCCTCTTGAAGTGACCATTGCTGAAACTGAGAACTTTGCCGAGACTAGTTTATGTGAAGTAACTCCTTGCCTTCTTCCAGAACGTTCTCTTGTAAGTACAACTGATTAGGTGAGTCTGCAATCCATCAAATGATTATTTTAACATTTCTTTTTCTTCAGCTGAAGACAGTGCGAGTATGCGGGCCAAGGTACTGGTCTCAAGTTATACACCTATCTCCCGAAGGTTGGTGTCTCTTTTACTTGCTTTAGTTGAAGTTTCATCGATAGATGGGAGAGAAACTCTTAAAAAAAGTTTCTTGACTCTTATGTGGGGAGAGAGAGAGAGACTTAAAGGTTTGTTTACTCTATTATGTGATAAAAAAGAGTTTAATATAGATTTCGGAGAACTAGGCCTATCTCCATACAGGCCTCCAACATCCAAACGTTATGTATCCAAAGTGTAGACAGTCCCTAATGGTAAACTAAATGACACCAAAGGACATCAGTAGTCAATTATGGATCTTGGACATTCGTGTGCACATTTAATGAAACTTATTTTTATCGATCAACTAAATCTTTTTTTTGGGAGCAGACAAGCCATGGTGGAGACCTCTTGAAAGCAACAACCCATTTAGTGGAGGTGTTCTTTACATCAAACGGAAGGTTGGAGTTTTCTCCTATGTGGATGATCCTACCGGTTGTCAATCATTGTTATCTCGGGCAATTCACAAGGTTTGACCATTTCTTCTGTATATTTTCTGTTTTTTCCTCATTTGAAACTCAGTCAGGTAGTTTTTCTCTAGGTTTCTGTTGTGCTTGATGGAAGTAAACCGGCTGAAGTTGGCGTTGACCAGTTGGTTGGAGCATTTTCTGCTGACCCGAGCTTGATTGCTTTCGCGCAATTCTGCTGTGATTCTAATTGGAATTCAAGGCCAGGATATCTCCTTTATTTATATATCCAATATATGTGTGCTCTTTAGATATGTTGATACATTTTGGTTTTTCTGCTCAGGTTTTTCTTGACATAATCTTTAATTTTTTCCAGATCTGACGCTGATTTCCAGGAATTTTGCTCCCAAGTCCTGTTAGAATGTGTGAGCAAAGATAGAGCGGCATTGTTGCAGGTCAGTGATCGTTTAATTTGTATATTATTATATTTCTCTCCAAATAAGCTAAACCTCAGAGTATGAAATTTTTTTTTGTCGTACTTGTCACATAATCTGGATTCTGCAGGTATATTTGTCATTTTACATTTTTATCGGGTCTATGAGGGAGCAAGTGAAGTGTGGCTATTTGCACATCAAAGATTCGGTTTTCCTTTCCAGTATAAAGGTATGCTACCTCTTCAATTTCTTTCTGACACTATATTTATTTCTGGTCATCACTTTCCCCGCAGATTGCTATTGCTTACAATGATGCTGTCATCAAAGGCAGGTTGACCAGCCCGAGAGGGGCAATAATTCAGCCGACTTTCATCGACTCTTTGGGAAGGCAGGTCGAGGAGATGTTGACCTCTTCAAATGAGGTTAAAGTCAACCTTCCTCGTTATTTAGAGGGCAAGTGGCCACGTCAGCAAGGTGATATGGTTGGTGCCATTATCCTTTCCTGGTATCTTCAATGGTTTGGGCTTCCCAATTCGCATGCTGTAAAGTCAGCGCTGGTCAAAGCCAAACCTGGGGTTATGAAGTCGTCAGTTTGTCTCCTGTCCATGCTTCTGCCGAGGACGCACATCAGCGCTCTCTATGAGGTTGAAAAGATAGCATCCTTCTGGAAACAAGTCAATGGGAGATAACTCGCGGTCTGAAAATTCAGCCGAAGAAAGAGAACATAATGTCCTGTAGGGGTTTAGTTGCTCAGGTATCATATTTTCAATTTCAAGAATGGATTGTAAATCTGAAGTTCTTGAAATAGTAATTGCTCAAGACGTTATGAGATGGGTCAGAAAGAGCTCAAAAATAGAAATATAGATAGATGAAGACCCAGATAAATAGAAAGTATCAGTCTGACAATATCATTAGTGTTCTGCATAATTTGATTAGTCAAGGAACAGCTAATCATCTCATATTAGTTCTTGTCGATAATCTCTGAATACATTGATTTATTTGATTTTAGATTTTCTCGGTGTTGTTGATTAAAAATGTCCAGTGTCCTGGACTTTTGGACAAATGCCTTGTCTTAATGATAATTTTCTGATTAACTTTCTTGTTTTCACAAGTAGATGCCCACAACCTGAGCATGGATGTTGACCATTGAACTCCGCCATTAAATTTTTAAGTATTTTGCTTGCTCTGTCCTTTTGAAGCATATTCTCCCAGTCCTCTTCTAGTCTTTTTTAGTCTACTGTGCTTTATCTCAGTCATGAAAGTATTCCTTTTTTTGTTGGAAAACTGTCCAGTTTTTGGTGACCATCTTCTCCTGAGAGCTGCTGAGATACTTTGACATTCATGCTATTCATGTTATTCCCTGCCGTGATTACAATTTATTTTTTCGTTGGTTGTTATTACACTTGAGAAACTCGTGCTATTCATGTTATTCCCTGTAGGCGTTTCATCTCCTTCGGTGAAAGAAATGCCTAGTGTGTTTCTCTCTCCTCTCTCCCTCGCTCTCTCACTCACACATTTCAAGAGTTTCTCTTCTCGAGATGGGTTTTGAAACTGTCCTCTCTATAAGTGTCTTTTTCTCCTAATCTCTATAAGTGTTTTGAAACTGTCCTCTCTATAACATGAATACATACATGAATAAATTTCATTTTAATAAAATTTATTCATTGTTATTGTTGTGTGATATGTTTTTAATAAAAGTTCATGAGTATATATAATGATTAAATGAGTCATGATGAAATTATAATATAGTGATCACTAGTCTTTAAATATATGTTATTAACATTCATATTTGTAAGATATTCGAGAAATGTATTAAATTATCTAGAAAGAATAATAGTAACTAATCTAACTTGTATAATGTATACCTGATTTTATAGCCATTAGAGTGAAGATAGTAAGAATAAATAATGGGTGCTTTTTGAAGAAAGAGTTCATTGAATTGACTTGCATGAATCCTTTAAATATATTAAATTTAACTATCAATTAAGTTGGTTTATGTCATGATTATGTATGTGATCCTTTGAATTGAGACACCAATGACAACTTATGGATGAATGACCGGGTTTTTATTATTACTTATAAATCAATAGTCACGGTATCTTTGAAATATCATATATTAGACACAACATGAAGTCTTAAAAAATAATTGGGTGGTTAAGATAAGATCATCTGCCCTTGGTATTTGAAGAGATTAACTCGAGGAATGAGATATAATAAAATTCATGGCTAAGGTAGTGGAAATATTAGAGAAGAAGTTCTTGATTGTTTCTCAAACATATTAGTATTAAGTTGAGTGACCCATTAGGGTTTGATAGTTGAGCATATCCTAAGTTATTTATGAGTATCTTTAAGATAAAAGATTATATATGTATGGTAACCAATGACAGAAAGGTTTTATAATAGAGTTTTTATATACTCCATATTTCCTAAAATATGTGGTATAACTTGGTACCTAACGGGTTGACAACTTAACTTATCAATTCGATAAATCTATCATTGATTAATTCATCTAATTTAATATAGAAAATTAATTAAGGTTGACTAATAAGATGTTATTGGGTCCATAGAGTTATTAACTAGTGGATATATGAAATTAGATGGTCATATATATAAGGTCTATATATATTGGTGGATATAGACCTAATTATGATGGTTATTGTGAAAAATTCACATACCAAATGTTCTAAATAGAGGGAAAATGACCACAACTCAACGTGTCGATGCCATTTTTGTTAGAATTATCTCATTTCTTCTCTTTATCTCTTGGTGAAGAGCTTTGAATAGGAGATTCAACAATTTGAAGACCATGTGGATATTACTAGAGGCTAGACACTGGAATAGCTTTAAGAACTCCTTTGAAGAGAATCATGTAAGTACATTTTCTCATACACACTAAATGATAGGATCATCTATTATTGGTAGCTCAATATTTTGAATATCTAATTTAATGTATTCCACTGCACTCGATATTTTGATCAAAACTTTGAAAGGCATATACGTACGTGCATATGTACAAACATACATACATGCATAAATAAATTTATTTTGAGGATGCTTCAGTAGATTTGATTCATGTTGAGCTGAAAGTCATTACATGTTTAGGTCCATAAAGCTTAATATTTATAAATTAAAAAAATACTAACTTGGGAAGGTGACAAAAACGATTTCGTGTGGTCGTTGAATACACACAAACTCGTGTCAAAATAAGTTTTAAACTCACCAATGAAAAGATTAAATCACTAATTGAAGACTATAGTGGTGAATAAGGGTCGAATCCACGGAGAAATAAGGGAAATCATTGAGATATCTTTGAAATTCGATCAAATCAGATGATAAGTTAAGATGCGAAATTAGGGATTTTAGTAAATTAAGAAATATAACTCTAATAGGAATCCACAGAATAAAAAATCATTGAATTTAGATTAGAATTGGCGGAGAAATTAAAATTTAAAATTGAGATAGAAAATAGATCATGAATATAAGTGAAAAACTAAAATTAAAACTAAATTAAACTAATCTAACGCTAAAGGAAGATGAATTAAGATGAAAACACTCAACCTAACTTGAAGTCGAGCTCGAAATGATCCAATTAATCGCCGGATTCAAGGCTTTTCATTCCGCGATTTTGAAAACAAAGTTTGGCATTCAAGATGTGATTTCTTCCAAATCTTCCAACCAATTCATGACTTCAAACACTCCTTGGACACGGAAATGAGTCTGGAAGAGGAAGAATTTAAGAGATTCTCAGATTGTGGTGTCTAAACAGTTAGATTTGCTCAAAAATTGAAGAACGGATTTTCGTCTCGAAGAATATTTTTATTTTATAGGCAAATTTGGGCGTAACCGTCGAATGCGTCAATTTGATTTTATTAACGGTTCAGATTGAACGTCATTTGGTGAATCGACGTCTTTAAGTCATGTACGTCCAATCCACCATGACGCGTCTAGATTTCGCCATGTCGCATGTGAAGAAGAGGCATCGTTTGAAGTTGTCCGTTCGATCTTCATCGGACGAGCGTGATGAATCCACGTGTCCATCAAGCACATTTAATATCAATCGTTATAACTCCCCAGATCAATGGCTGAGATTAAATTGCTTTAAATCGAATTGTCGCCTAATGAGATGTCGCCACGTACCCCTAAGAGTAAGTGATATCCGAAGCACGTGATTTAACTGCACAATCAGATGTCTCTCGTTGTCCCAACATCACCTGTAACTAAAAACAAACATCAATTGTCTCGCACGAAAGAAATTTTGAGATTTAATCGCGTATATAAGATACACGATAGTAATGGGTTAGCGTAAAGTCCTTAACGAGTGCTTAACCCACAAATCTCTCTCACACGCTCATACTTGCGCACACACGCACGCACACACGCGCACGTGTCACACGCAAACGCCGTCACATGGCGTGTACACGCGTCGCCTCGTGGCGACGCTTCGCCACATCAGCTCGCAAAATTAAAAAAACAGTTTTTTATTCATTTTTATTCTTTTAAAAATCAAAAATAGCTTGAAATAAATTTAGAAAAATTCTAAAAAGTCCTAAAAATTAGAAAATTCATAACTTTCAAAGTAGAACTCCAAAATAATTCGAATTTATTTTTTGGATCAGAAATTGAATTATCTATCATTATAAAAAGTCAAAATATTTAAATAACAAGAGAATTAATTTTAATTTCAAAAATATACTCATTCATCTTAGAAAATAAATTAGAAAAATACAGGAGTCTAAATAAACTATTTTCCTTATTATTTAATCATGAAAATATATTTATGATTTCAAATATAAATGAGAATACAATTATACTATGAGAATTATGCATAATTATCCCCAAAATTCTATATTTTTATATCATAACCTAAAATTACATAAAATGATAGAAATGCACTCAAAATATGATAACATGCATAAAAATAGAATATTTAATGCTTTAAATTACATTAATAATCATATAAATTCATTTATAAATTGCATGTTATCAGGAGGTAATTTGAAGTATTTATATTTTGTTTTGAAAGGATTATAGGTTGACAGGACATCAATTAGAGGGAGATGAGAAAAAGGGGATAGAATAGAGTTATTAGTCAACTCTCAGAGTTGACTAGAAGATATAAAAGGTTCAGTTGGCCTAAAATCATTCTAACATTTCTATGGAATTAGGATGCAAAGAGGGAAAGGAAGAGAGAGAAAAATGTATAAGATCAAAAAAGAATCAAGGGAAATTAGAAATGAGAGAGGGAAGAGAAAGCTAATCCAGGGAAGGGAGAGGGCAAGATAGAGGGAGAAAGAGAGATTGAGAGAGAGAGCACGGGAGAGAGTTCATGTGAGAAGGAGATATAGAGAGAGTGCAAGAGATTGAGAGAGAAAGAGATATTGAGAGGTCAAGGGAGATAAAGTGAATGAAAAGTGGAATGAGAGAGAGGAAGAAATCAAGAAAGAGAGTGAGTTTGGGAGAGAGAGAGATTAGGGGAGAGAGTGAGATTAGGAAAGAGAGAGAAAGAAAAAGATCAGAATGGAGGAAGAGAGAGAGAGAAAGGGAGATGAGGAGAGAGAGAGAGAGAGAGAGGAAGAGAGAGAGATAAAACAAGAGGGAGGGATTGGGAGAGAATGAGAGAGAGGGTGTGAGAGAGAAATTTAGAGAGAGAAATATATTGAGAGAGGGAGCAAGAGCAAGAGAGAGATGGAGAAAGGGAGAATGAGTGAGAAGAAAAGGTTGAGAGAGAGAAGAATAGTAAGAAAGAGACCATGAGAGAGTGCACTATAGAGATTGAGAGATACGAGAGAAGAAAAGATTGAGAGAGGGCACGAGATAGAAATTTAGAGAGAAAGAAATGGAGAGAGGGAGAAAGAGAAGAAGAGATTGGAACAGAACATGTGAGATCAAAATTAGAAACTCGAAGACTGGTGTCGAAAATATTTTTAGAATGACAACCATGAACTGAAGTTTTCTACTTTGAAATTAATCAATTCCATTCTATCTATGGGAAGAACATAAGAAAAAAACTAGAAGAGAGACGATATGAGAAAAAAAGAAGCAGAGAGAGTTGCAGAAGCCCAATTCCCCTCTCTTTTTCTTTTCTTTTCCTCTCCCTTGATAGATTAATGAACTGGGCTAATAAAAGATGAGTCTTGGAAAGCCCATTCAAGCAATTGAAGTACAATCCTTGCTTTGGAGAGCCTTTCTTGTTAGAAGGTCCTCCCTTTTTTTCTCTAAGAAAACATCATATTGTTTTTTGTCGGTCCCTAAAATAAATAAAACAAAATTCATGTAGAAGAATTCCATTTAAGAAAATTATCTTATAAAAAATCACAAATCATGAGATGGTAGATGTGATGGTACATTTAGGACTTTATTATAATCAAATAAGAGAACTTTATGAGAAATTATAGTTGCTTTTTATGTTGTTATCATGCAAAATTCATGTCATATGATGCATGTTATCGTGTTATTGTTATATTTTCATGAATTTTAAACCATTTTGCTCAAGTTATCAAAATCTACTTCTTAAAGATAATTAATGAGTTTGGCCTTTTTGAGATCAAATATCTTTTTTATTAACCTATTGTATTGATTATTTGGAATTAAAGACTTGGGAGGACTCAATTATGAAGAATAAAGAGAAGAGAAAATTTTGGTGTAGATGTAATTTCTAAGATGACGAAGTTTAATATTCAAAGTAATCAATTAACATTCGTAAAAACCCTTTGCTTCTCTTTAAAAATTTGAAATTAAATGGCATAAAAATATCAAAGAATAAATTCTTTATCTATTCAAGAAAATTTTCTGAAAAAATATTTGTAGTTTGAACGACATTAATTTCTTAAAGTTTAGGGATTCTATTAGATTTTTTTGGGATTTTAGGAATAAATTTTCAGATAATAAGAACATAAATGTGGGCTTTGTAGTGCAGCCAATGCAGCACACTTGTCATGAGGCATGAAGCAATTGAGCCAGCTCAATAGTGGGCACCTACGTAGCACTAATACAGATCACGATCACATCTAACAATTATAAACGGGAATCGACCTTCACTAAGTTGGTAGCTAGATTAAATTTATGTTGTTGAAGATTAGGTCCACTAGATCTAATCATGATGTTTCCCATAATTAGGCAGATTTCTCATGATATTTCGAACGTGATCTTACAACCATGATCAAATTGCCAATTTGTTCTTTAGAGGACTTAGTACACATGACACAATCATGGCCGTTGCGCCATCAAACTTTTAATCTAAAAACCCAATACTGCTTTGCCATTTGATCTCCATCAATGCCAAATCAAAGGCCACATGGCTAAATCATGGAAATTCATTGCCACAAAAGAGCACATGGTGCAATCTCAATGTAGTTGCCTCCTAAATTTTTGACAAGATGGTTGGTGCTTGAAATGGTCCAATTATTAAGGTATTTCTTCCTCATTTTATCTTTTGCTTAGATGTATAAGGCCTTGTTGTTTCTCTCTTTTCATTCCTTTCACCCAATTGATGACTCTTTTGTATCCCTTCCATGTATTGATGTGGATTTATGCCCAATTCTCATCAATTTTTCTTGAGATGAATGGAGATTTCATCACTTGAACACTGAAAACTAACTGTTGAATAAACACAATCTTCAACCTTTGATCTAGAAACACGGTGGTACACTTCTTCAAGCTGCTGGAATAGAAAGTATTAGGTTAGATCCCATAGGTCTTCTCACTCAAGTATTGCATGTTACCAAAATATTTATCAGGTTAGTTTTAGTGCAAAAACTAGCTAAGACGAGTGAGTATAGAATAATGTTTGAGAACTTTGATTTTTTTTATAATAAGTTTCACAGATGGAGGATTGGACTTTCTAGGATCTATCATGGACTCTATCATCTACTATAAACCCTAGTGATTCTTAGACAGAAAGAGAACTTCAAGGTGACAGTAGTAATGAGTATTCCTGCCAAGAAGGAAGCCACACTCATACTTTGGATATTAGGACATCCATCTTTAAATCTACTTAAAACAATGTATCCATCCTTGTTTAAGAATTTTTCTATTGATGATTTGGCGTGTGATGCCTGTAAAATCGCCAAACTAAAATGAAATACTTACCCTTTAGAACAAAACTGATGCCATGAGCCATTTCAACTCATTCATTGCAAACCTCTCCCCATATAGACATAGAAGGTTATAGATGGTTTAGTTTGCATAGGTGAATGCAGCAGATTTAATATGTTATGCCTTCTCAAAAAAAAGTCTACATTTTTTTATCATATGATAAAGCGACAATTTTGATGTCCACATTAAAAGTTTCTGAATTGATAATGCCAAAGATTTTTTTAATCATGACTTAAAAGAGTTCTTTGAGAATGAAGGAAAACAACATGAGATCTCGTGTCCTTATACACCACAACAAAATGGCATGACTAAAAGAAAAATTCGCGATATTATGGACAAAGGGAGAACCTTGATAATACAAGCCTCTCTTCCTAAGAACCTTTGGAATTTTCCCATCATGACTACATTGTGATAACATGCAATCTTAACATGATAAAACATGATTATTAATGCAAAATAAGGCATAAAACATTCCATTTATATGCATGTTATCATACTTTGAGTGCATTTCTATCATTCTATGCAATTTTATGTTATAATCTCAAAATGCGTTAATTTAGGGTTAATTATGATGAATTAAAGAATAAAGATTTTATAACCCATCTTTATTTGAGATTATAAGTGTTTTTAAAGTTAAATAATAAGAGAAATCATTTTTATAAACATTCATTTAATTTTCTAAAGTTAAAATCTTAAAGAAATGAATGTATTTTTGAAATAAGAATTAAATCTCTTGTTATTAAAATAATTTGACTTTTTAGAATGATAGATAATTAAATTTCAGATCAAATGAAAGAAATTTGGATTAATTTGGAGTTGTATTTTAAAAGATATGATTTTTACAATTTTTAGGGATTTTTTCTAAATTTTGTGATTTTATTTTCTATTTAAAAACGTTTAAAAATAAATATAAAAAAATGCAAAAAGCGCGCGGGTCACACGCGGGTGCGACGTGGCACGCAAGGCCACGTGGCAGAGCCATGCGGACCCGCGCAGCGCCTACGTGGCGCTGTATACATTTATATTTATTTATTTATACTCTATATATAAAAAGGTCTTCAGCCTTCCCTATATGGGAAGGGTTATTAACCCTTTAGATCCTCGGGTCTTATAAACCCGACGATCTTCTTTTTCATTTTCCGTGTGGGACTAATCCACACGTCTTACCTATTATGCAGGTGACGTGGCTTAACGAGAAGCGTCGGATCGCCTGAACGATCGATCGACACGCGTCGATCAAATGGACGCGCGGTCCACCTATTAAGATCAAGGCACGTGCTTGATTAGAAAGTTATAACGGTCAGATTTCAGCGACATGGCGCGATAAGGAGCGCCGGATCGAACGAGCAATCGAATGAGGCGCGTCGATCGAATGCACCGTGGACCACCGGATCAGATCAAGAGCACGTGCTTAATTAGGAGCGTTATAACGGCTACGATTTGATCTGGCGGGGAGCATCGTGACCGCTGGATCGCGATCCGACGGCGATAAATCAAGGCGTTTTTAAACGTTTAATCGCGCGGATGATCAGAGCCGTCGATCGAGATCGGACGGCTGGGACTTAACTGAAACGGTCCACGATGGACCATTTCATCGTAACCGTCGATCGAAACGATCGGACGGTTACGCCCAAATTTCCTTTAAATAGACTTGTTCTTCGTCGATGTATGTATTCGAGTTGGATTTCAATCAAATTGACTTTTCTAGACACCGATCCTCTCGTTTCTCTTGATTCCATCCTCTTCCTCT
Organism: Lemna minuta; assembly: GCA_024174645.1. Classification (NCBI taxonomy): domain Eukaryota; kingdom Viridiplantae; phylum Streptophyta; class Magnoliopsida; order Alismatales; family Araceae; genus Lemna; species Lemna minuta. The sequence continues at coordinate 8,067,246 of CM044102.1, read as the reverse complement.
CTCAATTCTGCATCCATGGAGGGGTTGAAATCAAGATTTGGTGGAGAATTGAAGGAGAAATAGCAGCTTGAATCCACCGATCGCGTTCTTTCTGTTCTTCATGATTAAGAGGCTTAATCGCCACGATTTGATCGCAATCGGGGGTTAGTGGGAGCGATTTTTGCTTCCTAATCTACCATTTATGTTTAATTGCTTTTTAGATTAGGTTTTAGATTTTAATTTCATCAAATTTAGCTCAAAATCACGATTTTAACGTCCGAAAATTTCTCTCCACTTCAAATTTCAATTTCTCCGCGAAATCAAGTCCAAATTCGATGATTCTTGATTCCGTGGATTCGTTTTGAAGTCTTCTTTCTAAAAACACCATTTTCCCTAATTTCTCACCTCAATTCATTGTCCAATTTGACCAAATTTCCAAAAGATATCTCGAAAATACCTAAATTCCCTGTGGATTCGACCCTTATTTATCATTATACCCCTCAATTCACTCTTAATTCCCCAAATTGGTAAGTTCGGATTAATTTTTGACACGAGACCGTGTGAAATCGACGACCTCGTGGTTTTGTCTCGTCACATTACAGCTTATCAATGCAATCCTATCTAAGGAAATTGGGCTCCACAGTCCCATAGAATTGATAGAAAAAAAAATTTCCTTAATTTAAATTACATAATGGACTCAAACCACGAGTATTTGGATGTGTAGTCTTTATTCATACTCACAATATGCTCGTGCAGTAAGGGGTGTCTTTTTAAGGTATTCAACTACCCAAAAAGGCTATCATTGTTGTGATCCTATTTCTCAATGAATTTTTATTAATAAGGATGCATTTTTTTTAATGAGAATACCTTCTTCTTCCCGACTACCTTTTCATCTACAACGGACAGTTAGCAATCACTTCCTACTGAAAATGAATCTGCAGCTAGTAGGATAGAAGCCTCCCTACTCTTAAAATACCTAGCGTACCTATTTGAGGCATCCATATCTGATCAGAGGATACCCAATCAAGAGGATACCTCAACCTACCTCTTTCACCTATTTTCCCAAATACTATGTCAGATAGAAAATTATGGAACATATTAGAAACCCTTCCGCCAAGGCTAATTATGAAGAACTAGTAAATCACACTTCATCCGAGAATCCTAGTCAAGAAGATCTGTCACTTTCTCTTTGCAAACCTAGTCACACTTGTGTTAAGCTTGTTCCATATGCGACCTCAACCTTATTAACATTTGGTTGAGTCTCTCCCAGATACAAAACCTTTCTCACTACCATTAATTAGACTTCTATTCCCAAAACAATGAATGAAGCTCTCAAATATATACCCTGACGCAATGCTGCAAGAGGAGATGTAGGCCCTACTCAAAATCACACCTAGGAAGAAGTGGAGAAGAAGCAAGGCATAAAATAGATAGGGTGTCGATGGGTTTTCAACGTAAAATACAATTTAGATGGAAGTTTAGATAGATATAAAGGTAGGTTGGTAGGAAAAGGTTATACAAAAACATTTGCTTCAGTAGAGAAATTAAGCACTTTAAGGATACTAATATCCTAGAGCTTGGTTTGGCAATTTTACTAAGATCATGAAACTGATAGAACATAGGCAATGTAATGGTTATCTTACTATGTTTTTCAGACACTCCCCTGTAGGGGGAGTAACAATTTTAATTGTATATGTAGACGATATCATTATTATATGAAATAATAAGGCTGAAGCAAAATGATTAGCAGATCATTTGCTTAATTAAACACTTCAAAGCAAAAAGCCTCAAACCCTTCAAATATTTTTTGGGAATAGATATTGTTAAGTCCAATCGAGGGACTACTCGTGACTCAATAGAAATATATTTTAGACATCGTCGTACTAATGATACTCCCATTGAGGTTGATCATTAAACTCACACTAAATGAAGATAATCCAAGAATTGAACAAAGCTCATATCAGAAACTAATTGGAAGATTATTGTTATATCCTATTCAGTGAATGTTCTAAGTCAATTTATGCATAGTCCTCGACGATCTCACTTCTAGGTAGGGTTGGACGATCATGATCGATTGAGAATAATCGTCAAAAGGTCGATGCCTCAATCGATCAAAGTGGTTTGTGCGCCGATCGATAGTCGACTAATCGTCGATCCATCGATCAAGGTCGACAATCATTAATATAAATAAATAAAATTAAAATTAATAGACTTGTGCAACCTTCCAATGATTCAGCGGGAAATCTAGCCTTATTTCGTTTTCTAGCCAAACTGAAAGCCAAAGAGGAGAAGAGAAAGATCTCTCCTCTACTTCCACCACAACGTCAGCCTCACAGTCGAGCTCTCCATCGGCTCCCCACCGCAGAACATCTCCATGGTTCTCGACACCGGAAGCAAGCTCTCCTAGCTACGTTGTTCCTCCCCCGATCAGCCCTCTTTCCGCCCTCACCTCTCCTCCACGTACTCCCCCATCCTCTACTCTTCTCCCACCTACCATAACTAAACTCACGACCTCCATTCCCCTCCATACAGCAACCCTTTAAACCACAACTGCCGCGTGTCAATTACATACGCAGATGGCTCCTCCGCCGACGGCGACCTCTCCTTCGACGTGCTCCACTTCGGCCAATACCCGCCGTTGAAATCTCTCTTCAGCTGCGTTGACTCGCCGTCCAATCCTTCCTCCCCGGACGATACAAAGATGGTGGGTATTCTTGGAATGAACCACGGCTCTCTCTCCCTCATCTCCCAGACTAGAATCAGAGGTAATGTCTATCACAGATGGACTTATCCGAGATCAGCGCCGAATTGGTGAATGACATATTTCGCGCATTATCGTGAGGATCTCGATTGATTTATTTCGTCGATCTCAATATTTTTCCTCATCGTTAATCGTTTATCAGGAATTCTCTAGCATTCCCTCTCGCTTGAGAAAATAAAAAAGGCTGCGCTTAGCCGTTTGGAATATAGATAACAAAGTAGAACTAACATTTCGGTTCACATTTGTGAAGAACAACCTTTTTGTTTTTCGCTTGAATGAAATTGTGCTTCGAGATCGAAGAAATGTGATATGTTGAAGGTCCATTCTTGTGTCATAAACCATTTTTCTTACACATAAGAAGTGTTTTTCTGAGATTGTTGCCACAGAAAACCAAAAAATAAGAATTGTATTCCTCACCCGATAGTATAAAACATCGGGATCTCAAGAGAAAAGATAAAATAAATAAGAAATATATAAAACTATAGAACCAGCATACTGGTTTTGAATCTTGGAAAGGAAGGGTGATAAATGGATGATTTAAAGATCTTGATCAGATGGATTTCTTTACTTAATCTCTGGTTTCCATTGCATTTTTTATGGGTTTAAGGAATTCCGGACTTTATTTTCCCTTCTCCTGCATGAATTCTTGAATGTAACTATCTTGGATGCTTACGCTCACATTTTTTGTAGAGATGGATTTCACAAATTAGAGAAGATCAAAGATCCAAATAGGAGGAGCAGGCATCTGGAAGAACTGACAGAAAAGATGAGAGAATGTATTTGGAAGAACTAACAGGCATCTGCCAGAACTGACAGGCATCTGGAAGAACTGACAGAAAAGATGAGAGAAAATAGTTAACTAGATTTTTAGGCCCTTAAGTCCAATAAACACGGCCGATGTTGTATTCAATGAATAAAGGCTGCCTGAATGACATATATGTAGATATAGTTTGGATTATGGATTATTTTCTTTGATACACTTCTGAATTCAATTGAAAAAAGGGGGTAAAAACCTATTTGAATGTGTTGAGAAATGGAATCAGAGGCAATGACTATCAGCTGGAATTAGAGAAAGCTGGAATCAGAGAGATTGGAGGCGAACAATGGACTACAGAGAGAGACAGGTTGAGAGAAAGATACAGATCAATAAATGGGGGGGACAGAAATATATGCAGATATGTAGATGGGTAGAGAGAGGTGTAGATAGATAAATCCATATGCAGATTGAATTGGGATACAAAGATGAGATGAGAAAGAGTTAATAGATGGACAGAGCGAGATAGTGATAGACAGAGATCGGTAGAGAGACAGACAGACGAATAGATGGGTAGAGAGAGGTTGAGATAGATGGGAAGATAAGAGGCATAGATGAAAAAAGAGATGAGCAGGGATGAATATTGTAGATGGGTAGAAGAGTATATAGAGCTAGAAGTTGTGTAGATGGATACAGATGGACAGGTTAGAAGAGAGCGAGATAAATAGACAGATAATTGTAAAGGAGATAAAGATGAGTTGAAGGGTAAACTGAGAGATAGTAGTCAACAGATAGATGAGAGAAAGGACTGAGAAAGATAGATAGGTAGCAAAATATAGATAGATTGATAGATGGATAGATGTCAAGACGGATCGATGGGCATATAGAGTTATAGATAGATTAAAAGATGGGTGATGAGAGAGATAGAGAGTAGCTTACCAGCATCAAGCACAAGAAGATGAAGAAACCTGCCGTCTAGCATGATATGCAGTGCATCAATAATGGTTGTATCCAAAGAACAACATTCAGGGTTTGGTGTCATCACATTTGTTCCAACAGATCAGTTGTAATACAAAAAGAAAATTCACCAAAGCATACTAAAAAGAGAAGATTTTGATAATAAATTAGAGCAAAATCTCCACTAGAGTGAGCTCGAGGGAAAGATTTTGAGAAACTACTCGCATCAGAACATCCTTTGACCGGGAAAATATATTTAAAAAGTTTATTAAATCTCTAACTGATAAAAGAATAAAACTAAAAAAATCAATAGGTATACACACGAGAATTCGATGAGGCTTTTCCCCTTGAAATAATAACCACAGAATTAACTTTAAATTATTTCATTTTTTTGCCGCTACATAAATTGGATCAGATGCTGAGACTATTGCCACTCTAAAGAGCATTTGTTTGATAAATTATTTAACAAAACTATCAAAATGACAGATCACACAATAAGAAATAATCATAAATTGACATCAATTATGAGAAATTACAAAAATTGACATCAATTATAAAAACTAAAAAAAAGAATCCATTGTTTTTTTCCAAAAACATGAGAAATTGACATCAATTATAAAAATTACAAAAAAAGAATCCATTTTTTTTCCAAAAAGCATGAGAAATTGACATCAATTATGATTCATCATAATCTCCCCCACGGACTCAAAGGCTTCCTCATTGATAATATCAAGCTCATCGTCGTTGTCAACTCCCTTATTATTTTCAAATCTTCCTTGTTATAACAAACACTTCAATGTCATTAAAGCAGTTATACTCTCTGTGTTTAATCTTGACCTCGTGTAAGTGATGATTCCTCGTCCTGAGGAGAAAAACCTCTCTGTAAGGGCACTAGTTGCACATATCGAGAGAAAGTCTTTGGCGAGGATGACAATATTTGGATATGCTCGATAGCCAGAAACTTTCCACCATGTCAACGCATCTTCTTCCATGGTCGCTTGCTGCAAGTATGCATGAAGCTCATTAATGTAGGAGGTTGGACGCGTGGCGGCAAGTTTTGTCATTCGACCAACCCCAGAGAGAATCTTGTTACCATTGCCCTTCAAAATATCGGAGGAAACTAAATATGACTCAATTTTTTTCAATGCTATGTAGGATAGCTTGATTACCCTCGTCTTGCCCCTCTTGTAATGCTTTACAGATGTCGGCCTTCAAATTTTCATGATCGCACGTTGGAATGTAATTCAATTGCAGGTGCAGATCTAGTACTATGGCCTTGGCAAAACGCATTGCTGCCTTGTAACCTTTCCTCATACTTTGCCAACTTATCAGTCATAGCCATACATGCGAAGATTATCAAATTACGTTACATATAATCAAGGATGATGCCTTGAGGGAAGAGTCGACCTTCTTGAAGACACTCTTCATGCTCTTTCACCGTCTTGAGGGCTGCTCGAACAAGAAGAAGAGCAATAGATGCAGTAACCTGCTTTGACTGATATAAGAGTTTCGTGACATCCCAAAATGGCTCTAGAACAATAGTGAACTCACAAACTAACTATCACTCTTCATTGGAGATCAAATAGTGCTCATTTGGTCTGCCTATCAAAACAAACATGGCCATCTTTTTTAGTACCGTTTTCTTCTTGTACGCTTCTCTAAGCATATCATATGTGGAGTTCTAGCGGGTTAAGATGTTTGAGTTTGGCATACTAGTTGAAGATATCCCTAAGTCATGACAAAATTGCTCGTATTTCTCCACACGGGTAGGGGACGAATGGATTACCTTGACGATCTTCCTCACACAACTTACAACATCTCCTAAAGACTTTGAACTTGATATGCACAATGTAGAAGTGTCTTCATCAACAATGGTCTTTAACTCTTTTAGGCCATCTTGAACTGCTAGGTTAAGGACGTGCGCTAAGCATGGCATGTGGCATTTACGATCAAACAATGGGTTGATGTCACACTCTGTCTTCACGAGTTCATCAATCATTGTATCATTATTACTTGCATTGTCCGTTGTGATCGCACATACTCGCATCCCAAAATTTTCTCAAAATAGTTAATAATTGAAGACAACTATGATAAAAAAAAGTGAAAATTTTTACCTTCTTCTCCAAAGAAAATTCTTTCAATACCGTTCTCAAGACTTTAGCCAAGTACTCACCAGAATGGTCACCCTTGAGTTTTTCAAGGGCCAATACACGTTCTCTTAACATCCACTCATCATCGACCTAATGAACGGTGATGCCTAATAAAGAAATGTGGTTATCTGTTGTCTAACAATCAATAGTTAATGACACTCGTCGCACGCTTGAAAGCATTTCTTTTAGCTTTGTCTCCTCCTTGACGAATGTTTCTTGGATATGATCTCAGACAGTTTTCCTTTGTGGTATCCTCAAATTCATATGGGCACAAGAACATAAGAGATTCCAGAAATCTGGGTCTTCAATAACAAGCCATGGTTGATCTTTCTTATAGATAAACCTCCCAATCATTTCCTTTGTCTTTTCGAATGTTATGCTTGTGTAACATTGTTTCTTTTGTGATGAAGTAGACATTAGGTCAACAATTGATCTTTATTTTTTGCCTGAAAACTTTCCCTTTAGATGATCATGAAGGGTGGCATGAAAGATTTATAGATGCCTCCAAAAGTTAGTAGTGCTGCTATGGGCATTCTTCTTAATAATTGTGATGTAATGGGGATTCTTCTCCTTGAAAATTTGGCACATGTACTTATTTATGTCAACATTGACAAAGTACTTCCAAACATTCGATGCTCTCGGATTAATGCTACTTGTTTCTGTTTGACTTTCAATTGAATTAGTGGCCTCATCATTCATTTCGCTATAATTTGTCCTACTATTGTTATTTTCTATCATCTCAACCTCTAAATAAGTTGTGATCTACAAAAGAAGAAATTAAGATCATATTAATGAAAGTAGATATTAAAAGGCAAATTAATGAGCATTAGAAGATCTTAAATCATATTAAAAAATGGTAAGATTACAAGACATTTGGGAAAATAAAAATCATTAAAAGATTTCTACAAATAGAAATCAAAACTGTCATAGATAAAAGAAATTAAAAAAGTGATAAATGATTTATTTAAATCCACACGAATTCTTCATATATCTGTGCTAGATAAAAGAAATCTTAGAGATACTCTTTCTAAGATAGGAGAGAGTTTCATTTTCTTAGATATACATTGTTTAAAGAGAGAGATAGAAGCTTCTACTGTCATTGCCATCGAAGCCCATGCCACTGAAGCTTGCTCACTGTAGATAGTGAAAATGTGGGGTTTTAATTGGCTCCTTGTGGCACATTAATGGGCCAACCTCCTAGACCACCTTGTTCTAATAGCCATCAGATGGTTGTTAGTAAGGTTCTCCGGTTCCGGTGTCGGTACCGGTTTTTTGTGAAAACCTAAACCTATACCTAACTTCGGTTCGGTATCGGTGACAGTATTGTCCGGTGTCGGTTCGGTGAAACCTATACTTTCGGTGATGAATTTTTTAAGTTAAACATAAATTAAGATTATTGACAAGAGATCATCACATCCTAATAACATTTAACATATCAAGATAAAAGGCTAATATAGGTAAAATTTAGGCATTAAAAGTTGTTACAATTAAAATTCAAAGGAGAATAAAAAAGAGAGTTTTAGCAAATTAGCATTTCACAAGTCAACTTTCTTCAACTTTTTAATCCATTTCATCATCTCGGGTGGCATCCTCACGACTCCAAGACTTCAAGGTCATCAAAGCGGATATAGTGTCGGGAGCTAACCTTCCTCTTCTAAATGTGATAATTCCTCTACCTGTGGAAAAAAGACGCTCAGAGGGAGAGCTCGATGCACAAATAGATAGAAACTCCTTTGCGAGCACTGAAAGGCGTGGATATTTGTTAGATCCTCTCTTGTGCCACCATTGTAACGAGTCATCACGTAAGCAATCAATACAAGGTTCACATAAGTAATCATCTAACTCAACCTTTACTGATTGCTCATCGACTGCTGTGCTCCTACTTGATTGTCACTCCATAAATTGCATTATTACTTTTGAACGTTTATGAGTCCTTGAAGCTACTAGATCATCAATCGGCATAGAACTTGAACCTTCTCCGATACGCATTGATTCAAGCAAGTTAAGTAAAGTTTCCACAACAAACTTTTGCTCACCATGAGGAATATGCTCCAACTTGAATCTAGGGTCTAGCACTGTGGCAATAGGGAACATAGGCTTTCTCCTCACTTGCATTTCATATTTCAGCAACTTCTCTTTCATTGACGTGTATGCATGTCTTAGTGCCTTTGCTTTGTCATTGCTAATTTTTGTCCCTGTGAAATCTTGGAGAGGATGATATAGCTCAAAAATTAATGAGTCCAATCGTTCAATTAGAAGTCCATACAATCCCGATACATTTGGCGACGTAATTGACTTCGACTTAGAAAATACTTGAGTTGCCTCACGGAAAGCCAAGAGTTCATCTGCAAACATCTTTAAGAGCTCCCATTCTTCATCCTCAATTAAAAAGTTTACTTTGTTTGTGTTTAGATGGTCGCTCGCCATTACCTTCAACACTTCTCTTTTTTCCCACTCAGCTTCGATCATGTCATATGTTGAATTCCACCTGGTTCGGACATCCTCAACAAGAATATTTTTATTTGACATTTCCAACTCATCACACAAATTCTTATAGTGATAAATCCTCTTAGGAGAAGAATTAATTGCAACGACAAGTTTTCGAAGTCTTTGAAGAATCTCACCAAATTGTTTTTGACTGATGGCTTCTAGACCCTCTATATCGTTGTCGTCATCCTCACTATCCGAATATGACTCCTCATTACCAAGTTCCTTTAAGCCACGTTGCACTGCTAGATTTAGAACATGGGCCATGCAAGGTGTGAGATAGTTCTTGGTGAACCTTGAACGAGAACCCTTCAACAATTTTTCTAAGCTTGCTGCCATAGTTTTATTATTGCTTGCATTATCAGCAGTGATTGCGCACAACTATACAAAACAAGGAAACAAGTATTTAGTGTAAAAAATTATACAAAAATTAAAAACATTTCTTACCTTATCTGTCAAATTGTAATCTACCAGCACTTCATATAACACTTTTGCCACGTATGCACCTCCATGAGATCCACACAACTCTTTGACAGTAAGAACACATTCATGAAGTTTCCACAAGTCATCGATCCAATGAATCGTGATCCCAATAATTGCCAAATGATTTGTAGTAGTCCAAGTATCTACAGTAAGTGACACTTTCTCAATTGGTTGAAACAATTGTCGCATTTTTCCCTTTTCATCATCAAATTTTGCAAAGATGCCACGTCGTAATGTGTTTCCACTCGGAAGGGACACATCACATTGTGAAAAATAGGAACAAAAAGCTTCAAATTGTGGATGCTCAAGGGTCGAAAAGGCTGTATCCGTATTGATTATCAAATCAATGCATCTTTCCTTTGTAAGCTCTGGAGTCCTTCCTGAATATTTACTTTTTTTGGAAAAAAAATTAGTCAATGGATTTTGAGTACCTGAAGGCTTGAGATCCCTATAAATAGAGTGATGAAACTTTTCTAAGTGTTTCCATAGAGCCATAGTGCTTCCCGTCTTGTCTCTCTTTATTATCAAATCTCTCGAAGGGGTACTTTGCTTACAAATGTCGCAACAATAATCACCATTGTCATTCTTCGTATAGTATACCAAAGCCGGGGAGCCTTTTCGACGTTGAGAGGAATTTATAGTGCTCACACTTGTAGAAATATGCGTCTCTGCATTATTTGAGGCAATCTGCTAACAATAGATGAATGTAATGTTATTTAGTTATTAAACTAGATAAATATTTCATGTACAATGAATGAGAAATTATAGACAATAATATAAAAAAAGTTACCTGATCTTGCGGGATATCCATTTGAGGTTGTTGATGCTCCATGATTGCAAACTTAAATGTCTACAATTCAAATAATCTACATTAGAAATTTCAGATCCTAAAGTTCTATGAATTTCAGATCCTAAAGCATAATCTACTGTTCTAAAATTAGATTTTATCTTAGGAAGTGGCAAGTAAAAGTATAATTTTCAGTTGCATGAAGAGAATTTAGTTAATTCCATGAAGATAATTTAGATGAAAAATCTTATGTGCTGTGAAAATCATGGCAAGAAAAGAGAGGAATGAGAGGATAAACCTGGATAGAGAAAGATAGTGATTAGTAGGGAAAATGTGGAGGGAGATCGAGGAGAGAGATAGCACGAGTTGGGGGATTGAGACGAGAAAGAGGGCGGAATAGTTGAAGTAAGAGGAATCGAGTTGGCAAGGGAGATAGGGTAGGAAATCTTACCGTAAGAGAAAGACGGATGGAGAAGGGGAGAGATGGAGAAGGATAGAGGATGATGGAGTGATCCTCTATCCAAAGTCCAAACCGTCAAACTGTTCTCGCAGCCTGCGAAAACCGAAACGCACAAGAGTCGAGCCTGCAAGACCGTGAGAGAGAGAGAAATCCAGAGAATGAGACAGAGTTGAGGATTTGCTGGCTGCGGATGAGAGAGTCGAGGCGCGGGGATTTTCTGGCTGCGGAATGCAGATGAGAGAGTCGAGGCGCGGGGATTTTCTTGGCTGCAGAATGCGGATGAGAGAGTCGAGGGATTTGCTGGCTGCGGAATGGGGATTTTCTGGCTGCGGAATGCGGATGAGAGAGTCGAGGGATTTTCTGGCTGCGGAATGGGGATTTGCTGGCTGCGGAATGCTGATGAGAGAGTCGAGGGATTTGCTGGCTGCGGAATGGGGATTTACTGGCTGCGGACTGCTGAGTCTCTGCCTCTGTGGGTGTTTCCGCAGTCCGCACTTGCGAGAGAGAGAATGAGATAGAAAATTAAATAATAAAAAAAACCGTCGGCTTCGGTTTTCACCTGAAGTGAAAACCAAAACCGAACCGAAACTTCGGGTTGGCTATTTTTTTAGCACCGTCGGTGTCGGTTCGGTTCGGTTTTCGGTTTTCCGGTAAGGTTTTGGAGAACCTTAGTTGTTAGATGAAGTGTGGGCCCAGTTCTTGTGATGGCCTTGATCGTGCTCAGATTGTCACCAGCCGACGAGAATGTTTGTCCATATATAAAGACTAGAAACATTTCGAGTTTAGTTCTTCTAAGCTCCTTGAAGGCAAAAATGAAGTTTGACGCTGATTGTTGGAAGGAAATTAAGTTTTTGAATGTTGATAATGGATCAATTTCATGTGCAGATTTTTCACTTCAGAACCGTATGCGTGCGATCCATCAAGTTTCCCACAATACCCCTCCCCCCCCAGCAAGGAAATGGATGTGAAACTGAGGGACGAAGAAGCATGGAGGTTCGTGTCTTTTTATCATCTTTCTCGTTTTCTAATTGCTCAGAAGCATCTTATCTTTAGAACATAAACAAAAACAACTGCAAAAGATCTTTTTTTCGTATTTCTTCTCTTTGATCCATTTTTTGGGTGGATGCATGTTAATTTCCAACTGTTGAGAGATACGATCAATTTGTCTCGGCAATCATGATTCATTTTCACATGGTAGTAATCAACAAATAAAGGTCCTAATCTGTTTGCATTGATCTACTCATATTAGAATAAAAATTATTAAAATATTTTTGAGGCTCACCAGCAATTTGAAAGCACTGTGCAGCGAGATGACAAGGCAAGAAGAAGCAAAGGTTGTGAAGAAGCGGCAATGAAGAAGCAGAGGCTGTGAAAGGTGTGGATTCTAGATGACGAAGAGGTTATGAAGAAGCGGCGATGCAATATGGTTATATGAAGCGGCATTCAACATTCACGTGTGAAACATTTGGGGAGGGGAGCAAGAGAGTGAGAGAGAGAGTGCGAGAGAGGGAGTGAGAGAGAGTGAGAGAGAGAGGGTTTTTTGTCTTCACGGGGTGAATTTAATTTTTGAGAATTTAAGGTCGATCACGGCGATCTCGTCGATCGATCGAAGATCAATTAAAAATGAACTTTCGCTCATGTCGTCGATTGATCGATCGATTGAAGAGCGACGATCAGATCGTCGATTCGATCAAAATTGACCAACCCTACTTCTAGGTACATCTGAGGATACTGAGATATCTCAAAGGCACTACTAGGCTCAGGATCTCCTTCAGCAAGACAGGTAAGTCAGATCTAATTCTATAAATGGATTTTGACTATGTTGGCTCTTTAGGTGATCACTGATCCACTATGGGTTATTGCACAATGCTTGAGGGAAATTTGGTGGCATGGAGGAGTAAAAAGCAAAGTGTAGTGTCCAAATTGAGCACTAAAGCTGAATTTTGAGCAATTTCTAGTGAGATTGATGAAGTTCTTTGGATTTGAGGCATTGATACACGTAAAAATACGGTCGTTGAATGCACAAATTTACGTATCAAACAATTTATACTCAACTCTTTAAATCTGATTTCAATATTAGAACAGTGGCAAGTCGAGGTCGAATTCACACGGATGAAGGTTAAGAGATTGAAATCAGAAGATAATATTTGGTATTTTTAAATTTAGAAAGCGGAAATGATCGATGAAAAGGAAGAAAATGTATGTGGAAATGAAATGAACCGAACAAGTGCTTCCAAACTCCTTGTGAAGATTGAAAACCCTTGATCGATGGTGGAAATGTCATTTTTAGAGTTTGTAAATATGGAAATGTGGATGAACAGATGAGGAAAATGTAAGAAATGGATAGAAAATGATCATAATCTAAATATTTGTGATGAAAACACAATCCACTGATGCTCCCTAATCAAAACATACCTTCGAGAGCCTTATATTTCGCCCGGGCTTGGCGTCCTGCATCCAACACGAGGAATGAACATCAGAGGGAAGAAACTCACTGAGAATGATGTTCAACACGTGATGAATGATCAATCGTTGCTTTCTTTCAATCTGTCTAGCCAATGGTAGAAGCATACAAAAAAACATTCATAACCCTATTTTTTCGTCTTGGAATTTATAATTTACAAAAAATTCGTGGAGCTTGAAATGACGATCATGCCCACGAAATTTCAGCTCCTAACTCCATTAGGATCGTCGGATATCAAGGTTTTAATCTAGAGAATTTATGACCGTTGATATGGCCTTCTCTCTCCTCAGATCGCGCCGGTCAACCCGCTCCCGTCGATCAAACTTATCTAAAACTCAAAAATTTATGTTAAATGCCCTCAGCTCTCTCCTCTCTCCTCTCTCCTCTTTCTTCTCTCCTCTCTTTTTTATCGCGATGGTCAGAAAGTGGTCAAAGTCGGCGCGGGGGAGGAACAAAAGAGAGAAGGAAAAAGGGAAGGAGGAGAGGGAATGGAGAGGAAGCAGAAATGACTCTCCTCGCGACGGAGAAGGAGAGGAGAGCGATCAAAAGCGAGAGAGAGAGAGAGAGAGAAAGGAAGAGGAACAAATCTCTCCTCGCAACAGAAATTTTCATCACGATAGAGAGAGAGGACATACAAGAGAGTGAGGAGAGGAGGAGAGAAAGAGAGAGAGAACAAGAGAGAGAGAGAGGGAAGAAGAAGAGAGAGAACTCCTCGCGATGGGAAAAATTTTTGTCGCGAGAGAGAGAAGGAGAGAGAGGAAAGACGAGGAGAGAGAACTCCTCGTGACGAAAAAATTTCCATCGCGAGAGGGAAGGAGAGAGAGGAAAGAAGAGGACAGAGAAATCCTCGCAACGGAAAAATTCCCGTCGTGAGAGAGAACGTGGGAGAGAGATCAGAAGAGAGGAAGAGAGAAGTGGAGAGAGAGCGGGAGAGAGGAAGAGAGAGAGTGAGGGAGAAGAGAGGAGAGGATGAGCTGGGGAACTCCTCTCGTGATGGAAATAATTTCCGTGGCGAGAGGGATCCCGCGCGCGTGCGCGCGAGTGAAAGAGAAAGGGAGAAGAGAGAGAGAGAGATTTTCATTTCAATTTTAATTTCTAAAATTTCTTAAATTTTTTGTAAAATCCAGAAAATAAAATGCTCATATTATTATTAAATAAATATTCTTGATAAATCAATATCATAAAATGCTCATAAAAATACTATAATTTATGAAAAATCAAGAATATTTTCTAAAATATAAGAATTGTCATTTTATTCCTTTTAAATCATGATAACATGCATTTCTCATTAGATTTTTAATAAAAAGTGCATAAAATGTATCATATTAATGCATGAAATTGCATATTATCAGGCATTCTCTAGGAGCTAAGGATCCCAGTTAGGGTGTTTTGTGATAATAGATCAGGCATCAAAATTGCCCATGACCCTATCTACCATGATCAGATCAAACATGTCAGTATTGATTGCTTCTACATTAAAGAAAAACTAGATGAAAAAATCTTGAAGACAAGTCATTTTAGCTCTACTAAACAATAAGCAAACATCTTCACTAAAGGCATGCCCACCAAGACTTTCTCCAAGCTTGGAATGAAGAACATCCATTCATGCACTTCAGTGGCAGCGTCAATAAATATGGATATTTTGTCACATTTTCCTATTTATCTTTAATTTCCCTTATACCCCTTCTATTTTACTGTTGAACTAACCATTAAATGTGTAACAGACATATGCCCTATGTATAAAACCTTCCTTTAGATCAATAATAAGTCAACATTGATTCTCTTTAATCCCTCAATCACTCCCTATCTCTCTTCTCCATTGTTTATAGATCTCTCTTATATCTTTATAACTTTATTTCAAGATCTCTCTATTTTCCTCTCTTCATATTATTCTTCAAATCTCTCTCATTTTCTTCAACTACTCTCTACAACCCTTTGTCCTAAAATCTCTCCCCATCCTCCCCCTATACCTCATTGTTCCTCTATCAAAATATCTCTTTTACTCTCTTGATTATCGCATATCTCTTCCACTATCACCCTATCTCTTCTATGATAAATATACTAGAAATGAAATGATTATGAGACAAACTGAATTGATAGGGTAAACATAATTGATAGAGTAATGAAGCTTAATTGATCAATATGCATGGTGGTTCAGAGTAAACATCACAAAGATAAAAAGTCAACTCAGTGAATCCGATGAGTCCATGTCATTTGGTAAGGTGTACATATATTTGACGATAAGTTATATTGAATCGGGGTGGTTGTATTTATAACCCCATTCGATTTGGTCAAACCTTGAGTCCTCTACAGGTTTGAGATAAAATGACTCTTACTAACCCTAGGTACAATGCTCACAAATAGAAGCATGAATGGCATGCTTGTCAACCACATTTGCGAATATTTAAGCTCTCTTAATAACAGTACAATCAAGAAATTGATCAAAATTCTTTGAAAAGGCAAAATCACTTAAAATTACCTCAGACTAAGTTATTTTTAGAAAAATAAAAATAAATCCTGTTTTTCATAAATCCCTTGATATCAAACCTGAATCAAGTGCAAAAAATTCAAATCAAAATGCCTAATTCCGGGGAAACCTAAGTTGATGGGTCCTTTGAAATAGTGAGACATCACTGGAAATTAATGAAGTTTTCTTGAGTTTTTGTATTTTGAAGTTTTGAGTGTTTCATGGCCATTTTCTCCTTGTTTTTTAGTCACCTGTGACATGATAAGAGAGAATTCAGTTGGGACAAAATGGAAAATTTTTCATGGTGGAATAAGTTCTAGATGATTTGGATTATTTTTTTAATTTTACAACTTTTTAGGAATTTTTGAAGCTCTGCATGCTTTGTCATTTCTGATATAGAAATTTAACTACTCTTTGGGCATGAAGGTTTCCTTCAAGCATAGGATTGTCTTTCTCTGAAAGCATGTCCTTGATAATGCTCTGAGATAATTCATTGGCTTGTTTGGTAGTAAACCGGACACCTCTTAGGCCAATGCACGGTCCAATTTCTAGGATATAGAATCCCCTCTTCTCAGGGATGCTAATAGATTCATTTGGGTTATCTGCACTGAAATCCTTTGATTTCTCACACGCCTTGACTTGGATGGTTAGCATGTCAGGAGGGCATGGCTCACCATTCAAATCGACCGGCTCTTATTGACTCTGATGACCTTCATTGCAGAATATTGAGAAGGGAGATGGTGCAATTTTTAAGTTGGAAAAGTTGACTTTCTTCTGATGTCGGAAAGGGTGATAATCGAAAGTTCAATTCGGTGAAAAGAATCCGAAATCTATTGATCTGGACAATCAGTTACCATTAAAAATTTGATAATTGGGGAAGTTATGAGAACTGATTTGATTTTATGGACGGTAAAACTCCTATCAAGAAAGTCTTGAATGAGGGATTAGTGACATTGACCTGTCACACTGAATTATGCATCAGCCCTTGTCGTTGATAAAATCAGTCCAAGTACTGGTCCCAGTCTTCCTCATGATCATGAAAGCGGCATCCATTCTTTACCACAAATGGAAAACTATGCCATTTTCAATAAATAAATGGAAATTTCTGTCCAACTTGACTCAAATCAATGAACTTCATCCCAAAGTTTACAATAAATTCTTAAAAAATACAAAGCAAGTAAATAATTTTAATAGAGAAATTCATGACCATGTGGCAAGTTCCTTATTTCAAAGCAAGCTAAGGACAACGGAAAATTTTTTGTTGGTTTGCATGCAAAAACTACAAATGAATGAGAAATTCAGTTGTTGAAAACTGTGGGGATCTTTTCTCATCCAATGAGGATTGACGATTTTGAAATAAGAAGAGAAAGGACTCAACAAATCTACCTCCAAAGACTCAAGTGAGAGATGAAGAAAGATGATTCACAGTATAGAATGAAAGATATATGAAGGAAACACACAGATGGGTGTATAGTTATCAAATAAATTAAATATAACTGAACTTTAATTGATTGATAAACTAGACATAAACTGGTCGATATCTTATAGGCGGAGGATCCCGCATTTATACGCTTGTGGCGACGGGCGTGGAAAAGTCGCCTTCCTATGAAGATATGGGTCTTTATCTGGCTTCTCCTCCGGCGAAGGCTGATGACGAGGGCTTATCGACAGCGCATGGCACCGGAGTCTACGACCGAATGTGCCTTATGTGCGGGGGCGGTGGAGGACTGCGAGCATCTTTTTGTTACATGTCCCTTTGCCTCATCTGTTTGGTTGTCGGCCAGGGTGGCCCAGATAGATATATATTCCTGGGAGGCCTTCTGGAGGTCCATCAGTGACGGGCCGTATCGGTTAAAGGCAGAATGGCAGAGCATATTTGCCTTCCTATGGTCCATCTGGAGTCACCGCAACGAAGTCATCTTCCGGGGACGCTCCCCCTATGTCGACGCCATACAGCACGACGCGAGGAGGCTCATTACACTATGGATTCGAGGCGGTCTCGGCCCCTCGACTTTGTGAACCGTGTAGCATGACTTTGTACTTCGTCATACTTTCAATGACAACGGGGGGGTCTTCATTTTAGAGGACCCTTCTCTTCTTTTTTCAAAAAAAAATAAACTGGTCGATATCGAGATTGAAAGACAGATCAGCAGATGAATTAATAAGAGTAACATATAAATATAGAGATAGATACCTAGACTGAAAGAAAGATGGGTAAATGGATTGATGGATTCCTAGATACAAAGATAGAGAGAAAGAGACTGTGTATGTCTTCAGGTGAGAAGGGGGGAGGATAGCCATAAAGGAGGATCTGGCCGTATAAGGGAGCTGGATAAGAAGAAGGGTCTTGTAGATGAAAAGATGTCATTTTTTCCATGTTACACAGGATTTCTGAGTGAATTGTTTTTACATGTTGATATGAGACGACAGACTATTTAGACAATTTCCGCTAAAAGCGGATAAGAACAGCATTTAAAAGTTTTGAAAATAGCCATGGTGTTCACTTTTAATTGTGGCATCATCATTGAGCTCAAAATCGTTCAAGCTCTACAAAACTCATTTAGATTTCACATTTGATCAAACCTTGTGCAGCATGAAAGAGTTAATAAAGATGACCTCTATTCCCTTGAACATTAAAAGCTGGCTGATAGAATTTTTCAGATGAGAACAATAGATATCATTAATTTGAGGAGGATGGTTTTGGGTACTTCAAGATACAGTTTAGCCACGTCAAAACTTTCTTTTCATCATTACCGATACTCTATAGCAACTTTAATTTCATTGAATCTACACAGGTTATTGTCATTCTCCAAATCAAGAAGCTACAATAAACGGGCATTAGTCTAATTCAATTAGGCTAATCTAATTCAATACGGTCCTACATCTTGGAGTGGATTCTGAGATCCTTCTTCACCTGGTCTCGAAGAACTCTCCTCATCAACTTGTTTGATGCTGTTCTTGGAAACTCTCGCACAACCCTTACAAAACTCACCTGTTTCAAAGAGAGTCGAAAGTCCTTTGGGCTCAATCTCGTGAAAAAAAATTCTAAAAAAATTATTACCCAATTTATTCTATTCATCTTAACCAAAAAAATGCTAATTTCAAAAATAAAATTCAGTATCCTGCTCATTATTTTAACTTTGACTATCCAGCAGAAGCAAAGAACTAGCAGCATCACGTTACCATAGTTTGGAGCAACAGAGATTGACAGAATATACCTTGAACAAGGGATTTAGGTCCTTCTGGATAGATCTTTGGAATTTAGTTTTGAGAAAGTCGACGTCCCTGTCAACTGATGCATCTCTAAGAACAAAAAAAATCACCAATTGCTCAGGACCACTGTTGTGCATCCTAATGCTCACAGCAGCTGTTTCCAGCACATTTGCATCAGCTTTGTTGCATACTCTTTCAATCTCCACTGAGCTTGTCTGTTTTGCATGTATATGAACAAAATGATTAAACTTGTGTAAAGAAATGAACTGAAAAGTAAATGAAGATTTAGAGGGGCATGAAAATTTATTACCTTGATGCCTCCAAGATTCATAGTATCATCTGCTCTACCATGAACCCTGTAATAGCATCCAATTGTTCTCTCAATAATATCTCCATGTCTTCGAAGTTGCTGAAAAACATAAAAGGAATAAAAGATATAAAGAATGATAAAGCAAATGAACAGAACGTAAACAATGAAAATCTACCATTCCATTGTAAAATGGCATTCTCTCCAAGTAAACCTTGTCGTGGTCCCCATTAAGTAACTTAACTGAGCTACCCATGTTCTGAGGATATAAACCCACCTCTCCAACACAAGGTTGATCATCAGGCTGTCGTAAACAAACCAATTAAATTACATCTGATGAATGAACCGATCAGTGAAAAGAAATTATAGAAGAACTCTCACATATGCTAATCCCTGCTCATTGAGAATCACAAATCCAGTTGACATGGCAGGGGAGCTAAAAGCTCCAAAGGCCTGACACTGTAAACGGCTACCAAATATATAGGAAGATGCAAGTTCTGTGCCGCCGCAACACTCGATAATGGGCCTATATCCGGCCTGTGATGAGAGCCACAGATCATCATCCACATCAGAACTTTCCCCAGTGGATGACAACGTCCTGAAACCAATAAATAATTTGTTTTGTTATATAATTAGTGTAACCGTATAGGTTTCGATACATAAGCAGTAGATAAGGCCATATGAACCTGATTTTCGTCCAATCAAGCCCCTCCATGCAGCGGGAGTTCTTCCAGGACTTCACTAAGCTTGGAACAGTGCCCAAAATAGTCACTCCAGCATCCTGAGCACGAGTGATAGAGGCATGAGGTCATTCCGCCGCTGAGTTTTCTTCTAAAAAAACAGAAAGTTCATTTTTTCATGGTTACCTGAACAAATTTACCAAAACTGCGTCCAAGTGGAGATCCATTAAAAAGGGCTAAAGTGGCACCGCTTAAGAAACAAGAGAAGAGCAAAATTGGTCCCATGACCCATCCCAGATTCGTGGGCCAGCAAAAAACATCTCCACTTTGAACATCGATGTGGGCCCATGAATCAGCAGCGCATCTTATTGGAGAAAGTTGGGACCAGGGAATAGCTTTGGGGTCACCTATAATAATTTGATGCCATAAATAAATACATTGGTAATAATTACTTTTTTTGAAAAAACAAAGAGGTAATAATTACTTTTGACTGCCGTATGGTGATATGCCCCGGTTGGGTATATCTATATATGAGGGAAGTAGTAAGTACAAAAAGTCGTGAAATTACACACTTCTACCAAACATTCATGATGGCCTCCGAGTCATGAATGATTCCCTCCATTGAAACTGTCCACGCCCGAAAAATGGCCTCATTGCGGTTCAGCCAGATGGCCCAGAGAACTGCAAACATCCTTCCCTGCTCCGCTGTTCCATGGGGCCTGCCACTGCATATCACCGCCCAGAAAGCCTTGCCAGACATAACATTGGCACATGGGACATTTTGGGAGGCCCACACCGCCCAAGCCCTCAGACACTCGAAGAAGTGGTGTTCGGAGTCCACATTCTCCATGCACAGAATGCATTCAGTCGACGCATTTGGGTACCACTGCTGATAGACAACTCATGTCGTGAGTCTTATCTTAAGGAGCAGCCAGTAAAAAGTTTTTACCTTCAAGGGGATCTTTTATTTCCATATTATCCGACATTCTTGCATAATGTCAGGTGAGTCAACTCCCCCTCCTTTCCTAAGCCACTTATATGCCCCACGAATTAAGAACGGAGGGCTGTTCTATTCCCAACTATCTTGTGCCCGTTCACCAAATGACAAAGAAGTAGGGCTTGCAGGAGGTGTAGCAGCTCTGACATCCTCTGGTCCGAGAGCTTGCTTTCTAAGATGAGACACCATGTATCATCCCAGTACTCGACAACCATGGCTAGAGAATCGCTAGCGAGGGCAAATAGCGGTGGGAATTTCTCCCTCAAAAGACCAAGGTTAGACCAAGCATCCCGCCAGAAACGGAACTTCGACCCATCTCCCAAACTGGCTGAAAAGAAAGGTCATAGGGAAGAGATTGTCTTCCAATTCCTATGTCAAAAAGCTGAAGCCCCATGTATTAACCTTTCTTGCCCCTCTCAGTCCGTCCATCGGCCATAGCTATCTTGTATCACCAGGGATATTCTTGACTCAACGAACCCAACCACACATTTTGTTAAGAGGCCCAGATTCATGGTGCTTAGGTGTAATACACCCATGCCCCTCAGTTGATGGCTCTGCAAACTATATCCCACGATCCTGGGGCAGCCCCCTAGTTTGTTGTCTGTCTAGGCCCAGACCATAGGACCCCATCAAGCTTCTGTCAGATCCCCTCAAGGAGAGAAAAAAAAACACTAATAGGTAGAAAATGGGAATGGCAGACAGTACTTGGCAGTTTGATGACAGACGGCTTAAATAAGAATAAATGGTTGAAGAACACACCTCTGACTCTAGTACCAGCAACTTGGCTCTTGTACCATGTTATAATTTTGAAGATGCTGCGACTAGATCAGAAATAGAAGTGCCTTTGTCGCAGAAATGTAATTATAATTAAAGTAGACAAACAATTATTGGGAAATACAGGATAAATCTGCAATCAGCTCTCATTTTCTTAACAATGAGAGATATACTGATATCATTTATGTATTCGTGAGAATACTGCACGTGAAAGAAAAAGTGAACCCACCAGTTGTCCCAGAGGAAAAAAGCACATTTATCGTGGCATCGATTGGCAGATAAACTGGATTAAAGTGGAAGGGCCTGCAGAGAGATGTCAAAATCAATTTATGGTGCTTTTCACAAATCAAAAATGAGGAAATTAGTACCTGGGATAACGTTGAACAGAGGATAAAAAATCCATCCAGGATAAATCCATGTCCCGTAATTCCACTTCAATATCTTTTCCCCTTGCAGGAACCACAACAGCTTTACAGTGGCTTGCTTCTACAACTCGGCTGATAGCAGAAGGAAAAACTAAGGAACTGTTATCTCAAATAAAGTCCATAAGATTCAAAATATGGAATCCAAAATCAGAGGTGAATTTCCAATGGGTTTGCAAATGTAAGTCTAAATTTTTATTTAGTCATCGGCATTACGAAAATTAGAACTCATATGTAGTCAGGACTTTACAAGGTGAAAGATAGATTGACCAGTGATAAGATATCTATTTACGTCAGATTATAACATAATGAATCCAAAAAAATTACCTGTACAATGGAACTGCCTTTCCACCTCTAATTATAAAGTCCTGAAAATCCAAAGAAAAGCATGAACTTCAAATATAATTCACAGTTCTAGCCAAGAGGAAATTAAGACAGAGAGGAGAAAGTAGAAGACTGATGGCCAATAGTAGGTATAAAACAAATTCATACGCAAGTAGTTAAAAATGTACAGAAGCATGCCCTTTTATAGGGAGGAAGAAAATGGAGCTTGAAGTTGAGGGTTAAAGCTAGCCGTTACCCGATCTGTTGAAAATTAACAGATCGGGTAAAATGGCCCAAATTAATGGGTTTATTTAGGCCCATTAATTTGTACCTTTTAATCCTATTACAAATATCATTTCTATCTATTACAAATACATTTGGCCCATTCTTGCCCATTTAATACAACCATTTCTAAAACTCCCCCTCAAGCACTGGAATGCATATTCTTCATTCCAAGCTTGGAGACCAGATGTCTCATAGCTTTGGATGGGAGGCCTTTGGTGAAGATGTCCGCACATTGCTCCTCTGAGTTTACATGCTCAGTCTTCAGCACACCTTGCTCCAGATGATCTTGGATGTAAAACCTGTCAATGTGGACATGTTTCATCCTATCATGGTATACCGGATCATGAGCTATGCTAATAGCTGATTTGTTGTCACAGAGGATAATAATGGGCTTTATGTAGGAGATCTTTAGTTCCTCAAGTAAATGCTTGATCCACATTGCTTCATCAATGCCTTTAGACATAGCTCAGAATTCCGCCTCTGTACTAGACTTGGAGACGACACTCTGCTTTTTACTCCTCCATGTAACCAGGTTTCCACCAAGGAATGTACAGTACCCAGTGGTGGATCTATAGTCCACACGGGAACCTGCAAAGTCGGAGTCAGTATACATAACTAGATCTAGCTTACCTGTCTTCCGGTATGTGATGCCAAGTCCAACCGTTCCCTTCAAATACCTGAGTACTCTATTAGCAGCTTGAAAGTGAGAATGTTTAGGTGAAGGCATAAACTGACTAAGTACATTTACTGTATAACATATATCAAGTCTAGTATGTGATAAACACAGTAATTTTTCAATTAGTTTTTGATATGAGCTAATTTCTACTCGAGGTTCTGCCTCATTTAGTGTTAGTTTGTGATTAACTTCTATTGGAGTGTCGTTTATATGACAGTCCGTGTGTTTAGTTTCTTCTAGTATTTCAAGAATATATTTTTGTTGAGTCATTAAAATTCCCTCACTCGACCTTGCAAACTCAATTCCTAAAAAATATTTTAATGGGCCCAATTGTTTTTCTTGAAAATTTTTATCTAAATGTTTTTCTAAGCATTCTATTTCTTTCAAGTTATTCCCTGTAATAATATTATCATCCATATATACTATCAGATATGTGGATGAATCAGGGGAAGCATTCTTATAAAACAAGGTGTGTTCTCTATTGCATTGTTGATATCCGAGTACCCTCATGGCCTGTGTAAACCGTCTAAACCATGCTCTAGGTGATTGTTTAAGTCCATACAGGGCCTTCTTTAGTTTACATACTTTGTCTCTATGCATAGATACCTCATAACCTGGAGGTACTGCCATATAGATCTCTTCCTTGAGATCACCGTGAAGGAAGGCATTCTTGATATCATACTGATTCAAGGGCCAGTCTAGGTTGACTTCTAGGGAAATTAAAATTCTAATCGTATTAATCCTAGCTACAGGTGCAAAAGTTTCTTGATAATCGATCCAAAATGTTTGGGTATATCCTCTAGCCACTAGTCTGGCTTTGTACCTATCTAGGCTGCCATCGGATTTACACTTGAGTGCATATATCCATCTACAACTGACTGGTCTCTTACCTTTTGGAAGATCAACAATATCCCAAGTATCGTTTTGTAGCAGTGCCCGCATTTCTTCATCCATGGCTCCCTTCCATTGAGTATTGTTCATGGCTTCTTGAGGAGTTTTTGGAGTCGGAATATCCTAAATGTTTAAAATAAATGCCTTATATCTTGGTGATACGTTCTGGAAGTTGAGATAATTGGCCAGATTATATGGACGATCCTTTACACATGATCGTTTTTCCTTTCTCAAGGCAATTGGCCAATCTGCTCCCCCTCCATCAGATTCTATACTTTCTATTTGAGTTCCCTGACCTTCCTCATTTTCTGGCAACTTTTCCTTCCTTCTTCGTTCATAATACTTGGGAAATGTGGCTATTTCTGTTGGATTTTCTATTCCTATCTCTCCCCCGTTCAAAGTCGTATTTGAAGGAGAAACTGATGGGTTAGCTTCTTGTAATTCAAGAGTAGGTGTAGGGATGATCGCAGGATCATCTTGAGAGTCAACGGTCGGGGTGGGAGTGTGGTCAGGGATTTTAAGATAAGAAAGATCTCTCGAATCTTTCTTGGCCGAGGTTTGATAGTAGAATGTTGATTCATCGAATACAACATCTTTAGATACTAAGTATTTTCGGGTAAGGGGGTGATATACTTTATACCCCTTTTGGGTAGTCAAATATCCTAAAAAACACATTTTAAGGCCTTTGCTAACCATTTATTATTCTTATGTACTGTGTTATGTACAAAAGCAATACATCCGAATGTTTTTACTGGTAATCCAGTTCTAAGCCTGACCTCAGGATATTGTTTCTCAAGTAATTCTAAGGGACTTTGAAATCCTAAGATTTTTTAGGGTAGTCTGTTAATCAAATGGATAGCAGTCATTACGGCAAAACCCCAGAGGTTCAAAGGGGCATTAGCCTGGATTAGGAGGGCTTCTACCTTTATCGACGATATCTCCAATTTTCCTCTCAGCTAGGCCATTCCGCTGAGGTGTATATGGACATGATGTTTCATGTTTGATGCCTTTTGATGCCAAGAATTGACTAAACTCATGGTTAAGAAAATCCTTTGCATTGTCAGTTCTTAAACCTTTGACAAGAGTTCCAAATTGACATTTGATCATGTTACAGAGATTCTTAATGGATGAGGTGACTTTTGATTTGGTCTTAAGGAGAAATAACCAACAAGAACGACTATAATCATCCGTACAGATTAAGAAATATTGATTTCCAAGAATTTCTCTATGGGGGGATGGTCCCCATACATCACAATGAATGAGTTGAAATGGCCTTGGTGTCCTATTGTCATTAGAAGGATAGGTGGTTCGCTTGAATTTTCCTAACTGACATGCACTGCAGATAAACGATTGTATTTCCAAATCCTTGAACAAATAATGGTACAATTGTTTAAGAAGGTGGAAAGAGGGATGGCCCATTCTCTGATGAATAGCCATGATCCTCTCCTCTGGTGACGTCTGTACTGTCGCCACTTTGGATCCAGCTGCTCGTGTTGGATTTGTCCAAGGGAGATAGTAGAGACCCTGTTGGACTCTAGCTAGTCCAATCTTCCACCCGTGCACCTTATGACATAAATAGGCATCAATGTCATCGAAAAGAATATTAAATTCTTTTATTTTCGCAAGTCTTTGAACAGAAATAAGACTTACAAGTAATTTTAGAACATGTAATACATTGGTTAGTTTTCCAATGGGCTCAATGTTCATATGGCCAATACCCATCACTTGTAGTAATGAGCCATCAGCCATTTGTACATATTTTCCTGGAGCTATAACCTCATATGACGATAGTGATTTAGCCACTGAAGTCATATGATCAGTTGCTCCAGAATCTAATATCTAGGCATTTGTAACATCCTAGGTAAAATTTGATAAATTTGAAAAAAAATTAGTGTTACATGAATTTGCTATTGATGTAGAGCCAATGATAGTGCTTGAGGAACTCATCATAGCCTTCAGGTTCTGGAGATCCTGTAGCATTTGTTTGAATTCCTGAGCTGAGGGAAGACCCTCGAGGTTGGACGCTCCCCCTTGCTGTGAAGCTTGCATTGGTTGGGTTCCACCTTGCTGTGGAACTTGTGCCACATCAGCCTTAGAATAGTGGGGGTTGTCCATGGAGTTGATAGCATTTATCCGTGGTGTGTCCAGTTTTTTTGTAGTAATTACACGCCAAACCTTCTTTGTTTACCTTTTCTCAGTCGTTTCTTCTTGGGTATGGACCCTGGGAAGCCTGAGCTAGACCATGATATCTTGGTCCTCTGGTGATGAAGGCATTGCCTTCTACTGCTCCCTTTAGAGCTTGGAGGCGACTTTCCTCTTGAATCAGCTTTGTGACAACTTCGTCAAAGGTAGGTTCTTCCTCCCTGTTGAAGAGTTGGCTTCTTACCATTTCAAATTCAGGCCTCAGTCCCTGGAGAAGTTGGCATAAACGATTTGTATCTTCTCTTGCTCGGGCAACTGGGTATGTGGACTGAGGGTGGCAGTAGTCAAGCTCAGTGTGAATGTCCCTCAACTCATTTAAGTATGTGAGGACACTCTTTTCTCCTTACTTGATGTTATAAGACTTGATAATCATATCGATAATTTTAGTTTTATCACCTTTTTTGGAGTGGCTTTTCCTGATTGCCTCCCAGAGCTTCTTGGATGTATCATACGAGATGAAGCGCGATAGCTGCTCTGGGCCAATAGATTCAAGAAGCCACCCAAAAACGAATTCCTCCTCTGTAACCCATTTTTGAAAGTTAAGATGATCTTCAGAAGGACAGTCTTCACTTAGGAGATGGAGGAGTCGTCGAGGCTTCAATGCCGCTTGAATGGTCCTTTCCCATAGTATGAGATTGTGACCATTGAACACATTGCACTTGGTAACAACAGGGAGATGGGTGAGCCATCTATCAGTGGAAACAGAGGTGTTCCTACCTAACGAGATCACTTGTGTAGCTGCAGATGTCTAAGAAACTTCTTCGGCCATAGATGATCAACTGCCTCTGGATTCCAAGAAGGTTCCTCCCGTAGGATGAATTTCAGGCCTCCAGATCAGCTCAGTTCCTCCTTGGCTCAGAAACCTAGCTCTGATACCATGTAGAATTCACAGTTCTAGCCAAGAGGAAATTAAGACAGAGAGGAGAAAGTAGAAGACTGATGGCCAATAGTAGGTATAAAACAAATTCATACGCAAGTAGTTAAAAATGTACAGAAGCATGCCCTTTTATAGGGAGGAAGAAAATGGAGCTTGAAGTTGAGGGTTAAAGCTAGCCGTTGGAACGGCTAGCTTTAACGGCTAGTAAACTAGCCGTTACCCGATCTGTTGAAAATTAACAAATCGAGTAAAATGGCCCAAATTAATGGGTTTACGTAGGCCCATTAATTTGTACCTTTTAATCCTATTACAAATATCGTTTCTATCTATTACAAATACATTTGGCCCATTCTGGCCCATTTACTACAACCATTTCCAACAATAATGTACCCCAATTCACTGAAATAATGATATCTTTGAGATAATCTTGATG
Source organism: Lemna minuta (assembly GCA_024174645.1). NCBI lineage: Eukaryota > Viridiplantae > Streptophyta > Magnoliopsida > Alismatales > Araceae > Lemna > Lemna minuta. The sequence continues at coordinate 8,039,416 of CM044102.1, read as the reverse complement.
ATATCTTTAAGATTTTCATTTAACTTTGAAGAAATGAATATTTGATCTCGGTGAAAAACAATTTTAAGAATTTTAGGGTCAACCCATCAAAATCAGCTAAAAACAGAGCTGCTAGAACTCTTTGTCAAGTAGAATTGAGGCCAATTACATATTCGTACCTATAATTATGTAACAATTACATAATTAACCTGAAACTTCTAAAATAATTTAATTGTGCACTTACTGGAACTCTGTCACTTCTTGGCTGTATAAATACCTGCTTAAGTCTAATACAAGTTAACCTTTCTTCTTACCTCCAGAGCATTTTCTCCTCTTCTAGGCTCTAGAACTCTCTCACAGTCTGCAGATCCTTAGTTCAACATGGTACCAGAACTCCAGTATGGAGGAACGAGTGCACATAAGCGATTTCTCTTTTATCTGGACATCAGTCAGAGGCCTGGAAATGCAGAGATAGTGCCGTCACCAACCCCTGTGAGTCCAATGGAAACAAAAAGTATTCAAGGTGGTGACAGGTGGTTCTCGCATCTGCCAGTAGTAGCCTCTAGGAGCCAGTTTACAGGCCACACAATATCCACCTGTGGGTGTGGGTGCATCATATTTAGGCCATTCTTCAGCCAAGAAAATTAGTTGATCATCTCACAGAGCTTGCACTGCCAGCAACAGATCTAAAATACAAAAACTATATTTTCAAACAAGAGATAATATACACTTGGATCTTCAGCTCAATGACTCTGTATCTAGCTAACCTGTTAATCAAATATGAAACAATTGAAGAGATATGGGATGCAGACCACAAACATCATTCAAAGAAGAACAATTGCTCCAAAATTGTGCAATTGTTAGACAGAGCTGTTGTAGAGTGATACTTCTTAAATCTGGTTCTACTGTGTTTTTGTGAAAGTTGTTTCAATCAAGAACGTATTAGTATATTCTTAAGGACCCTGTCTACAGATTATTGCAAAGCCTCAGGCCCGAATTCAGAGGAATTCGAAGCCAACGATATAACAAAGAAAATCCAGTCCTTTGACGATGCAGAATCCCTACTAACTCCTAAGAGTAGTAAACTTCAAGAGTTGAAAGGTGGGGCTGGACAGCTCAGCCTATTCAACTACCCAACCCAGAGGATTCTCATCGAGTGTAACTCACTATTCAGGTGTTTCAAACACCAATGCAAAGAAGACACGTGAAAAGTAAAGATCGTTCATGGTGTAACTACTGTAAAAGAAAGGGTCGTACAATGCAGACCTATTGAAAATTGCATGGGAGGCCTCCACAGGCGCGTGTGGTAGCTCAACCATATCTAACTCATGGGGGAACGTTAGAGCAATTGATGCAAGCTTATATGCCTCAGCCCTAAAAACAAGCATGTCCAACTCCTACCATTCCCCATTCAACTTTGCAAATAACTCCGGAAGAAGTGCAGAAATTACAAGAGGAAATGTAGCAAATGAAAAATCTGCAACAACAGATGCAGAGTCTCCTATCCAGATGAGTTTCAGGCTCCAGTTCATTGGCTGATTCGGGTTGATCATTCACTTTTTCGGCTTTATCGTCACAAACGGCCTCTAATTCTGATGCAGCCTTAGCGCAGGAGCAGTGTAGAACAGGGACTTGAATCTACAAGCCTTGATCTAAAAGAATGGTTAGGTTATAAGTCCACAGAACTAACCTCTTCTACCCTTGAATCCACAAGGAGTTGTACTTGAATCCACAAGTACATGAGCACTCTTAAAACACGAGAACACTCAAAGGAGAGAAAGCAAAGCTCTCAGAAAGAAATAACTTTAAATTCTGTTCTCAAGGGTTATAATGAAGGGCCTAGTATAGGCCTAAAAAAGTAAAGGGTCGTCCAAGTGACATGACCGCTGATAAGACAACTCAAAGTCTTGAAACTATAACTTTGATATCATGCTTGTGTCAGGGAATGAATTGACACAACAAAAAGAAGCTTCTATGCCTGACAAGAGACACTCTTGAGATTACAAAAATTGTAGAAACTGACACAAAATATTTGTGAGTCTCTAGATGATCTTCTGCAGACAATGCCAGCTCCTTGAGATTCCCTCCTGGCCCACTAAGCTCAAATTGGGACTCATAAGTGGGCCTTGTGAGTTTCTGGGATTTATGAGTCACAATTGGGCAATGGAGGCCGTTGGCCTACATCAAATTCTCATCATTGAGAATGTGCAATTTGTAGATTATCTCCATATTGTGATTCCGTTGATAGAACTCGTCAAGCATAGCCATCACATCTAGCCCAACCAGCTTCTAAAATTCCTAGTAAAAGAACATTGGAATACCATCTAGACTTGGAGACCCTTTGTCATTTAAACCCTTGATTGCAGCTCTAACCTCGTTTGTTGAAAATGGTCTCACCAACTTTGTCTATTATTCCTGGGTCACCATATTTGCCCCCTTACCACACCATTTCCACTAGTTACATTTCTCCTTCTTAGAAAATGACCCAAAGTGATCCTCTATAACACAACCCACCTCCTGCGACCCAATGTATTTTTGGTTCCATGCCTAAAGTCTCACAATCTCGTTTGATCATCTCCTCCCATTTGCTTAATGTGGAAGAATCTCATGTTATCATCCCCTCCTTTAGCTAGAACTCCTCAATCTTTGTCTCCAATCCATTTCTAACTTCCGATCCTCCCCCTCAACCACGTCCTACCATCTCTTGCATTCTTTCACCTCCTCTTCGTCCACAGTTCTATTCTCCAACACGTCCAGTTGTTTTACCCTTCTCAGGGTTTCTTTTCTTTGTTTACCCCTCTCTTCCTAGATATACTTTCATAACACCATCATGTGCCTCCGTAATCCTTCAAGTTTATCATCTAGCCTCTTTGCCTCAAGGCCCTGGCTATCATGAGAAAACCATACTCTTCCCACCTCTTCCTTAAACCTGACATCTCATAACCACAATCTGTCAACCACAATTTGAATCATCGCTTTCCCTCTTTTGTTGCCCACACAATTGGGGTATGATCCGACAACGGTCTCAGTAGGGACTTCACATCTGCCAATGGGAAACGCTCGGCCAACTCAATCAAGTTAAGAATCTATCCAATCAGGATAGCATGGTATGTTCTATCATGCTCATCCAGGTATAGGCAGTCCACCAACCCCATTCCTTGCAGGGTCGCTTCTAATATGAAAGCCCAAAAATCTTCCAAACCAGGATCTTGACCTCTAGTATTGTTTGGTCTATCCTATCACCTCTAGAATTATGTTGAAGTCATCCCCCATCAGCATTGAGGACCTCTGAAAAGCTGGTGCCACTTCTGCTAGTTCCCCCCCTAGCTCAATCCTCCTCTGAAAAGGTGGTGACATTTTTTGGGACTTATATAGAGACCATGACCACCTCAAAATCATCACTTTGGCTCTTCAATTTGATTGTTGCTGAGACTGCCCCATCCTGAAGTCCACTTTAGAGAACACCATTTCGTACCAAGCTACCACCACTCCCCAAGAGCACCAATTTGCATTAACCATTAGGAAACCTTCCAAAAAGCATCCTCCAACCATGTTTCATTCTCGTGCTTCACAGCTTTCCAACATAGTTTCATGTAAACATACCACCATGACTCCTTTAGCTTCATTCTCACTCTATCATTAGCTTTGATGGTCCTATTGTTGATCTTGCCCCCTGGAGATCAACCTGTGGTCTGACAACTTGCAAGATCTCTTGCATTGGGGCCTTCATCTTTCTTGTGGCCATTTGACTCTCCAGTGTGCTACCTACCTCTTTATTTGTCGATAGTCTCGACATGATGTGATTCATGTCTATGCTCCTCTGTTTCAAGTAGTAGGCTAATTTCAACCGTTTGACCTCACAATCCGTCATCCTATTCAATCCCAGTGCTCCCCAATCTCCTTCAGGCTCATCAGTGGCTTCCTCAACTCTCTTATGGTGTGTCGGCTGCAGTGGCAGTGGAGGTGAGTGCATTAACATCCAAACAACGAATGTCCCTTTGGGGCCACTAAGCCTAATCACGGGTGGTGGTGGGCAGCTGGTGAGGCCTGCCACCTCCACTATCACCATGTTTGGACCCCCAGCTTTAACTCCCTCCGAAAGAATTATATATGCTGACTCTGACTTTGTTAGATCTTTGATTGATCCCACATCTACTACTGGTTATTGTACGATATTGGGAGCTAATTTAGTTACATGGTGGAGTGAAAAAACAGAGCATGGTCTCTTAATCAAGTACAGAAGCTGAATTTAGAGCGCTATTAAGTGGCATTATGAAGGCTTATGAATAATGGATCTGAATAAGGACCAGAAGATTTCCTATGAAGGGTCAATCAAAGTGCTACCTGACAATATATCAGTAATCAGCATAGCACATGACCCAGTGTAATTTCTAGGATAATTTCCAAACTTGGAATGAAGGACATTCACTCCTGCGCTAGAGGGGCAGTGTCAAGAGAATCAAGGACTAATTACTGATTATTATCAGTAATTAGAAATTTTACAGAAATACCCATAATTACGTAATAGCTACATTTTTACCAGAAACTTTTAGAACATTATACTTATGCTCTTACTGTTTCACAGTCAAATAAGAGGCCATTGAGACATAAAACAGCCACCTGCTTAAGCTGCCTAATTAAAGTTCGCCTTTCTTCTTACCTCGTGAGCATTTTCTCCTCTTCTGAACTCTGTCCAAAGGCTCTATCACTCTCTTTCAGTCTGCAGATCCTGAGTTCAAGAATTGGATTTCAGAGAACACAAAGGAAACTGCAGTATCCCAATCCTCGAACCTAAGAGAAACAGAGGAAGTAAAATAAATTCCCTGCTATTAGATTTCTCGAAAAGGCAGCCTCTCAGGGCTAATACTGGGGCTTATATGCAAGGGTTCAGCTAACGAGCCAGCCTGATGATCATAGTGAATTCAGGGCCTTGGCAGAGACATACAAAGCTAGGGTCTTCAACAGTCAAAGGGATACTTTTTTGCCACATTTATCCTGTTGTATGAGCAAATAATCACTCACCCACATCATGAAAAAAAATTGCAGTTTTTTCTCAGATTCAATAAAAATTTAACTTGACTTTACTGATTAAAATATTACCTGAGTAAAGATTCCCTGCGCTTTAGATACCCTCATCCGAGTCTCAATTTCCTTTCCAGCAAAGCTATCTGCGATAGAGACTACAACGCATCCTGAAAGAATGATAGCGAGATATATAATGACAGCAGTGGATGTCATTGGCATGTTGATTGCAATTGCATCCCCCTTCTTGAATGTTGCAGCCACCGCATTTGAAACCATCCTATGAGTTCATATAATACATTATCAGTTGTCAAATAAAATCAAAGTTCCCTTCACGATGAATGATGAACCAGATTTCATACATTACTTGTTCCCGTAGCTCCTTTATTGTCAAAGAATTAAGAAATGAATCCTCTCCCTCATTCTTCCATATTATCGCCAAACTATTATCAGTTTTACTCATCGAATTCTTTGGCATAAGGCAGCATTCGCTGATATTCAAAACGGAATCCGGAAGCCATTTCCCTCCATACTTTGATTGATCAGAAGTATCAAGAATGCATCTTGGTTCCTGATGAAACTTAAGAGATAGATTTTGAAGAACAATTTCCCAGTATACCTAGAATTTCAGAGTCCCGAGTTATGGAAGTGAATTTCAGTAATATGTGGTTTCAGCGGGAGGTAGAGAGATTATTTACAGCAGGATGGTGCACGGAGAACTTCTGGAAAAGATTGAAGCTCTCGATTGGATTGACGTAGGATAAACCCAGGAGTTTTTTCCCGTGAATTTCAAGCAGTCGCCCAAGATTTGTGTCCGTGGAATCTTTTCTGCGCATATAAAAGCTAGTTATCTTAGTTGATGAGGAATCATTAAAACAAATCCAGAAATTCAAGCTGAAAAATCGGAGACGGCTGATCATCTCTATCTCTTCCTCTTTCTCGCCCTCTTCATAGTTCCTCTCTCTGTCTCTCTGTCTCTCGTTGTCTGTCTCTCTCTATCTCTCTCTCACAATGTATCCTCTCACTCACTCCCATATATCCAGAAAAAAAAACTATGATTTAGCTTCCACCTTCTTCGGATAATCGGGAGAGAGAGAGGTCCTCAGGCCAGAAAGTGTTAAAGACAAATGGGAAGGCAAGAGAACCTCAAAAATACAAAGAAGAAACCGGTATCAGAAAAAACGTACAAAAAGCCGATTTACGAGAAATTCATAGTCAGGAGGATCAACAGAGACAAAGATACTCACTCAGAGGGAAACCAGAAGGGAGGAGGCCCTTTAATGGCATCATCCCACCCATCATAAACAGAGTAATAAACCAGTTGATGAATGGAGTGAGGATAGATGGGCTTCAAAATTCCCCCCGCCACAATATTTCTCCAAGTCTTCACTGCATCCTCAGTTGCAGCTCCTCTCAGAGCTTCTATAAACTTCAGTGCTTCTTCCAGCGGCAGATCCGCCTTTAGAACGTCCTCCAATGTCACTTCCCCTATGCTCTTCCTTCTCGTTTCGGCCATTTGAACAATGGGTCTTCAGTTTTTTCCGACTGCATACGCAAGCGGGCAAATGGGTAGTTGCTTGAAGGTAGGTGAGTGGAGTGGTAGGTGGCCAAGGGAGAAATTGAGACGTTAGGTGCCATAATCTCCTCCGCGGACATGCTAAAATAAGCTGAGATAATGCAAAGGTGAAGTTGAAGGCGATTTCAGGTAGATTTGTAGCGGGGCGTTAAATTACACCCGCTTTACATACCTTCAAGAGACGAATACATTTCAAAATACCCAATTTTGAAACAAAAAGGGCTGTTGGCTCTTACAATTAGACTACCCCTCCAAATTCTGAGATGACTAACGCATGATTCATGAACATCATCGATCCATTTTCATGAAACCTATATAACATACACAAGGACACTTCTTTGTTGACAATCCAAAGGCTGGAAAAGGATGGCAACTAGGTTCAAGACGATCTCATTTTCTTTTTCAAATATAATTTCCTCTGTTGTAGCAGCCTTTGCCAATGGCTGTCTTCATGGTGCCTCTTTAAATGGTTCTAGAACTTTGTCGTGTTTGATCCTTGTCGAGCTTAATGCCAGCGGTTGCTATGGCGCCAGAGCTACGGTAGAGCCGCCAGCTTTGAAATAAGGGCAAAACATCTTTTAGTGGCATGACCTTTCATTTTAGGTCCAGATTGTGGCACCACCTTTTTCTATGTCCAGATTGTGGCACCACGTCAGCATTCCCGCTGAGGTGGACGGTTTTGTTATTCCGTCCCCCACCTGGCTGTCACGTTTTTGTCCACGTCAGCATTCCCGCTGTCACGTTTTTGTCCACGTCCTTCTTCATTCTCTCTCTCTCTCTCTCTCTCTCTCTCTCTCTCTCTCTCTCTCTCTCTCTCTCTCTCTCTCTCTCTCTCTCTCTCTCTCTCTCTCCCTCTTTCTTCTCCTCTCTTCATCGCGAGAGGGAGAAATCGCTTCTCCCTCTCTCACGATCTTTCTCTCTTCTTCTCTTCTTTCTCTCTTCTCTTCCTTCTCTCCCCCTATTTCCACGGTCTCTCTCGCAACGTCTCCTCTCCCCCTTGCTCTCCGGCACGCGCGTGTGTGTAACAGGAGGAGGGGGAGATTTTTCTTTCCTCTCCTCTCTCCCTCTTTCTTCCCCTCTCTTCATCGCGAGAGGGAGAAATCGCTTCTCCCTCTCTCACGATCTTTCTCTCTTCCTCTCTTCTTCTCTTCTTTCTCTCACTCTCTCCTTCTCTTCCTCGCCCGCGTCTCTCTCTCTCTCTCTCTCTCTCTCTCTCTCTCTCTCTCTCTCTCTCTCTCTCTCTCTCTCTCTCTCTCTCGCGCGACAGAAATTTCCGTCGCGAGGAGAGATTTCTTTTTCTCTCTTCTCTCTTTTTCAGAAATTATTTCCTTCTTTCTCCCTCTCTTCATTCTCTCGATGTCCCCTTCTCCCTCTCTCCCACGTTCTTCTCCCTCTCTCTGTCTCGCGACGGAAGTTTTCCCGTCGCGAGACTCGCTGCCACGTTTTTGTCCACGTCCTTCTTCATTCTCTCTATCTTCATCTCATGCAGTCCTCCTTCCTCTCTCTTCATTCTCTCTCTCTCTCTCTCTCTCCTCTTATTCTCCAGCATTCCAATCAATAGACTCTGGATAGATTCTAGAGAGATAAACTAATGAATACGAGGCACAGATATCAGTTACGAGACTTTCTATCGCATAGATCGTAGATCTGATATCTGGAAGGAATTCACTGACAGAGATTTTGAGGCTAAGCGTGGAGTACTCTAGTAAATTATTCTAGAAACTTCTAGAATACTACCATAATGGATAATAAGGAAAGAGAAAAAAATCCTACGGGACCTGGTAAGAACTAGGCGCCATTTCATGCGCAAAAGAGATTCCCTTGGGATCCAAAGTTCCGCATGAAATATGCAACGTAAAGAAGAAATCGAACAAATGGAGCACAGATTTCTTCAAGGAGAAGGAAAGAGAAAGTATGGTAGAAAATAATAGATGGACGAGTAAATGATGCACAAATCTCAAAAGAGATAGAAGAGAAGAGAATGAGAGAGTCCAGAGGACGGATCTCGACGGAGTATTTGAAAAAAAAAATTATTTACTGGAGATGCTCAGATAATTTTCTCCCGATCCGCTTGGAGAAAATGGAAGAACGAAGATAGGAAACGGTTGATGATAACATGCTATATTTACATCATAAAACATGATTTTTCATGCATATTAAAGCTTAAATGATTTCATTTACATGCATGTTATCATATTTATATGTATTTTTCTATTATTCTCTTAAAAAGTCATTATAATCTCAAAATACTTTAATTTAGGGTTAATTTTTATAAATTAGAGTTTCATAATTTGATAACCCATATTTTTCTTGAGATTATAACTGTTTTTAAACATAAAATAATAAGAGAAATAACTTTTATAAACATTCATTTTATTTTCTAAAGATTAAAATCTTAATAAATGAATGTATTTTTGAAATAATAATTTTAACTCTTATTATTTAATTAATTTGACCTTTTAGAATAATAGATAATTAAATTTTGGATCAAATGAAAGAAATTTGGATTAATTTGGAGTTATATATTAAAAGTTATGAATTTTCTATTTTTAGGGATTTTTTCTGGATTTTTAAAACAGCTTTTTCTTATTTTATTTTCGATTTTTAATAATAAAAATAAATATTAAAAGGGGCGCGGACCCGCGGATGCGACGTGGCACGCAAGGCCACGTGGTCAGCGCCACGCGGACTCAGCGCAGACGCTTTACGTGGCACGTATATAATATATTATATTATTATTACTATATATATTAAAAAGGGTTCTTCAGCCTCGCCTAGATGGGGAGGGTATTAACCCTCTTAAATGTCGGGCCTTATATACCCGACATTGTCTCTAATTCTTTCCGTGTGGGACTAAGTTCCACACGTTCTTTTGATGCGAGTGACGTGGCGCGACGATGGGCGTTGGATCGGGCGGAGCAAAGGATCTCACGCGTTGATCGCGTGGCCAACGGACCATGATCAATCATATAAACACGTGCTATTTAAAGATAGTTATAACGGCCGGATCTAATGCGACGTGGCCGACGGAGGAGCGTCGATCGTGTGGAGCGCGGACCACCCGATCTGATCAAGAGCACGTGCGTAAATCAAGGCGTTATAACGGCCTGATACAGCGAGCGGGACCATCACGATCGTCGGATCAAGATCCAACGGACGCGATTTTTAAGCGTTTTTAAAACGCTTATTTTTCGGATCAGATCGTGACCGTCGATCACGATCCGATGGTCACGACTTAATTGAAACGGTCCACGATGGACCGTTTCATCGCAATCGTCGATCGTTTTGATCGGACGGTTACGATCAAAAAGCCCCTATATATAGATGTGTTCTTCACGTTCTTAAGCATCCGAGTAAGAATCAATCTAATTGACTCCGTCTAGACACCTTCCTTACTCGTTTCTCTCGAGTTCTTCCTCTTCCTCTTCAATTTCCGCGTCCAAGGAGGGGTAGAAGTCGAGATTTGGTGGAGTATTGAGTGAGAAATCGCAGCTTGAAGTTCGTCGAGGCGTTCTTGATTTTCTCCGCGATTAATCGGCTTAATCACGGCGATTTGATCGCAAAACAAGTTTAGTGGAAGCGGTTTTGCATGATTTACCTCCCAATCAAGTTTAATTTCTGTTTAGAATAGGATTTCAATTTCAATTTTGTTAAATTTCCTCTAAAATCGCGATTTCGCCGCTCCGAAATTTCTCTCCACTTCAATTCATGATTTCTTCGCGAAATCAAGTCCGATTTTGACGATTTTTGATTCCGTGGAATCGATTTGAAGTCTACTTTCTTAAAATACATTTTCCCCAATTTCTTCCATCAATTTCTCGCCCGATTTGATCAAATTTGAAGAACACGTCAAGAAAATCATTAATTCCCTATGGATTCGACCCATATTTACCATTATACCCCTCAATTCGAGTGAATTTCCTAAAATTGGTAAGTTTGGAATAATTTTTGACGCGATACCGCTTGAAATCGACGACCTCGCGGTCTCGTCTCGTCAGTTGACGATAATACCTTCGCGTTGGAGAGAAAACTGGCAATGAGATGAGGGTGGGCACTAGACGATATCAGGGATACAGGGAGCACAACTATTTATTTAGAGAGAGAGAGAGAGAGAGAGCTGATAGAGAGAGAGAGAGAGTCATTGAGAGAGTAACATTCAGGGACGCAGCAGCACCACCCACTTGGTCTCATCAGAGAAGCATCCGGTTCCCTGCTCAGAAATCAGCGAGCGAGAAGGGAGAGAGAGGCTAGTGAGAGAAACCCAGGGAACTCAGTCGTAGAGAGAGAGAGAGAGAATGAAGAGAGAGGAAGGAGGACCGCGTGAGATGAAGAGAGAGAATGAAGAAGGACGTGAACAAAACGTGGCAGCCAGGTGCAGGACAGAAATCACAAAACCATCCACCTCAGCGTGAATGCTGACGTGGTGCCACAATCTGGACATAGAAAAAGGTGGTGCCACAATTTGGACCTAAAATGAAAGGTCATGCCACTAAAAGATGTTTACCCTTGAAATAATAACTCTTGCTATAAATATCGTGAACTCCATCCAAGTCCCTAGAATCTAAAATAGATTAGAGAGGGATAAAATACGAACACAAGGATATGATAACAATTATTATGAAAACTCAATAATGTATATAAAAGTTAGACGAAAAGATCTCAGAGATCCTGAATAAAAACACTCTATCATTTTTCATGAATACTCCCACCATTTCTCTATGGACTTGACTTCCCCCTCTCTTCTAGGACCTTTATAGAGAAAATAATCATCGATAAAATGAAAATTATACTATTAATGTCATGTATTTTATGTATTTATTCACATGAACTGATGATAATTGAATATTGTCATGGTTTAAAATGATTATTTATTTTTATAAGAATTTTCTGATTTTTTATTAATTTTTTGGTATTTTCTTTGGAATTTTTAGCTTCAAAATAATTAAGAAAATATTTATTAAATATAGAAAAAGTTTTAAAATTAATTTTTTAGGAGATTTTCACCATCCTGCCACATGGTATCGCGATTGTCATTTAACACATCAATCATTGGTTGCCAACAAGGGATCCATGGGGAAAAGAGGAAACCTTCAAACAAATTATTGTATTGCATTAAGGAGAGAAGACATAGACATAGGTTTATGTAGAGATAGGGATCTAGGAGAAGAGAGTTTTAGAAAGAGAGGCCTTTAATGGGCTTCATAATATCCTCTAACACTCCCCCTGAAGCTCGAGCATCCCCACAACGAGCTTGCCCAAAAAAGTATAAAGACCCATAAATGCTGGCACATGCACTCGAAGATACCAACGTGGGCACTTGGAGGCATAAAGGCGTTGGAAAGGCTACTTGGAGGCACTAACAAGGGCTCACAGAGGCACTAGCAAGGGTGCCAAAGGCATTGTATAGGCTACTTGGAGGCTCTAACAAGGGCTTACACATGCGCTAGCAAGGGTGCATGGAGTGATGGCACTAAAGTGGTGGAGCTAACATGATTCCACATGCTTGTGTGGTGACACTCAACATTGCCTAGAAGTGTCGTGTGGTGTTTAGGTGGCGTCTAAATGGAGCCCATTAAGAGGAGTATTGGTTATAATTATATATATCATACTCCAAAGGTATTTTAGGCTGATTAGATAAATACTTGCAGCCAAATTTCCTTAATTTTCAGATGTGGTACTAATTTTTTGTTTTTTTAATTTTTCCAATGTGTCACACCCAGAGTCATTGGATTAGACAAATCATCATCATTCACTATAGATCCTCCATTTTCACTGAAATTGAGGGGTTGTAAGTGACACAATCTAATTCAATATCAATTCACTTTATTACCCTCAATCAATCTCAAGCCATTCATTGAAGGAGTTATCAGGGTCCAATTAAAAAGTGTTTGGTTGTCTCCTAAGCAATACATGGCGCAATTCAAGGTGTATCAAGATTTGACAGCACCTATTAAGTGATGCTTCATATACACTTGATGAGGTGGAAAAATTCACAATGTGCCATTTAAAAACTAACAAGCACAACTAAAAGGCATTGATATGCTTCTCTCCATTTAATCATAGTTGTTGTTTGCATTTGAGGTGATGATTTGACCACCAAGCCCAATTCGAAATCTATTTAAGACTCTCTCTTGGATGGTGAAAGATTTCTTGACAAATCCGATCAATAAAACTATTTGGACAACTTCCTTGAATATTTTGATTGAATCATGTTCAAGACTCATTTTCATGTCCATTGAGCATTTGGGAGAAATTTAGATTTTTTATTAGAAATTTGGGAGAAATCACCACTTGAACCTCAAATTTTTCATAAAATTGTGGAATGAAAAGCCTTTTGATTTAGGGATTAATCAAATCAATATCGTCATGGTTTTAGGCCATTTACTGCTCATTTTCTCTTATATATCATTATTTAGCAATACATTTCTACTTTGACGACTAAATTGATAGAATTTAATGAATTTTTCGTCACTTTTTCTCTCATCGTAAACAATTTTTCTCTAATTTCACTTTATATGGATTCAAAACCATTTTTGTGATTTTTTTAATTCCTTGGAAAAAGGTCTTTAAATTTTTCTTTATAAATCTGTGTTTTTCCCTGAATTCTCACCCCCTATTCATTATCTAATTTGATCAAATTATGAGCACTCTAAAAAATAAATCCTAATTCTCCTTGGAATTAGCATGATGTGGTACAAAATAGGATAATCAAACTTTCTCAAGGGCTGGTGTTTTGATAGAGAGATGTTGCCAATTTTTGAAATTGATGACCTTGAACTCTCTAGGTTTAATCCCACAATTTGAGAGGAGGGGAATCATTTTTATAAACATTGAAGTGGAGTTTCTATTCAATGAATTAGACCAAATTTCACAACAAATGTGCATGAATCACCCAAATATAATATGAGAGGCTATCCTAGGGTTCTCAAAAATCTTAAAAGCAAGAGATTTTGAGGAATGATGATATATCACACAAAATAAGAGAAAGAGAGTACCTTAATAGAGATTCTTGACTAAAATAATCTTGTTAGGGAAAAATTTGAAATCCCTATCTTGATTAATCCTTTATTTGAGGTAAAAGAGATAAGGGAATGAAGAGTATTGTTGAAAAGAGGGAAGAGGGGGAGAATGAGAACGAGAAATAGAGAAATGGTGGGTGTGTGTGGTGGACTGGTGTTTGGATGAGAAAAATCGAAGGTAGTTAGGGAGATAAATTTATAGAAGAGAGAAAGAAAGAGTGGGGGAACAATCTGATGGATATTATGTGGCCTATAAGCCAATCAAACTTCCATGTATCTTGTTTATATTCATTGAAATAAATTTTATTCATTGTCATTCTTGTGTGATATTTGAAATGAAGTCCATGAAGATATGCAACAATACAATGAATTATGATGAAATCATAATACAATGATCACTAATATTTATACATATGTTCTAAACATTCCTATTCTTGGGATATTTGAGAAGGATATCAAATTATTTGGAAAGAATAGTATTATCTGATCGGACTCATATGATAAGTATGGCTGATCACGTAGCCATTGGCGTAGAGACACTAATGGTAGATTATAGGTGTTCTTTGGAGAAAGAGTCACTAATTTGATCTATATGAATCTCAAAATGGTATTATACCTAATTTGTAATCCATTTGATTCATGTCGTGGTTGTGTATGTGGTCCTTTGACTTGAGACACCAAAGACATCTTATGGATAGATAGTCAAGTTTTGATTATTTCTTATGAATCCCTTGCCACGAGATCTCTAAAATGTCATATCTTGGACAGAACATTAAGTCCTCGAAGATGATTGGGTGTTCAAGATGAGATCATCTACCCTTGATATTTGTAGTGATTGACTCTATGAATGAGATGCGATGAAATCCATGGCTAAGGTAGTGGAAATATTGTAGAAGGGGTTCTTAATGATTTCCTACATGGATCAATACTAACTTGAGTGATCGATTAGGGTTTGGCAGTTAATCATACCCTAAGTTATTTATGAATTTCGTGTACATGAAGGATTATATATACATGAAAATTGATGATACAAGGTTCCATAAGAGAGTTCTTATATACTCTATATTTCTTAGAGTACATCCAACGGGGTGGTAACTCAACTTGTCGATTAGGTTAAATTGATTATTAATTAATATATATATATAAATATATTTATGTAGATAACTAATTACGGTTGACAAATAAGGTGTAATCAGGTCTATATAGTTATTAACAAATGAGATATATAGACCTAGGAGTCACACACATAAGGTCTATTGATGTTGGTGGATATAGACCTAATTATGAGGGTTTTATGAAAAAAATTTATATACCAAATGTCTATAAATAGAGAGAGAATAACCACAATTTAAGGTGTCTATATAATGATGGGTTCCGAGGTTGATAAGCCTTCGAATTTTCATCAAAACATCAAATGCAACGAATACATTGAATCGAATATTCAAAAATATTGAGGGACCAAGAATAGATGATCTTATCATCTAGTACATATGAGAAAACATACTTATAAAATTCCTTTGAAAGAGTTATTAAAGCTATTCAAGTGTCTAGCTTCTAGCAATCTCCACATGGTTTCCGAATGGTTAGATCTCCTCTTCAAAAATCTTCACCAAGAGAGAAATATAAGAAAAGAGAGAATTCTCATAAGGTACCTTGAGTTATGGTCGTTCTCCCCCTATGTATAGACATTTGCAGTATGAATTTTTCATAAAAACCTTCATAATTATGTCTATATACACCAATATCTATAGACCTTATGTGTGTGACCCTATAAATTTATATATCTCACTAGTTAATAACTCTATAGACCAAATAACATATTATTAGTCAACTTTAGTTAATTATCCTCATCAACAAATAGATTAATTAATCAATGATCAATTTAACCCAATCGATAGGTTGAGTTTCCAGCCCATTGCGTGCCGATGTACATCACGTACTCTTAGAGATATGGAGTATGTAAGAACTCACTTATGAAACGTTTTTGTCATCAATTACTATGTATGTATAATTCTTCATATGCATGAGACTCATGAATGACTTAGGGTATGGTTAACTATCAAACCCTAATCGGTCACTCAAGTTAGTACTGATGCATGTAAGAAATCCTTCTCTAATATTTTCACTACTCTGGCCAAGGATTTCATCTCATCTCATTCGTCGAGTCAATCTCCTTAAATACCAAGGGTGGATAATCACATCTTGATCAGACAATCATCTTCATGGACTTCATGTCGCATTTAATATATGACATTTTAGATATCCCGTTGTTGGGGATTCGTAAGTCATAAACAAAACATGATCATCCATCCACAAGATGTCTTTGGTGTCTCAAGTCAAAGGATCACATACACAACTGTGACATGAATCAACCTAATTGATAATTAGGTATAATTATCATTAAGAGATTCATGTGGATCAATTCAATGAGCTCTTTTTCCAAAGAGCACCCACTATCTATCCTTAATGTATCCACACCGATGGCTACAAGATTAACCATAATCGTCATATGAGTTAGATGAGATAGTGATATTCTTTTCGAATAATTTAATGTCCTTATCAAATATCTCGTGAATAGGAATGTTTAAAATATATGTTTAAAGACTAATGATCATTATATTACGATCTCATCATAATTTACTTAGTCATTGCATATGCTCATAAAATTGATTACAAACATCACACATAATTGACAATGAATAAATTTTATATCAATAAATATAAACAAGATACATGAAAGTGTGATTGGCTTATCGGCCACATAATATCCATCAAAGTCATCACAGGGTTGCATGTGGCACATCCATCATTGAGGGATTATAACGGAACGAATCAATGTGGTCGTTAATTGCACACCGATTCGTCTCAACAATAAAATCAAATTTACCAATTTAATAATTTAATCACTAATTGAAGGGTATAATGGTAAATAAGGGTCGAATCCACGGAAAAATAAAGGGTTTTCGAGAGATCTTTTAGAATTTGATCAAATCGGACAATGAATTCGTGATAGCAATTAGGGAAATGGTAGATTCAGATAGATAACTCAAAGACGAATCCACGGAATCAAAAATCACTCGATTTGGATTTGTGTTCGCGGAGAAATCAAAGAGCAAAGTAGAGAGAAATTTCTGAACGTGATTAAGAGAAATATGAAATTAAAAGACTAATTAAACTAAATTAACAATCCTAAATTACAAATTGATGATACATGACAAAAGATTAGAGGAAAAACACGTAATCTAACCCAAGATAGCGATCGAAATGATCCAATTAATCGTCGGATTAAAGGCTTTTCATTCCGCGATTTTGAAAACGATCATCGGTGTTCAAGAGATGAATTCTCCTTAATCAATTGATGAAATCTCACTTTTAATCACTCCGTGGACGCGGAAATGGGTTTAGAAACGATTAGAAGTGAGAGATTCAAGGATAGATGTGTATAGATAGATCAATTGAGCGAAATCATCCAAGAATACATAAAATTTTCTAAGAACATCTCAATTTATAAGCAATTTGGGTGTAATCGTCGGATGAAACGCTCCATCTTTGATCAATGGCTCTGACTGATTGCATTAATGCGAATCGTTACGGTTAAGTCCGGTCCGTTGGATCGCAGATGGAGCACTCAGATAAAGCCACGTGATCGCGTGAAGTTAAGTCGTCGCATATCGCCTGACGTTCGATCTTCTTTGGACATCTAGATGTCTGCACGTGTCCACGGAAGTCCATTAGATGCGTTAAAGCTCAATCGTTATACTCTTTGATTAAACGGCTGAGATTTAAACATTTTAAAATGCGAATGGTCGTCCAATCAGAAAGCGTCACGAACCCCCTTCACTTATTGATGATCAACGATTTATATTTAACGCTCGATCGAACGCTCCTTACGATGCCACGTCTCCGTTCGTTTTAACCGTTTGATCGCGATGCGATCGAACGCTCCAGATCCCGCCACATCACTTGCGCGTATAAATAAATTGAAAATTCTATTTTAAATTAGAAAAATCAATTTTTAATTCCTGAAAATCCTTAGAAATTCATAAAAAAATTCATAAAAATTTAGAAAAATTCTAGAAAAATCCCTAAAAATTAGAAAATTCATAACTTTCAATTACAACTCCAAATTAATCCAAATTTCTTTGATTAGCTCAGAAATTTAATTATCTATCATTATAAAAAGTCAAGATATTTAAATAAAAAGAGAATGAATTATTATTTCAAAAATACACTCATTTCTTCTTGAAAAACAAAACTTTAGAAAAATAAATGAGTGTATATAAACATTTTCTCTTATTATTTATCATTAAAAACCTAATTATAATCTCAAATTTATATGGGAATAATCTATTCTAAAATACATGCTTAATTATGCATAATTATCCCTAATTCAGTGTATTTTGATATTATAACTTAAAATTGCATGAAATGATATAAATGCGCTCAAAGTATGATAACATGCATACAAATAGAATGTTTTATGCCTTATTTTGTATTAATAATCATGTATTATCATGTTAAGATTGCATGTCATCAGATTACAACTAGGTTGCACACCGATTTTAAACTTCCTTCTCTTGTATGATTTTGAACTTTCAATCTCATTATTAACCCTATAAATGAATAGTGATTACCATTGAAATCACCAATTCAATCTCATTATAATATTGAGGGTTAATATCATAAAAAAGTCTGAAATTTATCAAATGTACCAGATATGAGTCCGAACTTTTTTTTTGTCACATATGAGTCCGAACTTTTCAAAGTGTCCAGATATGAGTCTCAACTTTTCTTTTCTCATATAAAAGTCTGAACTTTTCAAAGTGTCCAGATATGAGTCTGAACTTTTTTTTTTTCCAGAAAAGAGTCCCGATGCTGACGTGGACAATGCGGAGAGTCCACATAGGCAGCCGGCTAAGAGTGGAACGACGTGGCAGCCACGTCGTTCCATCCTCGTCAACAGCCACGAGAGAGAGAGAGAGGATAAGTTAGATTTTGAAGGGGAAAAGAGAGAAGGAAAGCGAGTACGAAAGGAGAGCGGCGGCGGATCTGGGTGGAGGGCGGCGAGAGGAGAGCGGCGGGCCAGAGGCGAAGGGGAGAGAACCAGCGGCGAGAGGGAGCCCGGAGAGGTATGTTAAACCCGCACGTCTCTCGCCGCCGTTCTCTCTCTCCTTCTTTCTTTCTTTCTTTCTCTCATTCCGATTCCCCCTTCTCCCTTTCTATCTTTCGATTCCCCCTTCTCACTTTCTCTTTTTCTCTTTTTGTTTCGATTTCGTTCTCTCATGATCTCCCTCTCTCTCGATCTCTCTGTCTCTCTCTCGTTCTCTCTGTCTCTCTCTCTCGTTCTCTCTCGCTCGTTCTCTCGTTCTCTCTCTCTCTCTCTTGTTCTCTCTCTTTCTATTCCCCCCTCTACGGCTCTATCTGTCTTTCGATTTCTTTCTATTTCTTTCTCCCTCTCTCTCTCGCTCTCTCTTTCGTAATTCCATCTCTCTCTAATTTTCCATTTCCGTCTCCCTATTCCTCTCCTTCTTTCTTTTGATTCCCGCCCCTCTCTGTCTTCCAATTTTCTTCTTTCTATCGATTTTCTTCTTTCTTTCTTTCTTTCCAATTTTCCCTACCCCCTTGTGAATCCTTCTCTCCCTTTTTCTCGCCGTTCCTCTCATGATTTCTCTCTCTCTCTCGATCTCTCGTTCTCTCTCTCTCTCTCTCTCTCTCTCGTTCTCTCTTTGTCTCTCTCTCTCGTTCTCTCTGTCTCTCTCTCTCGTTCTCTCTGTCTCTCTCTGTCTCTCTCTCTCGTTCTCTCTTTGTCTCTCTCTCTCTGTCTCTCTGTCTCTCTCTCTCGTTCTCTCTCTCTCTCTCTCTCTCTATCTCTCTCTCTCGTTCTCTCTGTCTCTCTCTCTCTCGTTCTCTCTGTCTCTCTCTCTCGTTCTCTCTCTCTCTCTCTCGTTCTCTCTGTCTCTCTCTCTCGTTCTCTCTCTCTCTCTCTCTCTCTCTGTCTCTCTCTCTCTCTCGTCTCTCTCTCTCTCGTTCTCTCTCTGTCTCTCTCTCTCGTTCTCTCTCTCTCTCGTTCTCTCTCGTCTCTCTCTCTCGTTCTCTCTCTGTCTCTCTCTCGTTCTCTCTCTCGTCTCTCTCTCGTTCTCTCTCTGTCTCTCTCTCTCGTTCTCTCTGTCTCTCTCTCTCGTTCTCTCTCTCTCTCTCTCTCGTTCTCTCTCGTCTCTCTCTCTCGTTCTCTCTCTCTCTCTCTCTCGTTCTCTCTCGTCTCTCTCTCTCGTTCTCTCTCTCTCGTTCTCTCTGTCTCTCTCTCTCGTTCTCTCTCTGTCTCTCTGTCTCTCTCTCTCGTTCTCTCTCTGCTCTCTCTCTCTCTCTCTCGTTCTCTCTCTCTCGTTCTCTCTGTCTCTCTCTCTCGTTCTCTCTCTCTCTCTCTCTTCTCTCTCTCTCTCGTTCTCTCTGTCTCACTCTCTCGTTCTCTCTGTCTCTCTCTCTCGCTCTCTCTTTCATAATTCCATCTCTCTCTAATTTTCCATTTCCGTCTCCCTATTCCTCTCGTTCTTTCTTTCGATTCTTGCCCCTCTCTGTCTTCCAATTTTCTTCTTTCTTTCGATTTTCTTCTTTCTTTCTTTCTTTCCAATTGTCCCTACTCCCTTGTGAATCCTTCTCTCCCTTTTTCTCGCCGTTCCTCTCTCATGATTTCTCTCTCTCTCGATCTCTCGTTCTCTCTGTCTCTCTCTATCTCTCTCAAAAACTCCGTTCACTTCTCTGCTTAGTCCCAATTTTCTGCTTAATTTTCTGCTTAGTCCAATCTTAGTTTCAACTATATTGTCTCTCATTTGGTTGTTCAATTTCAGGATTAGGTCACTTTGGGAGAACTCCTGGGAGCTTGGAAAGGTGACGATGCTGATTCTCTCTCAACGCTCCGACTCTCTCAACGCTGATTTCTCTTGAAAATTTAGTTTCTTATCGATTTTAATTTATGCTTCAGTCCCTTTTTCGATATATGATCAAATTTCCCGAACCGAGGCGACTTTGCTTGCCCGGAGATCTCAAGGCCGCGAGAATCCAAGGTTTGTTCATGCAAGTGCGCTGCGAAATGCTTTGGAGGAGTTTTTTTGTAAACTATTGAAAGTAAATTATACCTTAGTGGATTTCACGATTAAGAACTCTTCTGGTAATATCTCCAAACAAGATAAGTTTTATGTTCAATTAGTTTATTCTGATATCAGTTGTTCATTTCTAATTGAAACCTATTTGTTACACAGATTCATAGCGAGTAACATTTATTCAAAGCAACAATGCCGCATGTTTCTTGCTTTCATCTTAGATAAAGGGTTTTGAAAAAGTATAATTGTGAAAAAGAAGGGAGAAGGGTCCTCTAAAATGAAGACCCCCCCCGTTGTCATTGAAATTAGCTATAGATTAATTTAATTGTATAATTGAAAAGTATAATTGTTCGTAGCTATAGATTAATATAGTTGTGACTATGTAGAAATAGGAATACATTAACTAGTATTCTGATGTAGGACATCTGGAAGAAGGGGAAGCCGGAGGGAGGAGGGAGCCGCGCGAAGGAGGGGAAACGTGGAGGAAGAAGGGGAAGCCGAAGATAAGTTAGATCCGGGGAGGGAGGAGGGAGCCGCGGGAAGGAGGGAATGCCGAGGAAGGAGAGGAGGGAGCCGAGGAAGGAGAGGAAGGAGAGGGAATGCCAAGGAAGTGAGTCCCCCACTGCGGAGGCCTCGGATTGGGCGATGGCGGTGGGGGCGTCGGGGTGGGCGACGGCGGAATCGACGTCGATGAGCATGGCCGGCGCGTCGGGATGGCCGGCTATGGCGGCGGCGTCGGGGTGGGCGACGGAAGAATGTAGGACGACCGGCGCGTCGGGATGGCCGACGGCAGGGGCGTGGGGATGGGGGACGACGGAGTCGACGACAACGGCCAGCACTTCGGGATGGGCGACGGAGGCGGCGGCCTCGACGTGGGGGCGGGGGACAGCGGAGTCGACGACGACGATGACTGCGGGGACTTCGGGATGGCCAGCAACGGAGGCAGCGTCGGCGTGGGCGACAGGGGAATCAATGACGGCGATGACTGCAGGAGCTTCGGGATGGGCGACTGCGGCGGCGTGGGGATGGGGGACGACAGACTCAACGACAGCGGCTGGCACTTCGGGATGGGCCACGGCAGTGGCTTGGGGATGGGGCACAGCGGAGTCGACAACGGCGACGACGACGGGCGCTTCGGGGTGGCTGACGGCCGCTGTGTGGGGATGGGGGTCGGGGGATTCGACAACGAGAAGAACTGCCGGCCCTTCAGGATTGCTGACGGCTGCAGAGGAGGTGACAACGACAGCGAAGGATTCTGAATGGCCGATGGTGGAGTACAGGTCATCCATTTCAATCTGAATATGAATTGGTTAACCGCCTTGGTTGTATCTGCAGTTGAATTAGCACTTCTAACGCTCGTCGGGGGACGAGGCCAGCTTGTCTCACGCTCGTCTTCGGACCGACCCCCACTCGTCGCCGGACTCGTCCACGAGACGAGGTCGGCTCGTCCCACCGGACACAATTTTATGTAATATTTTTTTATTTGCTGACTAAATAGGGGTGATGCCGAGGTCAGCATGTTTGGTGCTGAGTACGATAGTGACGACGATCCGGAGTATAGTCCAAGCAGTCGCGATGGGGGCGAAGAAAGCCAACAAAGTGATGTTTACACAAGTGATTCAGATGGATATTCAAGTCAGGAGGGGGACGATGAATTTCTTGCCAGTCAGAGAAATAAACGAGAAGATGTTCAGCTACAATTAGCTCTTGATGGGTATAACAGCGAGTATCAGAATTCGGATGATGAGGTACTGACACCTGACGACAGTGGAGATGAGGGTGAATGTACATGGCGTCGACAGAGGGGCGCAATGTATGATCCTAGTTGCCCCATCGACAAGATTAGTTTTGAAGTAGGCATGAAGTTCGAATCACCCTCCGAATTTACAACGACAGTCAAGAATCATGCAGTCTGGAATGGGTTCAACCCGCGGCTTCTAAAGTCAGCTGGACCAAAAATTGCAGCTGTGTGCGAGGAAAATTGCCCATGGCGGATATACGCAAGTTTTGATTGTATGAGGGAGCACTTTGTTGTGAAAACACTGAATGATAATCATCAGTGCAGTAGGGCCGCAAGAAACAGACACGCGGACTTCAATTGGATTGCGAACCACTTCTTTGATAAATTTCGCATGGATTTGAATTGGAAGGTCGTCGATATGATGCGAGAGATTAATGAACAATTTGGGATCATCGTTTCACGGCAAACATGTTATAGAGCTAGGTCTGCGGCGCGCGACAAGATTCAAGGAACTTTGAATGACCACTATCACTTGCTGCCAGCTTATGTTGCAGAGTTAAAGAAAGTCAACTGAAATAGTACCGTCGAGTTGGTGCTAGATAGAGACAGTCCGGACAACTCGATTAGGTTCACGAGGCTGTATATATGCTTCGAATCAGTGGCTAGAGGTTTTCTCGAAGGCTGCAGACACGTCATTGGTTTGGATGGTTGCTTTCTAAAAACTGAAACGAAGGGGCAATTGTTGAGCGCTGTGGGGAAGGACGGCAACAACCAGATGTATCCCATTGCTTGGGCAGTGGTTGAAGGGGAAAATCAGGCCTCCTGGACTTGGTTTATCGAACTGCTCATGCAAGATCTAGGCATTTCCGATGGTCTCGGTTGGACAATTATAAGCGATCAACAAAAGGGATTAGAGAACGCAGTGGCCAATCTGTTACCGCATGGGGAGCACCGGAATTGTGCAAGGCATATCTATGCAAACTGGAAGAAAAAAGGACATTCCAGCCAATTATTGAAGAAGTTGTTTTGGAAAGCTGTGAAGTGCACCACTCACCATGATTTCCAAAGGGTCATGACACAGATGAGCTTATCAAAACCACAAGCCGTGCAAGACTTTCAAAGTATTGGTGTGATGAAGTTTTGCAGAGCGTACATCAGTGAGTGGCCAAATTGTGAGGTGGTGGACAACAATATATGCGAATGCTTCAATAATTACATCCTGCAAGCTAGGTCAAAACGAATTATAGACATGTTAGAAGATATCAGAGTTGCCGTAATGCAGAGATTTGTTGAAAAAAAAGAGTTATTTTCCAATACAACTGACGAGGTATGCCCTCGCATTAGAAAGGTGCTCGAAGATAACAAACTCCAATCTCGAAAATGCAGTGTTAAACACTCAGGCAACTATAGATTCGAAGTTTCAGAGGCCGAACAGAGATTCATCGTTGACTTACATGGTAAAGCATGTAGCTGCAGATATTGGAATATAAGGGGCATCCCTTGTTCACATGCGATTGCTTGCATCCACTGGGTCAGGCAAGACCCTGACACTTTTGTCGCTGACTGGTACAAGAAGGAGTTGTACCTCCTAGCTTACAGTAAAGGCATCCCACCTATGAACGGCCGAAACCTGTGGACTGCAACTGAAGGGATCTATGTGTTTCCTCCCGTCGTGAAGAGACAACCAGGAAGGCCCAGGCGGAATAGAAGAGTTGATATCAGTGAGATGCAAGTTACGGGCCCAAGGTTATCCAAGAAAGGTATGCGGGTGAAGTGTACTCTTTGCCATCAAGTTGGCCATAATCGGAAGACATGCTCCCGAAGAAGGATAGAATCTGGCCAGGTATGAATTTAATTACTTGTAACTTCTGAATTGTATTCAATGTAAAGGAATGAATATTTTTTAATCGTTCGTGCAGGGATCGCAACAGCGGTGAAAGAACCAAATGTAGCCACGAGGTCAGCCGGCTTCATCAACCATAACTTTCTGGTGCTAAATTCGACTCATATCGACACTGTTGATCTGGTTCCTTCCTTATTGCTTAATATCCCAAACCTTTTACATAACAAAGCCGCCCCCGTTCCTGTCCAATTGGCTTTCCATTGCACATTGAACGAGCGAGAGAGAACGAGAGAGAGAGAGAGACAGAGAGAACGAGAGAGAGAGACAGAGAGAACGAGAGAGAGAGACAGAGAGAACGAGAGAGAGAGAAGACGAGAGAGAACGAGAGAGAGAGAGACAGAGAGAACGAGAGAGAGAGACAAAGAGAGAACGAGAGAGAGAGAGAGAGACAGAGAGAACGAGAGATCGAGAGAGAGAGAAATCATGAGAGGAACGGCGAGAAAAAGGGAGAGAAGGATTCACAAGGGGGTAGGGAAAATTGGAAAGAAAGAAAGAAAGAAGAAAATCGATAGAAAGAAGAAAATTGGAAGACAGAGAGGGGCGGGAATCAAAAGAAAGAAGGAGAGGAATAGGGAGACAGAAATGGAAAATTAGAGAGAGATGAAATTACGAAAGAGAGAGCGAGAGAGAGAGAGAGAGGGAGAAAGAAATAGAAAAAAATCAAAAGATAGATAGAGCCGTAGAGGGGGGGAATAGAAAGAGAGAGAACAAGAGAGAGAGAGCGAGAGAGAACGAGAGAGAGAGAGACAGAGAGAACGAGAGAGAGAGAGACAGAGAGATCGAGAGAGAGGGAGATCATGAGAGAACGAAATCGAAACAAATAGAGAAAAAGAGAAAGTGAGAAGGGGGAATCGAAATATAGAAAGGGAGAAGGGGGAATCGGAATGAGAGAAAGAAAGAAAGAAGGAGAGAGAGAACGGCGGCGAGAGACGTGCGGGTTTTACATACCTCTCCGGGCTCCCTCTCGCCGCTGGTTCTCTCCCCTTCGCCTCTGGCCCGCCGCTCTCCTCTCGCCGCCCTCCACCCAGATCCGCCGCCGCTCTCCTTTCGTACTCGCTTTCCTTCTCTCTTTTCCCCTTCAAAACCTAACTTATCCTCTCTCTCTCCCGTGGCTGCTGACGAGGATGGAACGACGTGGCTGCCACGTCGTTCCACTCTTAGCCGGCTGCCCACGTGGACTCTCCGCATTGTCCACGTCAGCAGCGGGACTCTTTTCTGGAAAAAAAAAGTTCAGACTCATATCTGGACACTTTGAAAAGTTCAGACTTTTATATGAGAAAAGAAAAGTTGAGACTCATATCTGGACACTTTGAAAAGTTCGGACTCATATCTGGTACATTTGATAAAGTTTCAGACTTTTTATGATATTAACCCTAATATTGAAATCCTCAATGACCATGTCAAATTTTCATATTTCCCTCTCTCCTTGGGTTAAGATGCATTCTTTTCTTATCCTCCCTCAAATGTTATTTATCTTTCACCCTTGGATTAATACTTCTTCTCTTCTTCCTCTCTCAAGACTCTGTGGTGCTTCCTCTTCAAGTTACCCTCATTTTCATTCATCTTCCCATTTCAAAATATTTGCATTGACTTTCAAGATGTTGCCTCATTGCACTAACGTCCTTCACTGCCACCTTGAAAACCTTGAGGAGTTTTCTTTCCTCGGAGATGTCTCTTCCCTTATTTCTTCCATTCATAAACCTTCTTGTGAGCTTCAAAGGTGCATCCACCTTCCCTGGGGTCTTGGCTTGCATCACTCCACCACTAGAGGCCCTAGTGTTGCTCCTCTAAAGCTTCCATTCACTACAAGAATATTATAGGTAGATCCAAAGAGGACATAGTTTATTTAAGTTTTCCCACACTAAATTGCATTCCAAAAAATGAAGAATGTCATTGATAGGGTTTTGACTCTTTTCTTTTATAGAAGAAAAGGCCAATTATTTCACTCATTGGTGTCTTATATATTTCCTATTGGGCCTAATGATGCACATACACCTCCTCAAATACTAGATTGTCCCAATTATACTACATACAAACATAGAGACATCTACAAGAGCCTATTCCTAGTCATTTAAATATAACCTTATGAGAAGATGTTATATTTGATATATGAATCTTACCCTAATTATGAACATGTATGCTAATCACAAAGTTTACAAGATTTTTGTTCTGATTCATTATTTCCATCAAGATTTTTTAAGCTTCTACATGGCTTCATGCCCCCTCACAACAATGACATTGACAATGGTGCATTGTTTAGGCATTGTATTGTGATATGAAGCCATGGGAACATGTGCCACATCCAAAGATCAGATAATGTCAATGAGATCTCTTATACTACATCTACATCTCTTATACTCTCTCTACATACTACAACCTACAAGTTATCTCTCCCTCACTCTTCTAGGCCTAATGGCTTGGTGGGCCTATTGGATCTCCCGCAACATTCCCAAAAATACTTGAGATCTATCGTCTCTCTGAATCAATACATACCCTAATTTCAAATTGTTGAATCTTTGTCTCACTCTCCAAGTTGTTTTAGTAATTCATATTTTGCACTCCGTTCTTCACTCACTTCGGAAAAAAGTTCACCTTGCTCAATTTTATTCACTCCAATTTTCCCTTGGATAATTTCACTCCCACTTGAATTTTCATAAAAAAGTTTTCTTCGCATGGAGCAATTTTTCCTAAAAAACTTTTGACCTTTTATTTTTTCAATCATAAAGATTTTTTTCTCAAAATTTTTAAATCAAATGTTTTTTTGTGAATTTTTAAAGCGTCTTTTCAAAATTTGGTTGAAATAATTACCATAACTAGAAATAAGTATTCATTTTAATTTTTTGTTATAAAAAATCAGTTTCTGAATCCAAATTATTAAATCATTTTTCTGAATATCCTTCAAGATAGATTATAACTTCTTTTATTTTATCAATTTTATGACGTAACCACTGTCATTAAATCAGTTCATGACCAGAAAATGGTAACTTTTCGATTTTTAAACCAGCCCTTTTCCATTTTTATCTTTTTCTTTGCAACAATTGTCGGCCAGTCAACACAATCCCTTGACTGGTCAACGTGGTTTTCTGTTGTAGCCTCCGACGAGGTCCGGCTGTGTGCCCTCGGATTTAGCCTCCCCAGTGGAACCCCGAACCCGTACGCTACAGGCAGGTGCCCCGATCAGCCTCGAAAAATTAGGGAAAGAATTATTTCTGATTTTAATTTATCCTTTTCTCGGGTGCGTTTCTTGGTGGAATGGCGAAAACACGATTCTAGGACTCGCGTTCGCAGGAAATTTCTTTTCGAAATTCATGGACTTCTTTCAAGCAATTTCATTTAGCTATGTACTATATGATTTCATGCAAATCTCTTGCATAGTTTTCATTTCCATTAAATCTTCTATTTTTTTATTTTTGCGTAACATTAATTGACGAGGCAACGAGGTCGTCACGACGCAAACGACCTCCGAGCCTCCCACGCCGCGTCACCTCGTTCCCTCGCTGTCCACATGGCACGTGGTCATTGGCATGTGCAACAACGGCCGATTCCCTATGCATCCTTTTGTTACCTGCAACCTGCGTGAACTGCGTTTCCTTCAAGTATTAAAGACGACGGGCTTTCTCGCTTAGGCCCACGGTCCGGGTTGCCGTCACTTCAAGAGAAGTTACAGGTCGCCTGGTAGTTGTACCGCCGCTTTCTGCCGGCGCGGCGGAGGACCCGGCACTTGGAGATCAAAATTGTCAATGCGTTCATCTCAAGACTCTCTTCAGCCACAGAATATTGCCCACGTAAAATCGGGAAAGCCGAAGGTTTTTGAACCATTTAAGCTTCAAGTATGTGACAGGGAAGACAAAAAAACTCCAGCGCAAGAAAAAGGAGGAGACGCCAGGCTGTCCCCGAGCATTTGAGCATGTGGAGCCGACGCTTTCCGCTATCCTCGCCGCCGCCGACAAACCTTCTACCCTCTCTCACTCGCATCACATAAGCAATTACTTACCAAAGCCATGACCGATGTTGATAAGAACGTGTTGTCGAACTTGTCGCCGCCAGCAGACATTGACAGAGACTTCGTCATGGATCCTCCTCGACGACCTGATTCCGACACCTTGAGGCAACTGAACGGCCAGAAGAAGAGCACAAAGCAACTTATCCGTTGCGGCGATCGTGGTCTCAGCTCTCGTCTTCGTGGCATTAATCTACCGTGAAGACGTCCGGTCCTTTTCCCAATTATCGTTCTCCAGGTACCAGCCGTCTGAGAATTCCGTCGCCGGTGGTGCGTCGGAGCTGAGGGGCTCGTCGCCGGCGGAGGAGCAAACCGTTAGCAGCGTGGAAGAGGTCGCCGGTAGTGCGTCGGAGCTGAGAGGCTCATCGCCGGCGGAGGAGCAAAGCGTTAGCAACGTGACCGGAGAAGGGCCGGAGAGGGCGCCGCCGGAGGAGGAGGATACCGGTGGTGGCGATGTTGAAGATGAGGGATTGTTGGAGACTTGCGATTTGTTCGCTGGAAAATGGGTGTTTGATGAGGAGAGCCGGCCACTTTACAAGGAAGAGGAATGTACGTTCATGACGGAGCAACTCACCTGCATGCGCAATGGTCGGCAGGACGACCGGTACCAGAAATGGAGGTGGCAGCCGACGAATTGCTCTCTCCCCAGGTGACCTGACCCTCTCATCCCATTTCGCCCACTGTCTTTCTCCCTCGTTCTGTATCTCCCTTCACCGGGCTCTCTCTCTCTCTCTTTTTGCGTCTAATCTCGCTTCACGGGGGTCTCTCCCTCTCGTTCTCACTCGTTCTGTATCTCCCTTCACCGGGATCTCTCTCTCTCTCTGTCTTTCTCCCTCGTTCTGTATCTCCCTTCTCCGGGTTTTCTCTCTCGCCCACCCCTTTTTGTCTTGCTGATTTTCTGAACTTGACGGGAGCGCTGTCGATGACAAGGTACGACGCGAAGGTGCTCCTAGAGAAACTGCGAGGGAAGCGCCTAATGTTCGTGGGCGACTCGCTGAACAGGAACCAGTGGGAATCCATGATCTGCCTCGTCCACTCAGCATCGGCGCCCGACCGCACGTCCCTCACCAGAAACGGCTCCCTCTCCGTGTTCCGCATGGAGGTCAACGAGATCCCTAAATTCCCGTCCATGAACCAAAAAAGGGAAACAAAAATTAAACCGTTGCCTTTGCAGGATTTCAACGCGACCGTGGAGTTCTACTGGGCTCCATTCCTCGTCGAGTCGAACTCCGACGATCCTGCCATGCACAGCATCGCTGACCGCATCATCGTACCCGAGTCCATCTCCAAGCATGCCCGCCACTGGTCCGCTGACTACCTAATCTTCAACACCTACATCTGGTGGATGAATAATCCTACCATCAAAGTCCTGTGCGCTCTCTTTCTCTCTCTAACTCTGTAACCATCTCTCTACATGGAATTATTGGATGAACTTTTCCGGCGCTGAACAGACGGGGATCTTTCGAAGACGGGTCGAAGGAGGTGGAGGAGGTCGAGCGATTGGCGGCGTACGAGAGAGTGCTCAAGACATGGGTCAACTGGGTTGATCAGAACGTTGACATTCGTCTCACATCGGTCTTCTTCATGAGCATGTCCCCTCTCCACTACAGGTTAATTACTCGTCCATCGCGATTCTACTTCCGTTGACCGCTGACAGAGGGGTGATGTGGCAACAGAAGCTCGGACTGGAACAATGCGAAGGGGATAAAGTGCGCCATGGAGACGATGCCGGTGGTGAATGCGACGGCGCCGCCCTACGTGGGAACGGACGAGAGACTCTTCGCGGCGGTGGATGCGGTGACTGGAAACGCAAAGGTGCCGATATCGTTCATAAAAATAACGACCATGTCGGAGTATCGGAAAGACGGGCATACGTCGGTACACACGATTCGGCAGGGGAAGCTGTTGACGCCGGAGCAGAAGGCTGATCCGAAGGTCTACGCTGATTGCATCCACTGGTGCCTCCCTGGGGTCCCCGATGTCTGGAACGAGCTCCTCGTTGCGCACATCATCTACCGTTCTCCCACAAGACTGTGACTGCCCTTTGGAGGTTTCTTTGCCTACAAGGTTTTTTTTCCCTCGCATCCCTCTTCCCCTCCGTGTTGGGAATTCAATGGCTCATTCTAACGATTGTAAAATCGAAAATTGAGAAGAGATTGATACGAAGACAAGTATAAGAAGAAATTTTCGCCACCCCCAGGAACAAACCATCACCCTTTCCCCCACGAAAGACCCAAAAGCACCTCAGGAACGCATCCCAATGCAGATTTGTTGATGGAGGTGAAGTGGACGATTTAGAGGGACATACGTAGTAAAGGGTAAGTGGGCCTTATGGGCCTTGTTAACAGAAAACCATTGCAAAATCCCCATCAAGGTCCCCATCAATTGTGAAAGAATTCTTTGTGTGTGTGTGTGTGTGTGTGTGTGAGGGGGGGGAGAGGAAGAGAGAGAGATGATGATGATCATCATCATCATCGTCATCATCATGAAGATACAATTGCATTCTTTCTCTTCTATCTCACTATCTTCATGATGATGATGATGATCATCATCATCATCATCATGAAGATAGTGAGATAAAAGAGAAAGAATGCAATTGTATGTGTTCCATCACAAGGGGGTTTACAAATGTTTGAAAAGTAGAAAAATGATTTCCCTACCAAAAGGTTTGCCCAATTAGAGGTGGTGCCCTAACATCAACAACTCTATTTTGAAGTAGCTGAAATGTTTCAAATTAGTTATCTTGAACTCGTTCAAGGAAGTTTCTGGCTCACCATCACCTTCCTTAATAGCTTGCTTCACACAACCAAATTAATCGCTTTTCAGAAAGTGACTTAATGAGGACATTACCTAGTTGGTCTTTGCTAAAGATTATTTGACATTGGTTTTTGGCGACTTCCTCATGAAAAGATCATTATTCAATTTCAATACACTTCATGCAAGTAAGAAAGACCAGATTCACTGCCAAGCAGGTGCTGTGAGAGAGGTGAGAAGGTGTTGGATATGGTGAGTTTTTGGAGTAAGTATAAGGATGTCTACATAGATGAAGATGAAGATGGTTGACAAATAATATAAGGAGGGATCAATATTCAAGCTAACAAAGACAAAAAGTTGAAGGTAACATTTCAGTCTCTAAACCATTTGTGCAACGATTGTTTAAGGCCATACAAGGATTTGTGCTAGGTGACATGATGGGAGAGGAATACCGACGATGGGTAAGCTAGGTGGACATACTTAAGTAGATGAACATATCTTTCGTGATTGACAAAAAGGGCTAAAAGAAGGTAATCATAGTGGTCTTGATGAGGTAATTGAATATATCAAAACAATCAAAACTTATTAGTTGATTATAGCCTTCAATGATAAGTCACTCTTTGTCCCTATGCAACATACTGAAGGTAACACATCCATTTTCATATGTTGAGATGCATGTTTGATGTCAAAGGAGCTACGGTTCATGATGATGGGTTGTGAGGTCGATAAGTCTTCTAAAATTTTGATAAAAATATCGAGTGCAATGGAATAAATTGGATCAGACATTCAAAACATTGAGATACCAAGAACAGATAATCTTATCATCTAGTATGTATGAGAAAATATACTTATAAGGTTCACTTGAAGGAGTTCTTAAAGCTATTCAAGTGTCTTGCCTCTAGCAGTATACACACGATATTTGGATGGTTAGATCTCTTCTTTAAAGCTCTTCACTGACGAGACGGGACCGTGAGGTCGTTGATTTCACATGGTCTCTTGTAAAAAATATTTCCGAACTTACCAATTTGATGAAAATGCCTCGAATTGAAGGGTATAATGGTAAATAAGGGTCGAATCCACAAGGAAATAAGGAAATTCTTGATGTATTCTTCGAAATTGATCAAATCGGACGATGAATTGATGATAGAAATTGGGGAAAATGGAAAATTATGAATGAGAACTTCAAATCGATTCCACGGAATCAAGAATCATCAAATTGGTCTTGATTTCGAGGAGAAATTGAAGATCGAAGTGGAGATAAATTTTCGGACGAAGAAATCGCGATTTTAACTAAAATTAACCAAAATTAAACTTCAATTCCTAATCTAAATTGAAATCAAACATGATAGGAAGATAGATGATGAAAAACTGCTTCCACTAATCCCAAATCGCGATCAAATCGATGCGACTAAACCGCCTAATCGCTTAGAACACCAAGAACGTGAGGAGGAGATTCAAGCGTTGATTTCTCCTAATCTATTCAAACAATTCTCGATCTCAAAGGCTCCTGAGGTGCGGAAATGAGAGTAGAACACGATAGGATCAAGAGAAACAAGAGGGGAGGTGTCTAGACAGATCAATTTCTTGATTTCCAACTCGAATGCTTTAGAACATCGAAGAACATGTCTTTTTATAGTACATTTGGGCGTAACCGTCCGATCGAAACGATCGACGGTTACGATGAAACGGTCCACGATGGACCGTTTCAAAAATATCATGGCTGTTAGATCTCGATGGATGGTCCAGATGAAGTTTGATGAAATGTGTTTATAAAACGACATTGATCTCCGCCGTTAGATCGCGATCCGACGCTTCGGATGATCCCCGTGTGATGAAATCGTGGCCGTTATAACGCTTTTAAAACGCCACCTGCATTTTGATGTGATCGGTGGTCCGCGCGTCCACGCGATTGACGCGCGGATTTCCAAGGCGCCGACGATCCGACGCATCGCGAGTGGCCACGTCACCTGCATCAAAGACATCTCCGTGGAACTTAGTCCCACACGGAGAAAATTAAGAGAGGATATCGGGTTTATAATGTGCGACATATCTATGGGGTAATAATTCCCTTCCGATAAGCGGAAGGCTATATATTATAAACTATATAAGTATATATAAATAATGTGCATCTGTCACATCGCCGCGTAGGCGCCGCGTGGCGCTGCCACGTGGCCTTGCGTGCCACGTCGCATCCACGTGGCCCTGCGCGGAAATAAAACTGCTTTTTGCCTTTATTTTATTTATTTTAATCGTTTAAAAATCAATAATAATTCAGAAAATCCAGAAAAAATCCCTAAAAATAGAAAATTCATAACTTTTAATATATAACTCCAAATTAATCCAAATTTCTTTTATTTGATCCAAAATTTAATTATCTATCATTCTAAAGAGTCAAAATTAATAAATAATGAGAGTTTTAAATCTTATTTCAAAAATACATTTATTTATTTAGAGATTTTAACTTAAGAAAATAAATAAATATTTATAAAACATTTTTCTCTCATTATTTTAAATTTAAAAACCTCTATAATCTCAAGTAAAGACGGGTTATTAATTATTTATCTTTTAAATCATCATATTTAACCCTAATTTAAAGTATTTTTGATATTATAATGACTTTTCATGGAATGATAGAAAAATACACATAAGTATGATAACATGCATGTAAATGAAACCATTTATACCTTACTATGCATCAAAAATCATGTTTTATTATGTTAATGTAGCATGTTATCATTCACCAAGAGAGAAATAGAATAAATGAGATAATTCCCACAAGGCTTACTTGGGTAACTTAAGTTATGGTCATTCTCTCCTTACTTATAGACATTTTGTATGTGGATATTTCATAAAAACTCTCATAATTATATATATCCACCAACATCCATAAATATTATGTGTCTATATATCTCAATAGTTAACAACTCTATAAACCCAATAACACTTTATATGTCAACCTTCATTAATTATCTACATCGACATAGAGATTAATTAATCAGTGATAGTTTTAACTCCATCGATAGGTTGAGTTGTCAACTCGTTGGATGTCAGGTCGTACCACGTACTTTAGAAGATATGGAGTATATATAAGAACTCTTGTATGGATCTTACTGTCATCGATTAATATGTATGTATAATCCTTCGTCCGCTTGAGACTCATGAATGACTTAGGGAATGGTTAACTGTTAAATCTTAATCGGTCACTCAAGTTAGTACAAATGTGTGTAGGAAATCATCAAGAACTCTTACTCCAATATTTCTATTACCTTGGCCAAAGATTTCATCGCATCTCATTCCTTTAGTTAATCTCCTCAAATATTGAGGGCAATGACCCCATCTTGATCACACAATCATCTTCAAGGACTTCATGTTGTATTCAATATATGATGTTTTAGAGATCCTATAGCAAGGGATTCGTAAGTCATAATCAAAACATAATCATACATCCACGAGATGTCTTTGGTGTCTCAAGTCAAAGGACCACATGGGTGTTTACATCTTCACCACTTGGTTATTTACAAACTTTGTCTCCATTTGATTCTTTACCATCTATTTTATCTATCAACATCACCTAGAGATTGATAACATGCAATCTTAACATGATAAAACATGATTATTCATGCAATTTAAGGCATAAAACATTAGATTTATATGCATGTTATCATACTTTGAGTGCATTTTTATCATTCTATGCATATTTATGTCATAATCTCAAAATACACTAAATTAGGGTTAATTATGATGAATTAAGGATAAATAATTTTATAACCCATCTTTACTTGAGATTATGAATGGTTTTTTTAAAGTTAAATAATAAGAGAAATCATTTTTTTATGAACATTCATTTAATTTTCTAAAGTTAAAATCTTTTTAAAAAAATGAATGTATTTTTTTAAAATAGAAATTAAATCTCTTGTTATTTAAATATTTTGAATTTTTAGAATGATAGATAATTAAATTTCAGATCCAATGAAAGAAATTTGGATTAATTTGGAGTTGTATTTTAAAAGATATGATTTTTACAATTTTAGGGATTTTTCTGGATTTTTCCTGATTTTTCCGATTTAATTTTGATTTAAAATAGATTAAAATAAATATAAAAAATTGTAAAAAAGGCGCGGGGCATGCGCGGGTGCGACGTGGCACGCAAGGCCACGTGGAAGAGCCACGCGGACCCGCGTAGCGCGCCTACGTGGCGCTTTTATATCGTATATATTTATTTATTATACATATAGGTAAAAGGGTTCTTTGTCCTCCCCTATATGGGGAGGGTCATACCTATAGAAACCGTCGGGTATTATATACCCGACAGTTTCATTTAACAAAGTCCGTGTGGGACTAAAAATTTGTCTCACTTACCTTGCAGGCGACGTGGCGCGACGACGGGCGTTGGATCTCGCGGATGGGTGATCGACGAGCGTCGATCGCGTGAGCTGCGGACCACCAGATCAAATCAAAACCACGTGCGTTATAAACAAGTTATAACGGTCGGATAATATGCGACGTGGCAGCATCTCATGGCGCGATCGCGTGTACGCCGGGTGCACCCGTAGATCATCGTGACACGTGCGTTAATTAAAGTATTATAACAGTCCTCGATGACCTGGCGCTACTCATCTGGACCGTTGGATCACGATCTAAAGGACGACGTTTGATGCGTTTTTATAGCGCATATCACAAGATCAAATCTGAGCGTCCAAAGAAGATCTAACGGCCACGACTTATTCTCTACCGTTTCGAATTGATGCATTTATCTCGGCCGTTGATGCGGATTAAACGCATCAATCGTACGTTTTCCCCAATTCGCCTTATAAATAGACGAGTTCTTCGCTCGTTCTATGTATTCGAGGAAGATTTTCACTTAATCGACCTATCTACACCCTTCTTTTCTCGAATCTCTCATGTGTAATCACTTCTAGACTCGATTCGCGTCCATGGAGTGTTTATACATGAGATTTCGTCGATCTTGCGAGGAGAATTTGTCTCTTGAACTCCGATTATCACGTTTGGAATTCGTGGAACAAATAGCCGTCGATCCGGCGATTAATTGATCGATTCAAGCGTTATTTCGGGTTAGAAATCATCTTTTTCCCTCTTATCTATCGTCATGTAGCATCAATTTGTAATTCAGGATCTTAATTTAGCTTAATTTAGATTTTAATTTCAAATGTGTTCTTCATGAAGTTTCAAAAATTTCTCTCCACTTCCATCTTTGATTTCTCCGTGATTACTAATCCAAATCGAGTGATTTTTGATTCCACGGATAGATCTTTGAGTCTTCTTTCTAAAAACACCATTTTCCCTAATTTCTCACTTCAATTCATCGTCCAATTTGACCAAATTCTAAAAGATATCTCGAAAATACCTAAATTCCCTGTGGATTCGACCCGTATTTACCATTATACCACTCAATTCTCTCTTAATTCCCCAAATTGGTAAGTTCGGTATTATTTTTGACGTGATACCGCGTGAAATCGACGACCTCGTGGTATCGTCTCGTCAGAGATCACTTCACCGCCAATGCAACCATTAGATGCTCCGCCCTTATTGATCCCTCTTGTTTAGTTGTTGTTCCTTTAAGCTCATGCCATAATCGCACCACCAAATTTGCTCTTGATATCTTTCACCTACCCATTGCCTCGTGAATGAGCACTTGCTCTTGTACCCAACAACCTATCTGTAATTTAGCTTCTCATAAGCATCTTCACCCTACCTTTTGTTCATTTGCCCTTTTGGCGACCACCGAGTTTGCTACCCAAGATTTATCTTGAGGAATTTCAGGTGCTTGAGTAGAAGTCATTCATGGCCTTAAATGGCACATGAGAACTAGTGCAATGCCTCACTAATGACAACATTATCACTTGCAAACAGGGTATTATCCTTGAAGTAAAAACTTTATGGCATGGTGGCTCAGCACAAGGCTTGATTAGTGGCTTGAAGCTTCACTCGATGCTACGGTACCTATTATACTGATAATTTTTTTCTCTTCATAGTTTGCCTGACCTCTATTTGAGTACTTCTATCTCTTGCCATTGACCGTAGCGAGTCATTGCATCAATTGGTTATTTCTCATGGTTTTCCTTTATGGAAATTTTGAGGAATATGAATTTATTGAGAAACCTCTTGGGTACATTGCTCATGAGGAGAATTTGAGAATATGATTTTCTATGTCATGCTATTTATGGACTAAAACAATTGATCGCGTGCATGGTTTGTGAAGTTTAGTCGCCTACTCACTACATATAGATTGACCTCATGCATGGAAAGAGCCCATTTTATTGTTGAAGACCATGTCTTGTGGGTTTGGTACTTTTAGTTTATATTGATGACATCCAATTGATCAAGAGTGAAGGCATACTAAGAAGGCAATCTTCTTTATCACATTTGTGATGCAAGTTTTTTAGACACTGCATTACTTCCTTAGAATAGATTTTTCTTATCATCTTGGTAAATCTTGTTCTCTCTCAAATGAAGTGTTGCCAAGATATTCTTCAAGAAATAGGTTCACTCACCTATGAGATAGAATTTTTGCGTATGGAGGAACATCTCAAGTTCTGAGATACTGATTCACTAATATTGGAGGATGTTGACTAATATCGATGTCTCCTAGCGAAGTTGATTTCTTTGAAGATCACTTGCTCTGACATTGTTTATGTAATTTTTGTGTTGGCCAATTTATATAAGAACCTCATAAGGTGCAATGGGAGGGTGCCTTAAGAGTAATAACATACATTAAGAGACCCATTAGCACAAATAATCTACAAGAAACTCAATCATCTTCACATTGAAGATTTGAGTGTCGGATATGTTGCAGACGAATTAGACTGGAAATCATAATGATGTATTGCACATATGTCTCTGACAAGCTTGTCACTTGGGCATTCCTAGAAAATAAGAGGTAGTTTTCATGTTCTAGTGCTCAAGTTGAGTAGTGTGCAATGGATGATATAGGCCATGAGACGATATGGCTTAAATTACTTCTCCAACACTTTGGCTTTAGTGGTGCCGATAGATTCACTACTTCAACATCATTATCAAACATTTTAGGCATAGCATCTATTTATCATATATCGCTCCACACCCTAAACCCTTAACCCAACTTGAATGCCCATGCATATGCATTGTGATAACCAAACTACTTTCTTCATTTCAAATGATACTACATTTCACGAGCGTGCAAAGCACATTGAAACTAATTGCCAATTCATTTGTGACAAGGTGATAAAGGGAGTCATTAAAACACAACACACATCTTCATGTGACCAACTAATAATATCCTCATAGAGAGCATCCCTGGCAAATCCTATGTCCTTTAGGCCCCAAGTTGGGTATTTTTAATCTATATCCTCTAGTTTGAGGCGGATTGTTAGAATATGGCCCAACTAACTTAGCCCATTACAGGCCTCTATTCGGAATGAGGCATATCTTTATTTTGTTTTTTTGTCCTCTACATGTATATGATTGTAATCTCCTCTTAATCTGTCTATCATTAAATGCTTTACTATTCATAAATATTTGTATATGAAATAGGTATTTGTTATAGACATCAAACAAATAGACCCTAAATCACCTTTTTTTTAAAAAAAATCCCTAAGAATCAATTAAATATCCAAAAAGGTGAAGTGAATAAATAGATCAAAGTTTTTATCACCCCTAATTCCAATACTCACTTTTTGTGTCTACTTTAATTCATTATTTCACCACTATATTTTCCATAGACTCTAAATCTCTTTATACAATTAAATAAATCCATCCAAATAAAATTTTCATCAAAATGATTTTGATATATGTGATGATCAATCATTTTGGTCTTTATAAATCTTTATTTTGCACACTTATATTGTTGCAGAGTTTTTTAGCTCACATTTAGCATAATCGAATATATATCTTCAAACCACTCAATAGTTTACAATGAATTGCAAGACTTAAAAGCTAGAGATTATTTTAAAATTCATATTTTCTGAATTTATCCTTCATTAAGTCTGAAAACTATTTGCTATATTAAATTTCATATTATACATGATATATATGAAAAAAGAGTCAAAAGTTAAATGAAAGCCAACAATCCATTAGAAGGCAATTTTTTTGACCAAAGTCAACCAGTTGATCACATATTCACTCCTTTGACAAAAAATTAACCAATCCTTTGACCCAAAGTCCACCATTTCATTAGACAGTAGATTTGTTGACAAAAAATTAATTGATTCAATAGAAAGTCAATCTTATCAAAGTTCAATATTTTTGACAAAGTCACAAAATTTGACCAAAAGTCAATTATTTAATGGAAACTTTTGTATGTTGATCAAAAGTCAACCTGTTATTGAAATTCAACTACATGTCAAAAGTAATCCTAAAGAAAAAGGTCAACGTAGATATCATAATATCATTATAAAGTCAATGGTTGAGAGGCATGGGTCAAGAGCCACTTCATTAAAGGGGGTTTACCCATTTCAGTCTATGATAGTATACATGTACACTCAGTGAATATAGAAGAAAGAAGAACTTAGGTTTAGGAACCCATTAGAGAACTTGGTGGACTCTTGGTTAGTCGGGCTGTTGACTCTTGTTGAGTCAAGGGGTTGAAGATGGGATAGTTAAACGTGATGGACTTGTTCTCACCTTGCAGGATCAAAATTGGAAGACTTATTCGGAGAAGGCATGGAGTTGGAATGAGGCTAGAGGACTTTAGAGATGGAGGTCACACAAAAAGGAATATCGAGTGGTAAGAGAAATTGTAAGAGTCGACCCATGGGAGGCGAGCTATCAAGTGACAAGGAGATGCTCAGAGGAGTTGAGTTGTGAGACGAGTGCACATGTGATAATCAAGACCTACTCAAGTAGCGGTGAAGAGGTGACGAGACTGGAGGACTTAAGAGATGAAGGCTGGCTTGGAGGGAGTAGAGAGTAGTAAGAGGAGAACTAGGAGTCAGCTTGTGTGTCAAGGGGCAATGATAGTGCCAAGGAGAGATTTGAAGGACACGAGCAAGTAAAATCGCAAGTCAAGAGTTCTTTTGATCTGATTGTACCGGTAATTGGCTAGCAGTTGCTACTAGTGGGATCGATGAAGGGAGATAGTGAATGTAGGAGACTCGTCTTCTCATTGAGACTAGATAGGAGATGCACAAAGAATTGGGGTATTAAATCAACGAGCACGAAAAAGCTATGCCGAAAAAAGAGGCGCGAAGATTAGTTCAAATCAACCAAAATAGAAACATATGTACACAAAATTTGATAGCCTTCATCTAGACTATTATTTATAGAACCCAAGCAAATTGAAGATAGAACCCTGAAATAGCAAAAATATTTGGAGAGAATCATCCAATGATCTTGAGCAAGAAAACCCTACTCCCTCATATCTTGACAACAAACCAATCATCCAATCAGAAGCTTGAAGTTTAAATTTCACCGGAGAATCATCCAATCATTTTTAAACCTTCGTGGAACATATTTTTGGTTATTGATGCCCTACATCTGAGAGACAAGTTAAGCTCCGCTGCTCCGAGGGCACATCTAAACTCAACTTACTCAATTCTAAGCTACGATTTATCCATGGAGCTCTCACTCTCGAGCTCCACCATTCTTCTCGCGAGTAGGAGCAGTCCGTGATCTTCGCACGCCGTCAATGGCTTCTGTGCTCAATCTCGCTTCATCCATATCTATTTCAAGCCGGAATTTCTCGTGCCGCTTCCCCAATCTATCCTCCAGCCCTTCAGTTTCTTTCCACAGTGAGATATCTTCATTCAACGATCTTTCTTTTTACTCGTACATATATTTTTGCCTTAACTTTTTATATAAGTCTTCTTCAGGAAAGAGATTTTATGTCCAAGCTGCGGAAACTGATACCGACGAAGGTATCGGTTCTTTTTTCATATTTTTGGATTTCTTCACCAAGGCATTTTATTGCGGAGGATGTCTGCTTTTTCTATTTCATTATATTCTAACGAGAAGATTGGAATTTTTGTGCAGCAAAAGCTTCTGTACCGGATAAGGCGCCAGGGGGGGGTTCCAGCGTCAACCAGCTACTGGGCATTAAGGGAGCATCCAAGGAGACGGTAAACCATACATGCATTTATCATGATCTGACCTTTGATGGTTTCTCCTACACAGGATTTCTAATTAGAATATAATCGAGATTTCACTGGGTTTACTAAGAATTTGGGTTCTACTTTGTTGAATCCTACAGAATAAGTGGAAGATTCGCCTTCAACTCACAAAAGCCAGTGACCTGGCCGCCATTAGTGTGGGGAGTTGTCTGCGGAGCTGCAGCTTCTGGTAATGTCTCTTTAATGAATTACATATATAGATGCCTAAAAAAATGTCAAAAATTCAAACTTCTATGTATATTTAATTTTTTGTAAGGAAATTTTCATTGGTGCGTGGAGGATGTGGCCAAATCAGTTCTCTGCATGATAATGTCAGGTCCATTTCTGACTGGATACACGCAGGTAATCATATCGTTAATGATTAATGTTATTACTTATTTTATTTAACAGATATGGATTTATGCTGTAGACTATAAATGATTGGTATGACCGGGAGATTGATGCAATTAATGAGCCATATCGACCGATTCCATCTGGCGCAATATCAGAAAATGAGGTATTTAATATTCACCATTTTGTGAAAAGAAAGTTTATTCCCTGATGAACACGTCAAATGGAATAGGGTCGGAGACAGGATATTTTAATTTACATTTTTAGGTATTTATTGTTTCAAAAAATATTCTTGATACTGAAGTATGCAATGTAATCATTGAAAGTTGAAAAATGGGTGTCACGTTTTTCATGGAGGATTCATATTATTTATAGATATACAGACAGATAGAACGAGAGGTTGTATTTTATAGGGCTCACAATTGAGGTCTATGTGTATGGTTGCATGCCATGGCAAGTGAAAGATATGCGCAACATGTGTAACCATCTTCTTCATCTCGATTGCTAGATAATGATTTTTGGAAGAGAGAATGAGGCAAAATGAGGGTCCAACTCCTCTTGGGGAGACAGAGCCACATATATAAAGGAATAAGCAGGCCCACTTGAGCAGGCCTAATAAGAGGTACACAAAAAGGTCCAATAACCTAAGTACCAGAGATGAACACACAACATCTTTCTTCGCGGTGGTGATTCTTGACCATTGGATGAAATCTAATCGCTGAAACATTAGGGTTCGTTGAAAAAAAACATTCTAAGAGAGGGGGAGAGAAAGAGAGACGAGGGGTGAGATTTGAAAAATTTGCATGTCTTATTTTCATTCAAAATTTACAGCCAGTTCATAAAGCACATTGCAAAGAAACCCTCGTAGAAAGGCACTTAATGGTTCTATGGTTAGGCACATCTTTTGAGCTGCTCTCACCTTTTCTGCAGAATCGGTGGATGTGGCTATACCTGTTCTCTCCCGAGTTTTCTGCATTGCTGCCCCAATACAGAAAAAACAGAGATAAAGAGCAAAAAAGAGATTCAGTGAGAGAAAGAGATTGAGGGAAAATAGAGAGATGCAGAGAGAAATAAAGGGAAAGATATATAGAGAACTAGAAAGAAAGATGCAAAAAGGAGACAGATTGAGCAGAAGAGATAGACATAGAGAGAAGAGAGGGGAAGAGATGCATCGAGAGAAAGAGAGATGACGTTGTTATTTCGTGAACTCTAGGATTGTTAACTTGTCAGCTTCCTGCCTTGATGTGTGACATGCCGTTAGAGCATATATGTGCCTATTTCTCATAGGCACTTCAGGCACGTTTGGGTTTTTCTAATCCGCATGCCCAAGGGACCATTCAAGGGCGCTACATTTGACATTATGACGATTTCTTTCTCTATTCCTTTCCAGGTAATAACCCAGATTTGGGTGCTGCTTTTGGGAGGTCTTGGAACTGCCGGACTGCTAGATGTGTTGGTATGTTTTACCTTTTATCAGAGAACATGATTATACTGATATATTTTAGTCAAGTGTTTCTCTTTTCTTTTTAATTTCAGGCAGGACATGATTCCCCTATCATCTTCTATCTGGCTCTCGGAGGATCTTTGCTTTCTTACATTTATTCAGCTCCGCCTCTTAAGGTTTTAATTATTGTTTCCATCCATTGATTCTGCACCCATTTATCCAAACTTTATTGTCTTCAAATTAGCCACTGAATATATTACCCAATCACGATTTTGTTTATCCTTTCTCAGATCTGGATTCTGAGTTTAGTTTCCCGACTTCAGTAAAAAAATTTTGTAAATTTTGAAACCTAGATCTTGAACCTTAAGTCAGTAATTTCTCCTTCCGGATTTTTACAGTTGAAGCAAAACGGCTGGATTGGAAATTTTGCGCTGGGGTCTAGTTACATTAGTTTGCCATGGTAGTTCCTCTCACTCGCTCTCTCTCTCTCTATATATATATATCATACGCCATATTGGGTACTCATTAATATGCCATCTATCACTCTAGGTGGGCTGGTCAGGCTCTCTTTGGCACTCTCACCCCTGACGTCATAGTTCTCACTCTTCTATACAGCATTGCCGGGGTACTTAAAACAAATTTTACATCACCATCGATCTCCTGATGGTCAATGCTCTCTAATTATTTGCAATATTTCAGTTGGGAATCGCCATTGTTAATGATTTTAAAAGCATCGAAGGGGACAGAGCTATGGGTCTGCAGGTGCTTTTCATGATTTTAAATCACCAAATTAGAATAAAATCATTTCATGAATCACATAATTTGATCATTTAATCCTATTTTCAGTCTCTGCCAGTCGCTTTTGGAGTTGATGCTGCCAAGTGGATCTGTGTTGGAAGCATCGACATAACCCAACTCTCTGTCGCTGGTAGGGAATATAATCAATTATAAGAGTGATTTTCTAATTGATTATAATTTAGATTATTCAATAATCTGAAATATTCATCAGTTTCTTTTTTTTTCCGAAGAAAACAAGATGATGCTCTATTTTATTTTTTGCTTCGAGGATTCATGTGTTTCTTGCTTTCGATTGAAGGTTATCTTGCTGCTTCTGGGAAACTCTACTATGCGCTGGCTTTACTTGGGCTGGTCATTCCCCAGATGGTCTTTCAGGTGATCTCTCTCTCTCTCTCGCTCTCTCTCTCCACCCTATCTATATTTTTCCCCTCTCTATGTAGTCGTGATATGATGAACACTTTTGATGCAGTTCCAATATCTGTTGAAAGATCCAATCAAATACGACGTCAA
Source organism: Lemna minuta (assembly GCA_024174645.1). Classification (NCBI taxonomy): domain Eukaryota; kingdom Viridiplantae; phylum Streptophyta; class Magnoliopsida; order Alismatales; family Araceae; genus Lemna; species Lemna minuta. The sequence goes on along the minus strand of CM044102.1, from coordinate 7,995,140 downwards.
ATACCAGGTGTTTATTTCTCACCCGCCGTTGATTATTTTTTCTGGACGTATTTAACCATGATAGGATGATCTTCATGAACAGGCGAGCGCCCAACCCTTCCTGGTTCTTGGTCTTCTGGTTACAGCGTTGGCGACCAGTCACTGATCGAGATTCCACTCCCTTCTCTTGTAAATTACAACGATTTTCGCCGGTAGAATAAATTAACTCCCATTATTTCCCGGAAAATTGTTTCAATTCTATGTTTAGATTCATTGAATGTGAGATCGATCCATGGCTTACAAAAAAGTCAGAAAAATTGTGGGGTCAGCGGCGACTTCATAATGGAAGATGTGAGAGAGAGAGAGAGAGAGGCTGGTTAGATAGCGTCTCGAAGGGGGACTATCATCACGCTGACGTCATCAGCCGACCCACGGTCGACAGCTAGATGAACAAGCTTCTTGCAGGCGCCTAGCAGCGCCAGTTTATCGGATTTCGTGCATAGCGGTCTGGCTACATCCACCGCCTCTTGATTAGAGACCTGAGAAATAGATTGACGATGAATATTTAGAGATCGTTCTACAGCAAGAAAAAGTGATAGAAACCAGGGCCATGATCATAATCATACCTTGTCCCATAGTCCATCGGAGGCCAGAATCAAGAACTCGCTTTCAGGTTCGATTCTCAGAACTCTGGTTTCGGGTTCGGCGGTCACCCATTGCTTGAGGTGCCCATCTCCAATGCCCCGAGAAACCGCCAGGGAACCATGTAATCTCAGCGCCCCTTGGCGATAATCGAGATATCCGCCCTGCGAAAAAAACCCATAAGGTTGAGGGTTTAAATTAAGTTATTTTGGGGTGCTGGGGCGGGGGCGGGGGCGGGGGCGGTTTGTGTTGAATTTTAGGGAGCCATGTAATACTCACGAGCTTTTCGATCCGAATTCTTTCGTCTTCTCTGGAGGGACGATGGTCAGAAGTTAGGGCTTCAGCTACACCATCGCTGCTCATAACGGCGCGACAATCACCGGCATTCGAGACGATGAGATCGCCGTTAACAATCAAAGCCGTGACGCAGGAAACTCCGCCGGTCGCCTTCTTCTCCAAAAACTCTTCATCCGTTTTCAAGTATCCTGATCTCACGCCTTCTTCGAATCTGTGATCTTTGATTTCCACCAAAATGTGCCTGTCCAGGTTGTTCGCAGCGAAATCGACGGCTGCCGTGCCGCCGTGGCCATCGAATACACCGAAGAATGCCTGAAAAGGTAAAACAGATCTGTTCACACACAGCTCGCGGAGAAATAAAAACCGAAACCCTACCGTTTGAGAGTCTCCGTCCGACGAGACCTTGTACCGATCTTCCAACTCGATTCTTCTCCTCCCTCTCTTGCAGAAAACCGCGAATCGGCTCGAATCGGACTCCACTTCCTCGTCGCCGCGGCTAGAAATGGAGGCGAAATCGAGAGGCTCCATGGCGGGGATGTGAATTCGCTCGGGCCTTTTTCTCTTCAGCGCGGCGCTCGTTCCGGGCTCGGAAGGGGAAGAGGTGTCTTTTGAGAGAGGAGAGCAGTCGTCGCTGAAAACGAGCCTGAGATTGGTTCCTCCTAGACGCAGTCGGTAAGGAGAGGAAGGAGAATTGGCGGACGGTGATCCCCCTGGAAGATGCAGGTCGTGCTGCAGAGCAAGTGTGTCCGGAGATTGCTTGCAGACGTGAGAGATCGTGCGCTGGGAGGAGAAAACTGGAGATGCTGCCGCAACGGCTACCGAGCAGGCCATCTTTCTTGAAAAGTTCCTTTGATGGGGGAGAACGTCCCCGAAGTATATCGACTTCGAGGAGTAGATACGTTATTCCGCCGGAACCATTTAATAACAGATCAACGGTCAATAGAGACGCAATCCGACGCATTACTGGCCAGGAGCCTGTTAGTTCAAAAAGATTTGAGGGAGTACCAGATCGGTAAGTCAACAATACGGTCAATGGACTAGGTTGTTCAACGGCGCAGAAAAAGTCCCCGACGACTCTCTCTCTTCGTTCTATCTCCGTCCGTCGTTCTTCGACTGCGTGATCCTCGAGAAGACAAGGACCGGGATCCTCAAACTAAGACCGAGGGGATCACGTGCCAGATGATGGAAAGGATAACTCTCGGGGGTTTCTCACGTGCGAGATCCTCCAATAAGGACGAACTTCTCTATTCATAAATCAATTCAAACGACAATTTAAATTATATTAAATTGAAATGTCGATAAACGTTCAATGCCGCCGTTTGATAGCGTTGACTGAGAGATGCGAGGATGTCGGTCTGATTGCATCCAAGCGACACGTGTATGACGCTCTGGAACTAGTCTTCCGAGTCAACGCGTGAGTGGCATGGTATTAGACAGCGGGTGGACGGCAAGCGGGGATCTACAGCTGTCGATCGATCGAGAACGACCCGGTCATTCTTCTGGACGAGCAAAAGTCAAATTTCTAGTTCAACGATGAACTGTTCAACATTCTCTCTCTCCCCCTCGGCTGGACAGTCAGCGCTTCCACTGGCGCATTTAAGAAACGTGTTGTAATTCAGTGGCTCTGGAGAGGCCCAATAAGGTAAAAAATTATCGAAATTAAGGGAGTTTTTTTCACTCCGTAAAGATGACGCTAAAATCGAGGTGATGGACTCGGTCCTCCTTTTTCTTCGCCTTTCCGGTGCGATCTACTCGCCGCCGGGAAAATGGCCGCCGGCGACGACGGCCGGAATTCGGCGGCGAAGGCGGCGCCAATACCTCCGTACATGAAGGCCGTGTCTGGATCCATGGGGGGAATCGTGGAAGCGTGTTGTCTGCAGCCGATCGACGTGATCAAGACGCGGCTGCAACTGGATAGAACCGGGGCATACAGGGGAATCGCTCACTGTGGTACGACGATTTCCAAAACGGAGGGAGTTAGGGCTCTTTGGAAGGGGCTGACTCCGTTTGCGACTCACCTCACTCTCAAGTACGCGCTCCGCATGGGTTCGAATGCCGTTTTCCTGTCCGTATTCAAAGATTCCAACACCGGAGCTATTAGCCATCGGGGGAGGATAATGTCTGGGTTTGGTGCCGGCGTTCTTGAAGCTCTCGTCATTGTTACTCCATTTGAGGCAAGATTCTCGCTCCTTTACTGCGTAATTATCGTTGCTAACTTTCGTCTTAGTTGTGAAACTGGAGATTCGGTGATAATTGATTATTACATTGTCACTGATAATTGATGAGTTTTCTTACTCCGTGGAGGATCCACTGAGGATTTCAAATCTCTGAAAGGAGACGCAATAGGATAGAGCAGGGAGAGATAGAGATGGCCAGAGAGCTCAATTTGGACGTTCCACGTATGCCTACACACAGAATCGGATTACTTGAAGGGGAAAAAAAAATTTTATGCTGATTATCTGACATGCACACTCCAGCTGAGGAATGGATGTTTCTCATTCTCAGCTTTCGAATGGAGACCAGAGTCTCAGATAGATATCGTGGAAGTCTCTTAATAAGAAAGTCTTCTCATGTGGGGGATAGATATAATAATTTATTAGCTTCTTTTTGGTGTGAGTCCTGATCTATCTCTTCTTGCTTGGTTATATCATGAAGCATTTGATTATGAGCGGTAATAATTTGTTGTCACATAGAAGTTTGAGAGGTTCCTCCTATGAAATATTTATCTTATTGAGTTTGCACTTCATCCACAATTCATAAGTAACCCTGTGGCATAGAACTCAAAATTCAGCTTGCGATAGATCTTGACTTGATCCTTTACTTCTTCCTTCTGACAAGTGTTATCGTAATTCATCATCGTCAAAGTTTGTGTAAAACTCTACACCCATTGTATTGTCCATTAAGTTTGATCCCGAGTCCCACTGTTCCCTTGAGGTACCTCAGCACTAGCACACCATGCATGTGCAAGAACCTAGCATCATGCATAAATTGAGAAAGAATATGAGCCGCATAAGTAAAATCAGTTCTAGTGCGTCATAAACAGTAGACTTTCGATACTCATCTCTGAGAGGAGTTTTTGATGATTGAGCAACTTCGATCCCAATAAAATACTTCAGCAGTTCAAGGCTCTTGCTTTCAAACTGTTAAAACAGTTGCCCCAATAAATTTGCAATCTTGATGATCATGTCATCCAATTATACCGATAAATATTCTCATAAAAATTTCCTTACTGAAGTCTCCTTGTCAAAATGCATTCTGTGTCAAATTGTTTTAATCTTTGGTTATAATGAGCTCCAAAATACAGGCGGATCCTAATCTAGTCAATAGGTCTTTGTGTGACCTTAAACTTCTAAATGTGCCTCATATCTCTTTATGCTATCATCTGTTTCACATTTAATTGCAAAATAAATAACCCATCTAAAATAAATTGCTTTATCATTTCCCAGGTTTGGCTTTTTTTAATGTTTGCATCTTCATTCATTACTTCCATCCAGCTGGGTTTGCATTTACACTTTCTCCACTGTCGTTGGACTATTAATGGATTTTATTTGTTTAATAAAGGTTCTGAATTTTGAACAAAACTTTTTGAATGTGTTAAAACTAAAATATTTCAGTACTGTCTTTACACATTTCATGATCCCTTTTTCAAAGAGTTGGATCGACTTAGATCCTAGGGTTTTTCTTCATCAGCTGACTTCATATCCTTGTCTTCTGGGCAAGCGACCTATCTGAGCTCACTTCCTTCTCTTCATCTATCTCCTTTGTTGACATTCCTCTGATGTTTTGATTGTTCTGCCTTGTATACATGTATGGATACAGTCTGCTGGATTCCGTCTACTGCCCTTTTCTATCCTGGGTTCTATGTTTCAGTATCCACAAGCATTGTCATGCATAGAGTGAAAGGAATCAAATGAACTAAATTCATTTCAATTTCCTCCAAAGAAGAAATTTTCTTTGATGAAGGTAGCATCATCGTGATATTATCTTCAAACACATATCATTTAAATACATCTCAGTGGTTTGGAGGCTATTTTTTGGTCTGGATTAGGAAGAGGTTAGGATATCATTCACACCCAAATGCCTTGGGTTTTAGATAAGTCTTCAACTGTGCCTTTTGAAAAGGGGAGAAGAGAGAATGAGGCGAATGAGGGTCCAATTCCTCTAGCGAGAGAGCCCTATTTATAAAGGATTGAGTGGGTTCACCTGAGTGGGCCCTATAACGTGTATAAGAATGAGATCGAAGAACCATAATGTGAGAGATAAACACACACACAACCTAATTTTTTAATCTAAAACATCTCTTCACGGAAAAAAATCTTTATTTTATCTAAAACCCAAATACCTTAGGTGTTAGATTATTGAACTTTACCTATGATTAAAACATCATTATTCTCTATAACTGACTTTTGCTCCAGATTTTGTTAGGGAAGCCTATTAATCATTTGATTTGCGGTTAACATTGCTTCTTCCCATAGCATTCTTGGAATATTACTCTGCAACATGAGTGCTCTGCCTTTCCCATTATACAACCTAATTTTTTATCTGCTCAATCATTCTGCTAAGGGGCATACTGGTAGTACTGTAGTTCTTGGGCACAAAACAGGGAAATACGAGGAAGATGAGAAAGCTAATGGGAGCACTTGGGGAAGCTCTGATGTCTCCTTATCCATATCTGGTAGACCGGGGTTTCCTCTTCTTACCTAAGTCTACTCCCTTGGGCTGCCCTAGCAGGTATTTGAGGTCTCTGATCCCTTAAATAGGCTGGCCCGTTGAGCCCAATGTGTTTGGAGCCCATCAGTTCTCCAATCTTGAAGGGACACCTTGTCCTTGATGGCAGTGGGGAAAATGCAATGATGGTGGTGGTAGCAATGGTGTCCATAGCGTGAGGTGGCTGCACACGTCAAGCGTGTGTTCCTAAGTTTGTGAGACAGCTCCTCCATGAGATTTTGGCAGAGTTCCCTGAAATCTAGGTGGTGACCTGATGTTGCTGATTCTGATGCGTCCTATATGCACCCCCGGTCACCTCCCCAAGCCATCAGTGGCAGTTTTACATCTTTGGCACAAGGCCTGCCTCTGTGCCTCCATCGCACCTCCCCTAGCTCTTGGCGGGAGCTACTCCTCTTGCCTCTAACGCGGTGCTCCCCAAGCTCTTAGTGGATACCCAAAGTTGATGTTGAAATTCCTCCTTCTCATGCCTCTGACATGCCTTCCGGAGACTTCCTGAAAGCTCATATCTCCCCACATAATTCCTCATGAGTTTCAACCTCATCCTCTCTAAGCTTGGCTCTGTTCTCCTCAAGGAGCAGATTATGGGAAGGATTATTTTAATGTAAAATAGGAAATAAATGTGTAATCTAGGCATTTTGTGCTATGTATTTACTCGTCTCTTTTCTTAAATAGGTGGTGAAAATCAGACTGCAGCAACAGAAAGGACTCAGCCACAATCTCTTGAAATACAAGGGCCCGGTCCACTGTGCTAAAAAAATCCTTCTAGAAGAAGGGATATTAGGCCTGTGGGCTGGGGCTGCTCCAACAATTATGCGCAATGGTACAAATCAGGCAGTTATGTTCACCGCGAAGCACACAATCGATGTTGTCCTGTGGGATAAGCATGAAGGAGATGGTAAAATCCTCCAGCCATGGCAGTCTATGGTTTCAGGCTTTTTGGCGGGCACTGCAGGGCCTTTTTGCACGGGGCCATTTGATGTGGTCAAGACCAGGCTCATGGCCCAGAATAGATCTGATGGCGAGGTTAAATATAATGGCATGGTCCATGCTATAAGGACTATTCATGCGGAAGAAGGGATTAGGGCTCTTTGGAAGGGGTTGTTGCCCCGGCTCATGAGGATTCCTCCCGGGCAGGCAATTATGTGGGCTGTTGCTGATCAAGTTACTGGTTTTTATGAGAGAAGACACTTCCATGGCGCACCCATTTAGTATGCACCCCTCTCGACCTTTTTGCATTGATTTGTTTTGGTCAATGCTAGCTTTGTCGTGCTTTATATGTTTCTTTTTCATAGCGGATGATTTCCTTGGGTTATGAGGGAGTTTTAAAAATTTTGCATTTTTGATGGAGAGAGGATTATATGGGCTGTTATTGGTCATGATCATGGCTTTATGAGAGATTATGTTTCTGCCGCACACCCATTTTGTTGTCTCGTTGCTCTGAGTGATTCCCAGTTTATCTACTTCCAGTTGAGACTCTATGATTTCCCACGGTCTTTTAGTGGATATTGCTGATCAAGTTACTGGCTTTTATGAGAGAAAAACCTCCATGGACCACCCATTTATTCTGCTCCTGCCCCGTTGACTTTTTGCCTTATTCTAAAATTTGCTTTTCCCCGTTGCTCCTGCTCCTGCTCCTGGACGACTCCCTCTTGTTTGGTGGGACGTTTAAAGATGATATTTTTGAGAAAAGAAGACTTTTAATGATGAAAACCGTTGGAATAGTCAACGTGGACAGATTTTATGTACCAACAGTTGACTTTACACGGGGACTCTTGCCGGCAAGTGCTGGCCGGCCAAATTTTGGTCTCCATGCTCGACAGTTGGGGATGGCTTCCCTGGTTTTTTTGGATGTTCAAATAGGGTGTTTTCCAGGTTTGCTGGCTTTTAGTGATGATTTCCAGGTGTGGTGAGAAAAATGAAATGTAGGAGGAATATTTAGATCAACGCAGAGGTTTAGTGTCCATCTTGTTGACTTTTTGCATGAATCAAACGGTCAACCCTGTATTCCCTAATTGACTTTTTGCATTAATCAGATGGTCAACCCCGTCTTCCCCAATTGTTTCCTCTTGGTGATGGTGGACGATTTCTCTGGTTTCTGTAACCTTCAAATATGGTATCGAATTTTTACTTTTAGTTTTTAATCGTAGGGTTGGGCATTTTGGATTCGATTCGACGATTTATCGTTGGTCGATCGATATCCACTCCACTCGATCGACAAGATCGGCTCTGATAAAACTCAACAACTCTCTCTCTCTCTCGCGCTCCCTCTCTCCCCTGTCGCCCAGCTCTCTCTCTTTCGCACGCACGAGCGCACGCTCTTCTCTCTCCCTCTCCCTCTCCCACTCTCCCCTGTCGCCCCAGCTCTCTCTCTCTCTCTCACGCACGCACACACACTCCTCTCTCTCGTTCTCCCACTCTCCCCTCTGTCATTAAAAAACAGCTCGGCAAAAGCGCGCCCCTCCCACTCCTATTTCTCGGTGGAGATCGCCGCCGCCGGGGCTCCTCAGGTCACCTCAGTAGTACACAAAATCCTCTTGTCATCGTTGGGCAGGCTTCGTCACCGACGCGTCTCTTCAGGGGTATTTACAACCTCCGCTGCTGTACCCATCTGTTGTCACTGCTATTCCCGATATGTTTGGTCATAACATCCTTCCCATTTTTGCGCTTGTTCGTTGGTGTCGAATCGCTGCCCTTCCATCGTCCATGTCGTTGTCATTTCATCACGGGAAGTCGAAGTCCTTTACTCGTTCGTCGCGTATAGCTCGTGATCTCCTGAACACTTCCCATCAAACCGGCGAAGTAAATTTACACAGACAGTAGGTGGGGTTCTACAGGCATGACCATTGACTTGGTCGAGATCTACATAGATTGTCAAGGGTAATGCTTTGTCTACAAAGAGGAGGGTGAGCCGTGAGAGGGAGGGTAGAGAGGGGGGGATAGAGGGAGGTAGACACAGCGGAGGGAAATAGAGAGCCGGAGAACCGGGGGAAAGAGAAGAAGGTAACCCTACGGGTTGAGCAAGACATCTATATAGATATATAAAGAGAGAGAGACAGAGAGAGGGAGAGAGAGACAGAGAGGAGAAAGAGGGGCGGAATGAGTACAAAGCTAGAATGATAGAGGAAAGAACGCCCAGAGAGAGCATGGGAAAGAATAAAAAGAGGATGGAGAGTGCCAAGACGGGTTGAGAGACAGATCTTGTGGAGAGACGAGAACGTGGAAAGAACAAGAAGAAAAGATAAAAAAGAAGGTGAGAGATAGACAAGGATGAAAGAGGGAGCTAAAAGTTCACTTTTGAGCCATGGATCAACTTTGTTTATCTCCTCGTCAGATCAATCATGGTCATATCCACAGCCAACTTGCAAGCGTGTGTATTCTTTTCAGAGCGGTCATCTCCTTAGCCAACTACACTGGTCATCATCTTCTTCTTGGTGGACAAATCACTGCTGTCCCCATGCCCTGTGTTGCAAATTTTTCACATTAGTTATCTCCTTGTTTGTCTACTAGATTTGTTGTCTCCTCAATAGACCACTTACTTCTGAGATCAAAAGCTCGAAAAACCATCAAAATTTCGACTGAAAATTTGAGTGTAGTCAGTAACATCAAATACCATGAAATGATGATCCTATCATCTTGTGTAAATCAAAAGTCCACACTTATAATGTTCTTTAGAGTAAAGCTCCATAAGGACCATATTCCTAGGTTCTCGCTTCTCTTTTATAAAACAGATGTACTCTTTTGTTTCTATTTCGTCAATTAGGGTTTTCTTTTCCTACATAGTCGAGAGCCAAATGTCTTCTCGGGCTTATTTTTTTCTTCCTCTAAACTTATTCTTTTGCCACCATCAAATTTCTCGTATTGAGAGATTTCTATCGCCTAACATTTTAATCCGATCAAACATTGTTTGGGCCTCCATTTAGCATTTTTTTAGATCATATGCATTAAGATTCATGCCTATGTCTCATAAATGACATCATCATCTTAGGTACACATGCTTTTACTGCCCATCAATCATCTTGCTTTATCCACTCGAGGGTATCTACCCTTATGACTAGAACCCTCTATACTTTCCTCCTTTCAGCCTACCTATGTGTATCTGCTAGTGTTCATAGCTAATTGTCGTTTATGCCCCATCGAAGGTCATAGATTGATATCACCAAAATCTTCTTTAACCTTACATGTTGTCACCTATTTAGGAGATTAGTCACCCATTACTCTTATAAGTCAATGATATTCAAAATGATTCTCGAGAAGTCAACGGTGGTTAGAGGCATTCTTGAAGGGTCAAAGAGGTCAAACTTCATCTCTTTTATTTATTATTAATAAATTTAGATCTTTCCTATTTTTTATGAAAGATCCATATTTTTAGGATGAGAAAGAGATAAGCCCACCTCCTTAGGAAAGCGATAAGGTTACCACCTCTGAGAGAGTGGTCAACCTACTCCCTAGTGAAGTGGTTGTGGGGCCCACCTACTAAAAAGAGGCTCTCCCACCTCTTTAGGATGTGATTATGGTCGTGGGTTATGGATTTCATCTCTACCATTCATTTAGTTTCGCCCAAAAAGTCTAAATCTTCACCACTGATTCAAAGGAACCTCTTAACCTAACATATAAAAGAATAGTCTTTTTCCTTTATGTTGGCTTTCTCTTAACATCAAGCTACCAGAAGGAAAAGGAGAGGCTTAGGCCTAAGGTTGGCATTGTTTGGTGTTCAAGTTTGTTGTGAACGCAAGATCAAGTGGAGGATCGAGCTCGTAACGAGTCAAGCATCACCCTTCCTAGGACTGACATAAAAAAAACGGGGTTTGTGTGAAGATTTGGATCTGAATTTCTCTTGTAATCCTCTCCATGGATATTGTATAACCTATTTCCTTTTTTTATATATTTTAGATTTGTTCTCTTTTATTTAAACAATTTCTCATCATTACCCAGATTTCCGATTACCCGATTTCCCAATTTTTCACCATTCTTTCATCATCGTCCATTCTATCATTCTCATTTCTCTATTCCATCATTCCATTCTCAATATTTTCATCATTATTTGTCATAGAATATATTTATAATTTCTTTCATACCATATTTCATTTCTTTGTCCTTCCATATTTCTCCAAAAATCCTTTCTACCGTTATTTTTCCCTATAATAATATCTCTTCTCCCTAAAAGCACTAATGTCATTACCTAGTCTCTGAGGATTTGACCCTTACTTTACCATTTTACAAAGTGAGGAATTATAAATATTATTACATGAAATCGATTTAAAACAACAACTAAAATAACGCCTAAATCGAGTTCATCACCCAACCTCTAGTAGTATGCGTGTTGTTGACATCTCCACAAATCTCCTCCTCTCATATGATATTTGAAGTGCTAGTTGACATAGACTTCAATCCACATCATTTTCACACCACTACTTGTCACACATATTTGAGATTGAGAGTAGAAAAAGGTGGACCTAGAGAGAGAGTTGTGTGAGTCTGCCCAAAACCTTCTCCTCAAGGTCATTTACGCTTTTTCCAAAAACCTAAAGTAATGCTCTCTTTATCTTGCATTCTAAGAACCTTATTTTTTGACCCTCCAGGCATATGTAAAAATCAGGTAAATAAATCTATAGGCCAAATAATTTTATAGGCCTATCCATTAATTAATTCAAAATCAAATATGCATTAGTTATAGTTTGCTTTATTTGATTGATAGAGTCGAGTCATAGACACGTGAAGAGCTAAGCTAGACAAGTGTGTTCTATTGTCAACAATTACCTTTTATGTTTAATCTCTCTCTGCATGATACTCCTTTAATGACTCAGGGCATGGTCAAATGTCAAACCTAAATTTATCATTTCGGATATAACTAATACAAAATTGTATTATATTTCCATTTCACCTAGGCTAAGGACTTTTCAGACTATGTTTCCTAGAGTTTGTCTCCTCTTAATGCTAAGTGCAAATGATATTATTTCGACCATACAGTCACCTTTTGTTGATTTCTTTATATATATGAGCATTAACAATTTGGATTCCCATGGCTAGAGATTCATCAGTCAAAGTTAAAACATTACCACCCATCGAGAAAAAGGTGTCTTTAATCTCAAGTTTAATGCCAGTTATACAATTGTGAAATGAATTAACCTAATTTATAATTAAGTATAATACAGTCAAACCATTTATATAGATCGATTAAATGAACTCTTTTATAAAGAGCACCTAATTTCCTATCTAGTGTCTCCACACAAATGATCACATGATCAACAATCCTTGTAATATTAGACGACCAATTATTGCTATTTTATTTGTATATTTTATTAGATATCCCATGAATAAGAATATTAAGCATACATGTTTATAGATAAACAATCATCATAGTATGATCTCATTATAATTTACTTATCATTACATATATTCATGAATTTCATTTTTAAATAACCTATACTTATAATTATAAATAGAATTTGATACTAAAATGAACGTGATGCGTATAGTTTGATTTGCTCGTAGCCCACTTGTTTCAAACAATTGTAAGCAAATTGCTTAAGAAAATACAAGGACTGAGAGAATAAGAATAAGAAATTTAAACTTGCAGAGCTGTTTGAATCGTCAATTAGGTTATAGGCAGGCAATGACATCATCAATTGATGACAGATCAGGTAAATTAGGTTATATGAAGGCAAAAGGAGTAGCTCTAGCTGTAAAGCAAGTGCATGAATTCGTATGCATAAGCTCAAGCATCATGATTCATGGCTAACGAAACTTAAACATCACCATCCATGCCGACCCATCCATCTTCTTCATATTAAATTTTCTTGCGGATGTGGGCGAAATCGGTCAATGCAAAAAAGTCATGCATTGGGATCCACATCTTTCCCTGGTTCCGCCGCAGGATTACTTTTAGCTATCAGTGTCTCCGTAAAGACTGACGTCATCAAACGTCTGCGCATTCCCAGGTTCATCGTTCATGTTCCCAATCCGCTGCACGTTCGTGCACCTCTCTCTGACACAGAAAAGTCTTTCCGGAGCAGGATCGACCACGTCGCCCGAAAATCCCCGCCGCCGTTTTTGCCGTCGGCATTCTGTGCTCACAGCCGACCACGTCACTTACCGGGAAAAATCCTGCGGCGCCGACTTGCCCTGAAAAGTTCCTGACGTCAAATAAACAGTTAATGTGGCGGATAAAACTCTGTCCCCAAAAAGTCTCAGCCACTTTCTCTCTCTTCCCTCACGTATAAATCTCGCTCTTCAGCCACTCCGACTGGAGCGATCAGCGGAAAGGTGAAATGGGTCATCGTCCTCTCTCGAAGTGGGTTCGCCGGAGGTGCATCGGAAGGGGATCCTTCGGAGAAGTAAGCTTGGCCGTCGATCAATCCTCAGGTGCTATCTTCGCCGTCAAATCCGTGAACCTCGACGGCAGCAAGCAAGCTCTCCTCTCTCTAGAGAACGAGATCCAAATCCTCAAGACCATCAAATTTCCCTGGATAGTTTCTTATCTGGGGGACGACACAACGGTGGAATTTCCTTCCGGGGCTCGCCGGAATCTCTTAATTGAGTACGTCGGTGGCGGCACGGCGGCGGACAGGCAACGAGATGAGATCGCCGCCAGAAGTTACACTCGCTGCCTGACCAGATCACTAGAATACCTTCACAGGAACGGAATCGTGCACGGAGACGTGAAAGGTAGGAATCTACTGTTATGTTCTTCATGGGGAGAAGCGAAGTTAGCGGATTTCGGGTGCTCGAGGAGGGTAGAGAGCTCTGCTGGGAGAGAGATGTGGGGGGGCTCGCCGATGTGGATGGCGCCCGAAGTTGTGAACGGCGGCGCTAGCACTCCGGCGGCGGATGTTTGGTCACTCGGGTGCACTGTCATTGAAATGATCACAGGAAAGGTTCCATGGAAGGTGGGAGAGTTCGAGGATGCTTCGCATGTTTTGCTTCGGATCGGTTTGGGCGATCAGGTTCCGGAGTTTCCGGAGGAGTTGTCGTCTCTGGGAAAGGATTTTCTGGGTAAATGTTTGAGGAGGATTCCAGAGGAGAGGATGACGTGTGAGGAGCTTCTGCGGCATCCATTTCTGTGCGAGATGTCGCCAAGGGGAGTTTCTGACTGGGGGAATTTCGGGTTTAGCGCGGAAGAAGAGGAAGAGGAAGAGGTAGAGGAAGAGGAAGAGAAGAAAAGATTGGAGTTTTCCTGCGCGGATATAAAGGAGAGGTTTGGGGAGTTAGGTTCTTCGGAGGGGGATTTGGGTTGGGAGGATGAGGAGGATTGGGAAGTGGTCAGACCGGCATGTTCTTCACTGCCTGAGGAAGAGGAGATTGAAGAAGAAAGAGAAGAAGAAGACGGCTCTGAGCTCGGAAGCTGCCCGGATCGGATACAGAGGGAGCTTCGACAAGCGACCTCTCTACCGCGTCATGTTGTCCTTCGACGGGGAGAAGATGCCATAATTCGCGGCCGCCATAGCCGTCCTCTGCTTTTCCTTTCGTTGCAGTGGCCTCCTGAATTGCTGTTTATTCTTTTGTTTGGGCGATCAGATTGTGTTTGTAATCGGATCAGAGGGTTAAGGCCTATTACAGCCCAAATAAACGGGCCCAATAATCGGCCCAGTTCTTTTGAATTATTAACCCGTAAAATAATTATGGTAAAGCAATGGACTACAGCAGTGATAAAATCAGACATGATCGGCGGGCCCGAGCGAGTCGGTGGCTTGGACCCCGTAACCATTACGTGGGGCCCACAGTTTGACTGAACGGTCAAGATTAGAGAGGAGGCTTCTGATCCACCGATCGGAGGGCTGAAACTGGCAAGGCTAAGGAGAATGGCCTAGCAATTATGTAAATAAATATTAAAAATTTTAACCAGAGGGTCTGTACGCCACGTATCCGCATCGTGATTAAATAGAAAAAGTAATTTTCCAGGTCGGTAAGTGCAATTAAATAATAACTAAAATTAGGAGGCCTAGCGAAAAAGAGGACTTGGTGAAGGACAGGGTGTTGATTTTTGTATCATCAGATCCGCTGGGGCTCTCGTCCTTGTTCTCCATCTCCATCTCTCCACCGCTTCTGTAGGGCTGAACGGGGAGGGGGGGCTCGGTGCTCCTCACAGGACGAGAGTTGAAGCTTCCGGATACGCGTTCCAGCATTTTGAGGCTCCGAGGGGGCGCCGATCCGGTCGCCATGGCCGCCGCTAACGCTCCGATCTCCATGAAGGAGGCTCTCACGGTGAGCGTCGCATTTTCGCTCGTTTGATTTTCCTCTCGATCTTTCAAAATTGGAGCGGCGAAACGGTTTATTTAGGTTATAGATCTCGTGTTCTGCTCCTCATGTCGTGATTTTTGTTTTTTCCGTTCCGTGAATTACTCCGGATGTATCCGATTTTTGAGATCCGTCGAAGAGTGATGGAAGCCGCGTCTTTGTTCTTCCTCATCTCTTCAGTCTTCTTTTTTCTAACATTGTGTGACCTTTTTTTCATGGAATTTTACTTATTTTTTCGTTTTCTGTATGTGCTCCAGCTTACAAGCCTCGGGATCAATCCTCAATTCGTGACGTTCACCCATGTGACGATGGAATCGGAAAAATATATATGTGTGAGGGAGACGTCACCGCAAAACAGCGTGGTCATCATCGACATGCAGATGCCAAATCAACCGCTGAGGAGACCGATCACTGCAGACTCTGCTTTGATGAATCCTTCTTCTAGAATTCTGGCTCTTAAAGGTTTTTTTTTCCATTAATGAACATCTCCCTTTCCATAAATTACTCGATTTCTGATGCATTTAACGGAACCATTATGTGAGAAATGGTGCTGACTAGGAAATCACCTAATGTTTCAGCGATCCATATGATACATAGTTCTTCTACTGATAGATCGACCTAAACACAACATTGAAATTTATGTTGTGGAACAAGTTCTCTGTTGACGATAACCTATTTGTGTTCCAATAATAGTCGCAAGATCAAGATCACGTGTATGCTTTGCCTTTCTATGATGTTTTTATCCATCAATTATTTTGTATTCTCCTTCAGCTCTACTCGCTGGCACAACTCAGGATCACCTCCAAATATTCAATATTGAACTCAAGGCTAAGGTGAAGTCATATCAAATGCCCGAGCAGGTAAAGAACAGATGTAACTGTTTCTTGATGCTGAATATCTACACTTATCTAATGGTGTCCTATGAAAATAACATAAAATTTTTATCTTGCCTATATCATAAGGTTGTATTTTGGAAGTGGGTTACTCCCAAGATGTTGGGACTTGTTACTCAGTCCTCAGTGTATCATTGGACACTGGAAGGTAAATACCGTTGACTCCCTGCCTCATGTTCCTTTAACCAACTTCTGTTCCTCAGATCATTGCTAATTCTCTTAATCATTTAGGTGACTCTGAGCCGGTGAAGATGTTTGAAAGAACCACGAATTTGATGAACAATCAAATCATCAATTATCGTTGTGATCCATCTGAAAAATGGTTGGTGCTAATTGGTATTGCACCCGGGGCACCAGAGGTACTGAAATCATTTTTTGTCTTAAGTTTTTCTTGTCTACTTCTGTTTATGATTCTTTGGTAATCATATTGGAAATTTAAACGACTACTGAAGGTTGACTCCTCTGATACGATCAATATTGACCTTTTACAGAGGCCACAACTAGTGAAAGGGAACATGCAACTTTTCTCCGTGGATCAGCAACGTAGCCAAGCACTTGAAGCTCATGCCGCATCTTTTGCTTCATTTAATGTACGATTATCATAATTTATCATGTCATTGATCTTATCGCTGATTTTTCATTGAATTTGGATTCTTTCTAAAGGTCCCTGGAAATGACAAGCCCTCAATACTCATCTCTTTCGCCTCAAAGACTGTAAATGCCGGGCAGATAGTTTCAAAGCTGCATGTTATTGAACTTGGTGCTCAACCAGGTAAGTCTCATGTTCTTTGGTTTTATACTCCTTTTTGTTTTCTGAATCTTGAGTATCATATACTTCATGCTTCATGTTGACTAGGTAAACCAAGTTTCTCAAAGAAGCAAGCAGATCTCTTCTTTCCACCTGATTTTGCCGATGACTTCCCTGTGGCTATGCAGGTAATTTCTCTGTTAATATCTTAATTAACTGCTAGTAAACTTGATATTGAATTATTTGACTTGCTATTGCAGATCTCAAGCAAGTATAGTTTGATTTACGTTATCACAAAGCTCGGGCTCCTTTTTGTTTATGATCTGGAGACAGCTACTGCTGTTTATAGAAATCGCATTAGTGCTGACCCTATATTCTTGACGTCAGAAGCTTCATCAATTGGAGGATTTTATGCAGTTAACAGGAAAGGTCAGGTGTTGCTAGCAACTGTCAATGAAGCAACAATCATACCATTTGTCAGCGGTCAAGTATGTCTCTCATGCATTCTTTCTCGTCTGATTTATGTTTTTTCTTAGTGAAATCATGCCATGGTTTAAGCATGAATTCTACAATCTTTCATGACGCTGCAGTTGAATAATCTGGAGCTGGCTGTTAACCTTGCAAAGAGAGGAAATCTTCCTGGGGCTGAGAATTTGGTAATGTCTAGTTCTTCCCATTTCATTTGAATAATTTTATCTGCATAGTTAGTTTCAGGTAGTTTGACTCAAATCTTTGTTAAATTTTTCCTGTTTATTGACATATTCAAAATATGTACTTTCTGCAACTCCCGCTTATAGAGGCTATGGCAAATATAACAAACCCTCAATTGAATTAAGAGCTTCAAGTCAAAATAAAATTTTCATTTTTAGTCGTTTCAAAAATTTTTCATTTTTAGTTGTTGATGAGAACTTAAAAAGATACATTTTGGGAGTTCTAGTTCTTTTTTAAGTGTCTTCAAAGTTTGTCGTGGAAGATATGTGGCATTTGGACTTGCATTTTGTTGAAACGGGTATAAATTTCATCTTCTTTCACAGGTTGTTCAGCGCTTCCAGGAGCTATTCTCTCAAACTAAGTATAAAGAAGCTGCTGAACTTGCTGCTGAGTCTCCTCAAGGCATTCTTCGCACTCCGGATACTGTTGCCAAATTTCAGGTTCTCATTACCCTTTGACCCAGTAAATTGGATATCTTTACCACTTTTCTGTAAACATGTTAACTATTTTTCAAACTATTGATCTGATTGCTATCTTGCAGAGTGTCCCGGTTCAAGCAGGTCAAACTCCACCGCTGTTGCAGTATTTTGGAACCTTGTTAACAAGAGGCAAACTCAATACTTTCGAGTCTCTGGAGCTCTCACGGCTTGTCGTTAATCAAAACAAGAAGAATTTGTTGGAGAATTGGTTAGCTGAGGACAAGCTAGAATGCAGCGAAGAGCTTGGAGATCTGGTGAAGGTGAGTTTTCACTCATTGTTTGTCCTAAATTAGTTGAAAAATAGGATTTCAATTTTGTCATTATTCTATTTGCAGACGGTGGATAATGACCTAGCGCTGAAGATTTATATAAAAGCGAGGGCAACTCCTAAAGTAGTTGCGGCTTTTGCTGAAAAAAGGGAATTTGACAAGATTCTCATATATTCAAAACAGGTTTGACTTTTTCTGGGATAACCTGTTATTTTTTATGACTATTAGGATCTTGAAGAACTGTTTATTTGGATGCTTTTGTTGGGGGGTGGGGGAGGGTAGAGAGAAATTAGGTTAAAAAATGACTAAGCATCTATTCGCATAAGCTTTTCAGCATGTAAATATAGCATATAAAGTTATAAAGTGATGTGATGGTATGGCATGTATGCAGAAGAGCAAACCTAGTGAGGGATATAATGTAAATGTGACGCATTCTTAATGATGAATTTTGTATGAAAAAGAAATGTTCTTCAGTCATCAAATTTTTATTTGTTTCTTTCTCCTTTCATTTCTCTCTCTTAATGGATGTAGGTTGGATACACACCGGATTACCTTTTCCTATTGCAAACAATACTGCGATCAGATCCTCAGGTATTGTGTCTCTAATTCCTTGCAAATTCAATAAATCTCTGTCTTGCTAGATTGGAGTATTTGGGTTAGATTTTGAAAAATGTCTTTCTCTCTCTTAGATCGCTTTCAATGATTTTTCTCAATGCAGGGCGCTGTTAATTTTGCTCTAATGATGTCCCAAATGGAAGGCGGATGCCCCATTGACTACAACACTATTACAGATCTTTTCCTTCAGGTTTCACATCTGCTACTGACTCTTGGAATGCCATTCTCTTTGTATTTAATTTTTTTTTTTAACATTTTAGAGGAACATGATTCGAGAAGCTACAGCCTTCTTGTTGGACGTACTGAAGCCAAACGTGCCAGAGCATGCTTTCCTGCAAACTAAGGTTAATATCACCCCTTTATACTATTGTTAACGATATCTCACCTCTAATATCTGTATAATAGGTCTTGGAGATCAATCTTGTGACATATCCGAATGTGGCTGATGCTATCTTAGCGAATGGAATGTTTTCTCATTATGATCGTCCTCGTATTGCTCAATTGTGTGAAAAAGCTGGTCTTTATATGAGGGCCCTTCAGGTTCTTTTCCGTCCATTATATTAAAAATAATATTCGAATTTCACATCCTTAAACTAATGGTATATTTTGTTGACAGCACTATTCTGAACTCCCTGATATCAAGCGAGTTATAGTGAACACTCATGCAATTGAGCCCCAGGTTTGATTATTTTTCATGAATCATGGTTTCCTTGTTTACTTAAACTCATCCTTGGTCTGAATGTTTAAAATCAGTCTCTTGTTGAGTTCTTTTGGGACTCTCTCTAAAGAATGGGCTCTGGAGTGCATGAAAGATCTTCTCCTAGTGAATTTGAGGGGAAACCTTCAAATAATTGTTCAAGTATGTTTCTCCGGCCTGCCCACCAGAATTCTTTAACCATTGTTTTCGAGTTGCTAATGAACTTCTCTTCTTCAGGCAGCTAAAGAGTACGCGGAGCAGCTTGGAGTTGATTCATGTATAAAGCTGTTTGAGCAATTTAAATCATATGAGGGTCTTTACTTCTTCTTGGGATCATACCTCAGCTCCAGGTATTCCTTTGCCTACAGGAAAATTATTTATTTACTTTATTAATTAATTTATTCTTGACATTTGTTTTGCTTTGTACAGTGAAGATCCAATCATTCACTTCAAATATATCGAGGCTGCAGCCAAAACTGGTCAAATTAAAGAAGTGGAACGTGTCACCAGGGAATCTAACTTCTATGACCCTGAGAAAACAAAAAATTTTCTCATGGAATCAAAATTACCAGATGCACGCCCTCTCATCAATGTTTGTGATCGTTTTGGCTTTGTATCCGATCTTACCCACTATCTCTACACCAATAATATGCTTCGTTACATTGAGGGTTATGTCCAGAAGGTATGATAATTTCAAGCCATCCATGAAATGATAATTTCATTGTCGGTCAAATGTTTACCTGAATCTAATGTCTCAGGTCAATCCTTCAAATGCTCCTCTTGTTGTTGGTCAACTCCTGGATGATGAGTGCCCAGAAGATTTCGTGAAGGGTCTTATTCTCTCTGTACGCTCTCTTCTTCCAGTGGAGCCTCTGGTGGATGAATGCGAGAAGAGGTAATAAACCTTACGTCACCTTACTCTTCCAAGACCCTGACTAATCACTGATTGCCACATTGCTGAATAAATGATAGGAACCGTCTTCGGCTACTCACCCAGTTCTTGGAGCATTTAGTGAGTGAAGGAAGCCAAGATGTCCATGTTCACAATGCGCTGGGTAAAATAATAATAGATAGCAACAATAATCCGGAGCATTTCCTCACCACCAACCCATATTATGATTCTCGCGTTGTTGGTAAATACTGTGAGAAAAGAGACCCTACTCTTGCTGTTGTCGCCTACAGGAGGGGACAGTGTGATGAGGAGCTCATTAATGTCACCAACAAAAATTCTTTATTTAAGCTTCAGGCCAGGTGAGCTTGATTGTCATTTGTTGATTTTCTTCCATTTTCTAGCATCACTAATCCTCTCTCCCCCCCTCCTCTTCACTTCTTTCAGATATGTCGTGGAAAGAACAGACGCTGATCTGTGGGAGAAAGTACTGCTCCCAGAGAATGAATATCGACGGCAGCTTATTGATCAAGTTGTGTCCACTGCTTTGCCTGAAAGCAAGAGCCCAGAACAGGTCTCTGCTGCTGTCAAAGCCTTCATGACAGCAGATCTTCCTCATGAGCTTATTGAGCTGCTTGAGAAAATTGTGCTCCAAAAATTCTGCCTTCAGTGGAAACTT
Organism: Lemna minuta; assembly: GCA_024174645.1. Lineage (NCBI taxonomy): Eukaryota > Viridiplantae > Streptophyta > Magnoliopsida > Alismatales > Araceae > Lemna > Lemna minuta. Next base: position 7,974,280 of record CM044102.1, on the reverse strand, counting down.
TAACCTGCAAAAACCTCCTCATTTTTGACTGCCATTAAAGCCGATACTTCAAGGGTCATGGACTACGTCAACAGGTTGGATAATTTTTGATGGGCCTGCAGTTGGGGAAGTTGCAGTTGAAGCAGGCCTTTATGAAGAAGCCTTTGCCATATTCAAGAAGTTTGACTTGAATGTCCAAGCCGTCAATGTTCTTCTTGATAATATCAGAAGCATTGTCCGTGCAGAAGAATTTGCTTTCCGTGTTGAAGAAGATGCTGTCTGGAGTCAAGTGGCAAAGGCACAACTTAGAGAAGGTCTAGTGAGCGATGCAATTGAATCATTTATTCGTGCTGACGATGCTACACATTTCTTGGAAGTAATTCAAGCTGCTGAGGACTTGAATGTTTATCATGATTTGGTTAAGTACTTGTTAATGGTCAGACAGAAAGTCAAAGAACCAAAGGTGGACAGTGAGCTCATATATGCATTTGCAAAGATTGATAGACTGGGCGATATTGAAGAATTCATTCTTATGCCCAATGTTGCCAACCTTCAAAATGTTGGTGACCGTCTGTATGACGAAGGCTTGTATGAGGCAGCGAAGATTATATTTGCTTTTATATCCAACTGGGCCAAGCTCGCGAGCACTCTATTAAAGCTGAAGCAATTTCAAGGTGCTGTGGATGCGGCTCGTAAAGCTAACAGTGCTAAGACATGGAAGGAAGTCTGTTTTGCTTGTGTGGATGCTGAGGAGTTCCGTCTGGCACAAATTGCTGGTCTCAATATCATTGTGCAGGTACATCTGGATTTATGTATCAATGTTTGGGCTTATGTTTATTTTATTGAGATTTTGTACTGAGTGATACAGTTCTCTGTTTTTTAGTTTATGCTTCTGGGTAAGCTTCTCAGGAGTGTAGGTTGAAATGTTAAGATTTACTATTTATTTAAGGGTTTTTGGTTTCAAGATTGGGGGGATTTGGTTTCAAGTGATAATTGTAATGGTACGGTTAAGGATTGCTAGATTTCATAGTCGAATGGTTTTGCTTAAAGGTTTTCTGGGCTTTAGACTTTTGGGATATGTGGATGTGTGGACGAAGTTTTATGATTTGCTTTATTGTGTTTACAGTTTTGAGCTGCAGAGTTTGGGGTTTATGCAACAATAATGATAACCGTCATCTTTTTCTACTTTTGTGATGCAACTCTATCTCGCAGGTCGATGACATGGAAGAAGTGAGCGAATACTACCAAAATAGAGGGTGTTTCAACGAGATAATCACTCTCATGGAATCAGGCCTCGGACTCGAGCGTGCCCACATGGGCATCTTCACAGAACTGGGCGTTTTATATGCCCGATACCGTTATGAGAAACTCATGGAACACATCAAGCTCTTCTCCACCCGCCTAAACATTCCCAAGCTCATAAGAGCCTGTGATGAGCAACATCACTGGAAAGAGTTGACCTATCTATACATTCAGTATGACGAGTTTGACAATGCTGCAACCACCATCATGAACCACTCCCCCGAAGCATGGGACCACATGCAGTTCAAGGACGTCGCAGTCAAAGTTGCCAATGTCGAACTCTACTACAAGGCTGTTTACTTCTACTTGCAGGAGCATCCTGACCTCATCAATGATATTCTCAATGTTCTTGCTCTTCGTATAGATCATACCCGTGTAGTGGATATAATGAGAAAGGTTTGAATCAACCTAATAATCTCTTAATCCTCTTCTTTTCTCTTACATTGGTAGTATCTATTCTTTCAGGCTGGTCACCTGAGACTCGTGAAGCCATACATGGTGGCCGTTCAGAGTACAAATGTGGCCGCGGTGAATGAAGCTCTTAATGAAATCTACATGGAAGAGGAGGATTATGACAGGTTGAGGGAGTCCATTGACTTTCACGATAACTTTGACCAAATTGGTCTTGCCCAGAAGGTACAAACTCTAAGAGCCATTAGTACGAACTGTGAAGCCCCATAACGTGCTGAGCCTGTTTTTGTGATTAGACTGAGAAACACGAGCTCCTGGAGATGAGGCGGATTGCGGCCTATATTTACAAGAAGGCCGGGAGGTGGAAGCACTCCATTGCCCTGTCAAAGAAGGACAAGCTGTACAAGGACGCCATGGAGACAGCCTCCCAATCCGGTGACCGTGAGCTTGCAGAGGAGCTGTTGGTCTACTTCATCGACCAGGTACCCGTTGACTTTTTGACCGATCGGACTAAAAATATTAGTATTTTTCATGAGAAGACCAATCGTAAGATATATATATTCCTCTTATGTTCATCTGCAGGGGAAGAAGGAATGCTTTGCATCATGCCTGTTCATCTGCTATGATCTGATCAGACCAGACGTGGCTCTTGAATTGGCTTGGACAAACAACATCATAGACTTTGCTTTCCCGTATTTGCTGCAGGTAAATATGAATAATTTTTTTTATATTAACAATATCGTGATTTCATCAAATGTCGTATAATTCAAACCACGTTCATGCGTGTAGTTCATCCGAGAGTACTCGGGCAAGGTGGATGAGTTGATCAAGGACAAGATGGAGGCCGTGAAAGAGGTGAAGGCCAAGGAGCAGGAGGAGAAGGACATGGTCGCCCAGCAGGTAAACTCCAATTTCTTCGTCTGTTATATTGCGTCTTTATCCTAAGTGGTAACCTTACTGATATATAATTTACATCCAGAACATGTACGCCCAGCTTCTGCCCCTGGCGCTGCCTGCGCCTCCAGGCATGGGTGGGCCCTACGGGATGCCTCCTATGGGTATGCCCCCCATGCCGGCATATGGGATGCCTCCCATGGGTAGCTACTGATAAGTGCTCACTCTCTCTCTCTATCTCTCTCTCATCGCTTGTGTGCATCCAATAAACCCTGCCTATTTGCAGGAATCTGTCTAGTAGGAACCGTAAATCCAACATCCTATTTATTTTTTAAATTTTCTTGGTCGTTCGTTCGCTTGTTTGTGCGAGCGGTTGTGTAGAAGATGATGATGATGATGTGGACGCCAGAGCGGAAGGTTTTTGTGTGTATTTTGGGTTGCACGTGGCTTTTATATCTACTTGTTCCCATCATGATTTTTTTTTTGGGTGCTGGAATCATCGTAGTTGCGATGGAGAAATCACGGGAAATTAGAAATGTCCCTTTAAAAAGATAATGAATTGGGGGTAGGGTTCCTGGATTGCTCGATTTGATCATTATTCAGTTTTGCTCGGAGTTCTTCTCTTCATCATGATTGCGTTCGATTTGGTCGGGTTGCTAAGATATTTCACAGGAAGATTATCGCTTTGAGTGAACCGTTCTACATACTACTTAAATGACCAATTACAATCAATGAATTCTCTCAATTCGAATGATAATAAATAGCGAAAAATAGGTGGAAAATATGATCCCATCATATCAAATGCAAGTTTCAACAAAACTAAAACAAAGGAGAAATTGAAGAAAGAATTTCAGCTCAATTTTAAGAGGGAGAATCTTGGAATATTAGTTAATCATAACTAAAGTTTACTTTCTTTAGTTCAATTTTTGTGATTCTCTCACATAACTTTCAATTTTAAGCTCAATTTTTGTGATTCTCTCACATAAAATCACAATGATTTAGTTTCTTCAATTTCTCATGTGTTTTGAATTCAGCTGCCGATGGCTTTGATGCATTGGATTCCTTTCTTCTTCCTCTTTCTAAATCATCCGTTATCACTCATTTCTCCTCATCCGGTCTTTAAATTTAATCCAATTCAACGTTTTTTATATGATCTTGCCATCGTTAGCTCAATTCCTCTTGGATGGGACTTGTATTAACCATTATACTTAATTTGTTTTCTCACATGAGTGAAAAATTATTTCTTAGATGTTTAAATGTGTGCTTTCAAAGGAAATGGCTCAATGGTCATATATGAAACCTCTCAAGGAAACAAACATTTATCGTCTACTGGTAGAAGTAATTGCACATTGGGAAATTTTGTTTTCCTTATAATACAAAAGATCAAGGCAATAATGGGTCACACAAATGATTAGGTGACAAGACAAAATCATTTGGTCATTAAATACATGCAATCGCAAGTCAACATTAATTCCCAACACACTTAAATTGATGATTAATCAATTACCCTTGTGAGTGAGGGTCGAATCAATGAAGAATTATTAAAACTAGAAAATTTTTGACACTCCAAAAAATAAATTATATTGGATGAAGAAAATATAATACGCTTGGAGTAAAATGGATCAAATCCATTTTAGTAATCTTTTCATTGGATCAAATCTCACACAAATCATAATTAAATCAAGTGAGAAATCCAAGAGATAAATTAGAGCGAAATAGTTGCAGACTAGGAGATAAAACTATTAAAAATAGTGAAATTTAATTAATAAACACTTCAAACCAACTTGGCTTTTCGAAGAAATTGACTCAATCAATTGTCAAATCAAAGTCTTTTCTAGACTTTAAGTTTCAAATTCTCTTCAATTGCTCATAAATATTGATTTGTTGGGGGTCAATGGAAGTGGAAATGAGTACCAACCATTAATAAATCAAAAGGTTCTAGAAACTGATGTTCACAAGGCTCAATTTTTTAAGGTCTACCACAAGGAAAGTGTTATATTATTAAATTTGTACACAAATTCAATTGCATGCATTCTATTGAAGATGGATAGTTGAGATTTAGCTACACTACATGAGAGCACAAGATGTACAAATAATCTGCATTGTTGGATTTCATTCAATTCAGATCATAAACGCCCTTTGCTCGGCATGTCGATGACATGGGCTTTGTGGCTTATGATTTTGGGCAATGAATCTAGTGTCATCTTGTCCCACTCTAAACTTCAAGAAAAAAAAATGAACCACCATGATAATATTGCTCCATTTGATGCTCATAAACACATCACGTCACTTGGGACATCAAAGAAACAAAAAGATGAGATAAACACTTTATTAGAACCAGAGTGACCAAAAATGCATTGCCGTGCGGTAAAAATGATGGATATTATAAGGCTTATAAGCTAATTATACTTCTATGTGTCTCGTTTATATTAATTACAATGAAATTTATTCATTTTCATTCTTGTGTGATATTTGTAATGAAGTCAATGTGCATATACAATGACTAAGTGAATTATGATAATATAATAATACAATGATCATTAATCTTTAGACATATATTCTAAACATTCCTATCTATGGGATATTCGAGGAGGATATCGAATTATTCGAAAAGAATAACACTATTTGATCCGACTTATATGATGAGTATAGCTGATCATGTAGCCATCGATGTGGAGAAACTAATGATAGATAGTGGGTGCTCTTTGGAGAAAGAGTTTACTGAATTGATTTGTATGAATCCCTTAATGGTATTAGACTTAATTGTCAACTAGGTTGATTCATGTCATAGTTGTCTATGTAGTCCTTTGACTTAAGACACTAAAGACATCTTATAGATGAATGACCATGTTTGATTATGACTTACGAATTCCTAGTCACGAGTGGTGGCGTACGACCCCCGTCATCACCAAGGCATGACACTACGGCGCCAGTGGAGCCGACACCCGCGCCCGTCCAGCCCCCTCGACAGGCGAAGACGAAAGATGCTGATTTTCACTACACCAAGTGAGGACTTCATCTCGCCACGACACATCTCACTGGGCTCGCGCGCGCGTGGAGTTATCTGTTCTATCTTTCCTTTTATTATGAACTTTCTTAGCCCGCACGTGTTTAAGCGGGCCTTTGCATATTTTCTTCTTTCTCTTTTAGGCCTTCGGGTGGGTTCCCTCCTTTTTGGGATCCCATTCGTGAGGCCCTTTCCCTTTGTGAACCTTTAATTTTCTATGATCATGTTTAGGTGTGGGTTGTGGGCCTCAAGTGGGCCCTTTCCTCTCTCGGCCCATTATGGGCTCTATAAGAGGGGAAGGGACCCCCCCACAAACCCTAGCCATCATTTGAAGAAAGAAAGGAGCATTCTCACTCTCAAGTGGCTGCTCAAGGAAGATCGAGGAAGGAGACCAATCGCCGCCTCCACCGCTGCCACCGCCGCCGCACCACAACGTGCCTCCGCCGTGCCCGCCGCCGAGACCGCCGCCTCCCCTTGCCTTGATCGCGTACTACCAGCGTGTAGCCAGCCCGCCGCCGTCGCCGCTGCCGCCGCCTCAGGCCGCCGCCACCGCCGCCGCCGGATCACCGTGCTGCCTCCCCTCCCCCTCCACGGACCATCTCTCCCTCCTCCTCCACCTCCATTTCCATTTTCCCGATTATCCTTTCTCCCCACCATCTCCTGCCAGTCCCGACTCCTCTCCTCGCGCATCCTTCTTCCCCCTCCTCACGGTTCTCGACCCGACCCTCTCACGCTTTTCTCCACGAACTCCTGAATTTTCCCCTCAATCCAAAGTCCGCCAGCAGATTCCCCAAATTCCGTGCCCCGCTTCCTGTCCTTTCCAACGCACATCACCCTTCATCGCCTCTCTCCTGCCGCGTGACGACGTCAACATTCTCCGATCAAAATTCCCGGCCTAATCGGCGTCCTCGCGAACCGCATTCCGCCTCCCAAAATTCCTACCCCATTCCTGTACCATCCCGATTAAGGTTCTCCAAAACCGTACCGGACAACCGAAAACCGAAAACCGAACCGACACCGGCGGTGGAAAAAAAAAGTCAAACCGAAGGCTTCGGTTCGGTTTCAGTTTTCGCTCCGGTGTCACCGGAAGCTTTTTGGTTTCACGCGAGAGATAGAATTTCTTCCCCGCGAGATACAATTTCTTCCCCGCGCGAGGGAGAGAGAGGGGGAAGGGGGAGTAACAGAATTTAATGCAGGGAAAGTAACCCAGCGGGGGAGAGAGGGAGGGAGAGGGAGAGAGAGAGGGAGGGAGGGCAGGAGAGAGAGAGAGGGAGGGAGGGAGGCGGGAGAGAGACGAGAGGAGGGAGGCGGGAGAGAGACAGAGGGAGGGAGGGCGGGAGAGAGGGAGGGAGGGAGGGAGGGAGAGCGGGAGGGAGGAGGGAGAGAGAGATCGAGGGAGGGCGGGAGAGAGAGGGAGGGAGGGAGGGAGGGAGGGAGCGCGGGAGAGGGAGAGGGAGAGAGGGAGACGAGAGTGAGGGAGGGTGAGGGAGAGTGAGGGAGGGTGAGGGAGGGAGGGAGACGAGAGAGGGAGACGAGAGTGACGGAGGGAGGGTGACGAGAGTGACGGAGGGTGAGGGAGAGAGAGGGAGGGCGGGCAGGAGAGAGGGAGGAAGGGAGGGCGGGAGAGAGAGGGAGGAGGGAGGGAGCGCGGTAGAGGGAGAGGGAGAGAGGGAGACGAGAGTGAGGGAGGGTGAGGGAGAGAGAGTGAGGGAGGGTGAGGGAGGGTGAGGGAGGGAGACGAGAGTGACGGAGGGTGAGGGAGAAAGAGGGAGGGCGGGGCGGGAGAGAGGGAGGAAGGGAGGGCGGGAGAGAGAGAGAGGGAGGGAGGGAGGGAGGGAGCGCGGGAGAGGGAGAGAGGGAGACGAGAGTGAGGGAGGGTGAGGTAGAGAGGAGAGAGGGAGGGTGAGCGAGAGAGAGGGAGGGAGAGAGAGTGAGGGAGAGGGAGGGAGAGAGAGAGTGAGGGAGGGAGGGAGAGAGAGAGTGAGGGAGGGAGGGAGGAAAAGAGAGTGAGAGAGGGAGGGAGGGAGAGAGAAAGATAGAGAGAGGGTGGAGAGAGAAAGATAGAGAGAGGGTCAAGATAGAAAGATAGAGAGAGGGTCAAGATAAAAAGATACAGAGAGATAGATAATTTTGACATTTAAACTTTTGAGAGATGATTATTTAAAACTAAATTATTTCTATTATAAATATTTTTTTAAAAGTTGAAATTTATAAATTTATGATTTTTTTATTTTTTTAATTATTGTTATATTGTATATTTGTTGTTGAGAAGTGTTAATCTATTATCAATTGTTTGTGAAACATATCTTTTTATATTTATATATTATGGAGTCATAAAAACTTTATACAATTTATTTTCATTTCAAATGACAAATCACCGAAAGTATAGGTTTCACCGAACCGACACCGGACAATACCGTCACCGATACCGAACCGAAGTTAGGTATAGGTTTAGGTTTTTCACAAAAACCGGTACCGACACCGGAACCGGAGAACCTTAATCCCGATCGACACCCCGCGACGCCATCTCCTTCCCATTCCCCTCCTACCCCACGATTCCAGCGACAACGCCCAGCCTTCCCCTCACCCATAACCGCTTCCCCTCCCGTTCGTGAATTTTGCGATCCGCCGGATTCACGGAAAAGTGGATTTACACTAACCCCACTCCCTGTCCTGGGTTGTCTACCTTGTTCCCGCCCCATTTCCGAACCACACCAATCCGAGCGCCCCCTCACGTTTCCTTTTCCTTCTCCCCTCCCCTTGAGTTCGGAATCCCGCGTAGTCTCCTGTCGAGTCTCGGCCGGCCCCCTGCAAGAGCTGCCCTGCCACTGAATTCCCAACACGGCGACCACTCGCCCATGCCCGCCCTGCGGTCCACCGGCCAGTCTTCTGTCGAGGACCGCCCGCATCCCTGTCTCCCTGCCATCTCCCGCTCATTCCTATTGCTTCGACCCCGCCGCCGAACGAAGCTCTGCCAACGCCCTTCCATCGGGTTGACGCGACATCACTCCGCGTGATACCCTGCTGCCATGGTCGCCATCAACTCAATAAGCTATGATCCGTCCAGGTTCCACGCCCACTGCTGGGAGCACGACGTCAATTTGGGTTGACCGCACTCCTCCGGGTGGATATCTCTGCTCACACAACTGTTGCTCGCTCTCATCACTTCTTCACAGCTCACTCCGCACGCCTCCCGACCATGCTCACCGCACTTGCCCACGCGTGAACCTCCCCGATACGCTCATCGCGCCGTCAACCACGCCGACCCTAGTCTTCTCTCTCGGTTTACTTTGCTGATCGTCCGTGTCACGTACCGAACGGCCTCCCCGCCATGACCGACTGGGCTCGCGCCCCGCAGGTTAGGCACACATCCCCGCCATTTTCTTTACGTTGAAGTCTATATCTTTTTCAGTATTTCCCGTACCCGTCTCCACTGCCGTCGAGATTTAGTTAGTACGAGAGATTAGATTACTTTATAGGATTGAGACCGTGGTCCAATCCGTCGGGTGACTTTCAAGCTCCTCTCGACGACTCACGGCCCTACGCCCGCGAGGACGTGGACCGGAAGGCATCCCGGACTGACTCTACTCGGCGCATCCAAGGATCTACAGAGACGACGCTCGAGACGGAACTCGGCTTGTTTGCATTAGTAGTTTATTACCTCACAGTAGAATCTCCTAGAATATTCCTCCCCTAGTTTCACCCTTAGTATCTCGATGTGAGACCAGTTTCGCACCCGGTCCTGCTTCAACGAGATATCTAGAATGTCATATATTAGATATGACATGAAGTCCTCGAAGATGATTCTGTGGTCAAGATAGGATCATCCGCCTTTGGTATTTGAGGAGATTGACTCAAGGAATGAGATATGATAAAATCTTTGGCCAAAGTAGTGGAAATATTAAAGGAGTTCTCGATGATTTCCTACTCACATTATTACTAACTTGAGTGACCGGTTAAGGTTTGACAATTGACTATACCATACGTCATTCATAAGTCTTGTGCAGATGACAGATTATACATACATCGTGATCAATGATAAAAAAGTTCCATAAGGGGGTTCTTATATACTCTATATCTCGTAGAGTATGTGGTGTAGTTTGGCACCCAACGGGCTGCCTACTTAACCTATCGATTGGATTAAATCAATCATTAAATAATTAATCTATAAGTTGATATAGATAATTAATAAAGTTGACCAATAAGGTGTTATAAGGTTTATAAAGTTATTAATTAGTAAGATATATAGACCTAGAGATTCCCACACATAAGGTCTATAGATGTTGGTAGATGTAAAAATAATTATAAGGATTTTTATATAAAAATCATATACCAAAAGTCTATAGATAAGGGGAGAACAATCACAACTCAAGATGCTTATATAAGCCTTGTGAGAATTCTCTTCTTTCTTCTCTTTCTCTCTTGGTGAAGAGCTTTGAAGAGGAGATCCAACCATTTGGAGATCGCGTGGATACTGTGAGAGGCTAGACAATCGAATAGATTTAAGAATTCCTTCAAGAGAATCTTGTAAGTATGTTTTCTCTTACATACTACATGATAGGATCATCTGTTCTTGGTGCCTCAATATTTTGAAAATCTAATTCAATGTATTTTGAGACATTTGATGTTTTGATCAAAATCTTGGAAGGCTACTTGGCCTCAGATCCTAACATGCACAACCATGCCAAAATAGGCTTTGCTTAAAAGTTTTATTTTAGACCTTAAAGTGAGTCTAAAATTAAAAAAACATGGAAACTTTGTAACTTTTAGATTATAAGGCTTTTTCAATGAATCTTTTTGATAATTAATCACAAATTTAGTCTTCTAAATATCATTCACTTCTATATTGAAAATAAAAATATAAGAAAAGAGAAGATTAGTTTATTTGATTTATGTTTATTAGAAAAATTAAACCAAGTCAAACCTAAAATTTTTCTTTGATTCTCCTCCTCCTTCTCCTTCTCCTCCTTCTTCTCTTCTTCTTTATATTCTTCAAATTGTATAAGTCTTGCAATCATTAAACTCAATAATATAATTAGCTTTCAAAAATTTTGACCCCTTAAGAAAGTCAAATATATAATCTAAAATTAACCACAAAATCATGAAAATATGTAAACTTAGGTATAATAGCACGATAGTAACATGCATATCTTTGGTGTTCAATCCATTTCCATCAGCTTGCTGGTGGCTCAAAATACATGAATTTTATGATGACACAAATTAGAATGGTATGTGCGAAGAATTAAAATTAGTTGATAATTGACGAAGCGAGACCGCGAGGTCGTCAATTGCACATGGTCTCATGTCAAAAATAAATCCAAACTTACTAATTTAGTGAAAATATCTCGAATTGAGGGGTATAATGGTAAATATGGGTCGAATTGACGAGACGGGACCGCGAGGTCGTCGATTTCATACGGTCTCGTGTCAAAAATATTTCCGAATTTACCAATTTAAGGATTTAATAAGAAATAGAGGGGTATAATGGTAAATAAGGGTCGAATCCACAGGGAATTAAGGTATTTTCGAGAGATCTTTTAGAAATTGATCAAATTGGATGATGAACTGAGATAACTCAAAGATAACTCAAAGATGTATCCACAGAATCAAAAATCACTCGATTTGGATTAGTAATCGCGGAGAAATCAAAGAGTGAAGTGGGACGAAATTTCCGAAAATCAGAAGATCATAAACCGAAATTAAAAACTAAATTAAGCTAAATTAAGATCCTAAACTAAAAATTGATGATACATAACGATAGATTAGAGGGAAAACTTGTTTTCCAACCCGAGATAACGATCGAATCAATCGAATGGATCGCTGGATCGACGGCTATTCATTCCGCGAATTCAAACGTGAACATCGATGTTCAAGAGACAAATTCTCCTTGATCGATCGACGAAATCTCACTTTTAATCACTCCGTGGACGCGGAATCGAGTCTAGAAGAGATTAGAAGTGAGAGATTCAAGGATTGAAGGGTTTAAATGGGCCGATTAAGCAAAATCATCCAAGAATGCTAACAAAAATCGAAGAACGCCTCATTTTATAGGCGAATTGGGCGTAACCGTCCGATTGATGCGTTTAATCCTCATCAACGATCCACATTAAACGCATCAAATTGAACCGTTATCAACATGTCGCGGCCGTTAGATCGCAGATGGATGCTCCGGATGAAGCCTCGCAATGTGCGTTATAAAACACATCAAATTGCGCCCGTTGGATCGCGATCCGACGATCGTGATGCGTTTCCTCGCGTGAAATCGTGGCCGTTATAACTTCGTTTTGAAGGCACGTGCGCGATCAGTGATCTGTGGTCTGCGCGTCCACGCGATCGACCCGCGGATTTCCAATGCGCCGCCGATCCGACGCGTAGCGTTGATCTATGTGGCCTGCAATTAAAACAAAATGTGTGGAACATAGTCTCACACGGTAAAAATGAAAAGAAACTATTGGTTTAAAAGGTGATGCAGTTATGAGGGTTAATAAATTTGTCTCCCTGATAACTGGAGACCTATATATATTATAAACACTATATAAGATAAATATAAATATTGCCCACGTGTCACCTCCGCAGCACGCAGGCGCTCGCGTGGGCCCGCGTGGCTCTGCCACGTGGCCCCAATGCCACGTCACACCCACGTGGGACCCGTGCGAAAATAAAACCCCCTTTTTAATCTTTTTTAAATTATTTTAAACGATTTTAAAATCGAAATAAATTCAGAAAATTCTAGAAAAATCGCTAAAAATTAGAAAATTCATAACTTTCAAAATACAACTCCAAATTAATCCAAATTTCTTTCATTTGATCTGAAATTTAATTATCTATCATTCTAAAAAGTCAAATTATTTAAATAACAAGAGATTTAATTCTTACTTCAAAAATACATTCATTTCTTTAAGATTTTAACTTTAGAAAATTAAATGAATGTTCATAAAAATGATTTCTCTCATTATTTAACTTTAAAAACCACTTATAATCTCAAGTAAAGATAGGTTATAAAATCTTTAATCTTTAATTCATCATGGTTAACCCTCAATTAACGCATTTTGAGATTATAACATAAAATTGCATGGAATGATAAAAATGCACTCAAAGTATGATAACATGCACATAAATGGAATGTTTTATGCCTTATTTTGCATTAATAATCATGTTTTATCATGTTAAGATTGCATGTTATCACGAATTCATAGGGAATTAGGAAAATTTCTGATGATCTCTTCAAATTTGATCAAATCGGACCATGAATCGATGGTAGAAATTGGGAAAAATGTAGATTATGAAAGAGAACTTCAAGACGATTCCACGGAATAAAAAATCATCGAATTTGACTTTGATTTTGTGGAGAAATTGAAGATCGAAGTGAGGTGATTTTTCCAAAATTGAAAATAGCAAAAATACCAAAATTGAAATGAAATTAACTTGAAATTACTAATCTAAACGAAAATTAAACACTAATAGACGATAGATTAGGCAAAATCGTTTCCACTACCCCACAATTGCGATTGGATTAACCCAATTAATTGCCGAAATCAGGGCTTTTCATCAAAATCTGAAAATCGAGATTCGTGGAGTTCAAGTGTCAATTTCTTCCTCGTCTTTCGCCCAAATCTTGATCTTAAGCACTCCGTGGACGTGGAATTGATTCTAAAAGCGATTGGGATCAAGAGATTCAAGAGATTTGGTGTCTAAACAGATCAATTAGATTGAATTTCTCTCGAATGCTTTACAAATCGGAAGAACATCTCAATATATAGGGATTTTCGGCGTAACCGTCCGATCAAATTGATCAATGGCTCTGATGAAACGGTCCATCGCGAACCATTACAGTTAAGTCACGGCCGTTCGATCGCGATCGGATGCGTGAGATGATGCCTCGTCGATGCGTGTTATAGAACACATCGAAACCATCGCTGTTGGATCACAATCCGATGCTCCTGATGCGTTTTCCGTTCGTTTAATCTCTACCGTTATAACTCCTGAGATCAACGGTGTGGATTAGACGTGATCCAGTGAATCCCGATTAAGCCACGTGTCCATCGATTTTAAGTGAAGATCGACGGCTGATATCGCACGCGCGATCGGACATCCACCATGCTGCCATGTCACCTCCTCATCGCGATCGTTGATCGTGATCGATCGGACGGCTCTGATTGCGCCATGTCACCTGCGCGCTTTAAATATTCTGAAAAATTGATATTTAATTAGAAAAATTGATTTTAATTCCGGAAAATCCTTAGAAAGTCATTAAAAATTTAGAAAAATTCTAGAAAAATCCCTAAAAATTAGAAAATTCATATTTTTCAAAATATAACTTTAAATTAATCAAAATTTCTTTCATTTGATCAGAAATCTAATTATCTATCATTCTAAAAATTCAAAATTAATAAATAACAAGAGTTTTAATTTATTTTTAAAAAATACATTTACTGCTTTAGAAAATTTTTACTTTAGAAAATTAAGTAAATATTTATAAAAAGGATTATTCTCATTATTTAACTTTAAAAACCATTTCTAATCTCAAGAAAAGATAGGTTATAAAATTATTTATCTTTAATTTATTATAATTAACCCTAATTTAAAATATTTTGAGATGATAATGACTTTTTCATAGAATGATAGATAAATACTCATAGATATGATATCATGCATAGGAATGAAAGTTTTTATGTTTAAATATGCATCAATAATCACGTATTATCATGTATAATTAGCATGTTATCAATAATCATGTAAATAAATGTTATCACTAAGGCTAGAAAAAATAGGTACACAAAATTTTTTCTTAAAAAATTGAAGTATTCTTAACATGGAAACCCCCAAAAAGTGAATCTCTATATCGGACTAGATGTCCAAAGGATTTCTTTAATTTAGGTGATGAAATTTTCAATAAAAAGGACAGAGCCAGACATGACATATTTTTTCCATAAATTATTAAGGCCATTTGAAAATGACAATGTTAAACATTTTCACAAAGATACATTTTTTATCAAGTATTTTACAATTTGTGACAGACCTATACACATGTAGAACAACATCATCATCACTTTTATGGCGGATGAGGGGCCCAAGAGGTGTCTAACGAATCGAGACCGCAAGGTCATTGAAAATACACGGTCAAGAGTCAATACAATTATAAACTCACCAATTTTATCAAATAATCACGAATTAAGGAGTATAGTGGTGAATAAGGGTCGAATCCATGGAGAATAAAGGTAATTTCAAGGGATCTTTTGAAATTCGGTCAAATCAGAGGATGAAATGT